>JASFAT010001699.1:0-582500 GCA_031353405.1 Baronia brevicornis | reverse complement strand
TTTTAGTATTGAATGATTTTTTTACACATTTTTTTTTAAATTGTCCTAAATAAAAGAGCCTAAAGTTACAATATATATATATATATATATATATATATATATATATATATATATATATATATATATATATATATATATATATATATATATATATATATATATATATATATATATATATATATATATATAAAAAGCCGTTTATGTAAGGTTCATGTTCACATTTATTTAAAAATTATTTAATTCGTTATATACAAAGATGCACATGATTTGATAAGTTACATTATCAGGTGTTTCTAGATTCTAGATACAAGAACCAATTTCCAGAATGAAACAGCTTGTTAAATGATTTCTTTGTGCAAAAAAGTAATAATTTGATTATTCAAAATTGATTTACTCCTCTTTTCAGCTTCGCTGATTGGCATTTGTCTTTGTAAATTTCTCTATGTCATCAAATGACCTTTTTGCTTTAGATGATATATCATCCATAGATCTTCTTGCAGTGGTTGTAATGTCGTCAATAGATTTTTTTGTTTGTGTCAACAGTTCATCTGTACTTTTACAGGCAGAACTAGCTAATTCTTTGATTTCAGAGTCCAATTTTCCAATAACCCATTCAATAGCTTGGCGTCCTTTACCAGCATTTAATGATATTTTGTTAGTAAGCAAGTCTTCCATATAACTACTTAATGGTACACCCTGTAAAAGATCATTAAAGTTTGTTTACATAACAGTTAAAAATTATGATTTTGGAGAAAAAATTCATTGGTATAAATGCATTACTAGTGATGTAACAATTATGATTTGAACATTATTTCCTTAGTACAATGTCAAGTATGGTAATCATTTTAATATCCGTATCCAATGGGATATGCATATTAAAATGATTTGCAATAATTACTAGTTGTTTTCTTACAGAAGCATTCTCGATAAATTATTAATATTCCAAAAAAATATTTTGTTCCTTAATATATATTCATTGTAGCACACTAATTACAGCTGCTTACCTAGCAGATATATACTTGGTAGGCTACACTTAATGGATAATTCTGCATTATTCTACAGTTTCCCTTGTTTCTTTTCATCAAATATCCAAGTTATTTATGCCTTATGAATGATGGATAGACAATATTTAAATTGAAAGAACAAGCTTACTTAGTACCACTTGAGGCAAAGAATAAAGCATGAATAATTATAAGCTCATTTAGTAATATTTTAATAGTTCACATCATCAAAATAAAACTATTTGACTTATCAATACAAATAAGTTAAAAACATAACAGATAAAACATCCAAATTCTTATGTGAATCTTATATTTTCATAAAAATGCTTTTATTTGAAATACAATTAACATATCGGAAAAATATTGACATTTTTATGATTATTTAATAAAATTATTAAAAATAAAATTTATTTAATAAAACCATTAAATCTGCTTTATATTTTAGTAACTTTATATTTAATATTAAATATAAAGTAAATGTTATTATAGCCTTACATATAATAATAGTAAGGCCTTCCTTGCTAAGAACTGGCACCCAGGGCTGCAATGCCATGCACAAGCATTAAGAGCAACCCTGAGTCTTATGGCATGCCAATATTTATTGCTTGCTATGCTTAAAACAGGAAATGCTGAGAGTCAGTACAGACCTACTGGTTCCTTCCCAGTATTCAACCACTATATACAAGTAAACATGATTAAATGTGTCTCAAATCACATTATACTTACTTGAACAGTGACAACAGCCTCTTGTTTTAGCAGTGTTTTGGCAGAATCTGTGGGATGTGGAGTATATGTAACAGTTTCATCGACAGCTATATAATGACAAAATGTTAAATTTGTTGTTTTTAGTGTCATTTGTCTCAGGGTGGGGTTGACTTCAGATTTTTCACTAGCATAGCATATCTTAGCTGTTCCAATGAGCTGCAAAGATTCACTTATTGTTATTCTTATATCTTAAATCTATAATGTATTTTAAATCTGCAAATTCAAATAACGAATATAAAAATAAATATGGACCAGAAATAGTAGAAATTACAAATATTTTAGTAGACAAGCATTGTTATTCATATAATCTAACAAAATTATGACAGATAAAGAAGGAACATTATCAATTAAAAAATGATATAACAGAAAGATAATTACCGCTTGAGCCCATCTTGGAAAAAACCATTTCGAACTTACAAGTCTGTGAGTATGTAAAACCCCATTAACAACTTTTCTTTCTACTACATCGGTTCCTATGACAGCTGGATTCATAGGGTTGGGGTATTTTCGCCAAGCTGCTTGTGCAACCGTCTCCCAAGGATGGCTAGTAAATTAAGCAATTTTATTTATAACAACGAATTCTTTAATACTAAGTATCTGTTAATTTTTATGTTGCGTCACAACTTACTTAAATGTATGTTCCGACGTCCAAATTTTCATTTTCGTTGGAATATAAGCTTTGGTGAACTTGAATTAGAGATAAGACTTATCTCTTTTTAAAGTTACAAATTATTATCTTCGCAATTACATTACGCTTTCCATATATATCACTACACCTATACAGATTTGCAGCATAAAAGAACAAGATTAGATTGGTTAACTGTTGAACCAACCAATGTCATATAGAGTTGCCACTTGTCAGACGTTTTTCTATCATAAAATCAAAATTGCAATATGTTGAAACTTATTAAATTACTCGCGTATTTACCAGTGGAAAATATTTCCCTTGATGCCAAGTCATATATTGAAATTGAAGCCTATTAAATATCGTCTCAAACTGATCTAAGTTCTTATTTATAAAATAAATTCACAAAGAATTCTTTTCGACGTCAATGTTATAACTAATGGCGCTCTGAGACGAAAGGAATGGTGCAAGAAACTCCCTTATTCTTTTTTGTGCTCCATATATAGTAATAAACAAAATGACATTTTGTATATTGCTATATATTATCAAATATTTAATCTCTGTCCAATTGATTATTTTGCTAACCTGCAGTTTAATAATAATCTTTACTTTATAGTTTTTTATAAATAAAATGTTTGAATTTATTTAAAGATAAGGCTTCAACATCAGCTGGGTCTCTTCTCTTCTTCTTCTAAGAGTGCCTCTCCGGCTTGCGAAGGTTAGCAGACAATTCAGCACAACTTTCCTCCTCCTTCTCGAGGTGCAGTAGTTCTGGATCGCTCGCTATCCCGGTCCACTCCCTGATATTACGCAGCCAAGACTTATTTTTTCGCTCAACTTGTCTTTTGCTCGCGTTTTTTCCCATCATGATCAGTTGTAGCAATTTGTACTTGTCATGTCTCATGACATGACCCAGGTAAGCAACTTTTCTACCTGTGACGGTCTGCAAAAGTTCACATTTTTGCTTGAATTGTCGGAGAACCTCGTCATTGGCCACTCTTTGAGTCCAGCTGATAGCAAGCATCCGTCTATATGCCCACATTTCGAACGCTTCTATACGTTTTCTGAGGGCTTCTTTAAGCGACTTTTCTCAATGACATCTAATTTCATAGTCATCTGGAAAACAAAGCCTAGAGCTAAACTGACGTTTAAAAAGCTGGCTGTGCTTAATAGAGTAAGACTTACTTAATACACAAGATCAACAACACACGAAATACTTTTCTCATTGTTTGTCTGTGGTGAACACACTATCAGTTTATCCCTCTTGACCACTCACACTTATAACGTTGGCCTATCAAATAATAGATGAACAAGATCTAGGAAAACTGCTATTTTCTTTGGTATAATAGATGGTGAAAGATGAAATAGTACTCCACAGTGCTAGAGAATTAAGCCATTCAGTGAAATCTTAGTCATCAACGATTCGAATCGCTGCCAACGTTGTATGCAGACAAGTGATAGAAGTTGATACTAGGATAGAAGTGGATATTGGCCCAAATATAAGAACAGTATCCATGCGCGGCCTGTCTTATACCTTGTAGAGTTGGAGGTGACGAGCAGGTGTAAAATACTGTCTCACTCTGCTGAGTACGTCCAGATTTCAGATTTCAGAGCTGTGGTGCTGAAACTTCTTTTTATGCGCCATTGCTTTGTGGAACCATCTATTTTCAGAGGTATTTTTGAACGAGATCGGAAATTTTAAAAAACAAGCCCACACATTTCATCAGGTCGTCTCGCTTCTGCATGCCTCTGGTGTTGTGTATATCTATGGGCTTCAAAAATGCTTGCCAGCAGGCGATACACTTGCTACTTCGGCGTCCTGTCTCATAAAGAGTTCAGATAAACAGTGATTAAGATCCTTAAAAACTGTCTTAGTGTTGTAATTAACTCTCTATCTGAATAACAAATTTCCGCAGAGTAATGTTTGACTCCATTATTTACTTCAGTGGTCACTTTTTACACAAGTATTTTTTCAATCGAGTGATAAACTTTAAAACCAAAATTTTAAAACCAAATTCCATTTGGCCGCATCCAACGGAGAGCGTCCGTTCGGATCTGCGTTTCGGATGTCAATAGGTGACTCGCATGCACATTTACCCGTATCTGCTAAAAATAATAATAATATAGAATATTTTTTAATTGTTTATTTAGAGAGTGATAATTTAATTAAGTATTTTATCGTCAAAAAAGGTACACCTACGTTTTTTTCTAGGAATTCAGTTTCTATTTTGATATATTTAACGTGCATTTTAAATGCAAACAGTGTAATGGTGGGTTTTTTAAAAGTATTGCACAGTCTAATGCACTTTAGGTAAAGCAGTTGCAGATAGTGGATTAAGGATATGCTGAAATTGATTTGAAACACTTTTTGAAACTCAATTATTTTTTAATAAGACTTCTTATAACACATTTGTTAGCCACTTACGTAAATGCAATCAAAACGAAGAGCGCTATCGCCATTGTAGCCGTCAATTTCAATCAAAAATTTAAATCGATTTTGTAGGAAGTATCGGAAACCATTCATTTATTTTGCGTTGAATTTTAAAGTGCAATACATTTGCGCATAGCAACTCTGGCTGATATATTATATTTCTGTGGCTCGGCCATTTTTGCTGCGACTGTGGTGGAACATGGTTAGTTCGTAGTTTATATTTTTTTTATCAAAAATAATCTGTAAATATTTATTTAATCTTATGTACTTTTTTGTGTATATATATATAAAATTATTATGTTAAGGGATTGATTTGTATTTGTTCATTTATTTTTAACATACGTGTACTACATGATGATACTAAATATTTTTCTCTAACGGTTAGAACCCGAATCTTTTTGAAGATCATTCTAGGGCGGACTGATTTTTAGCTCAATTTTTATATGTTATAATTTAGTAAGGATTTTTTTTAAATTTGATTCTGTTTTTAGTCGCATAGAAAATTTTCGGCGCCACGCCATGGGTCCATGGGATTCTATCCCAAAAAAAGATCTCGCCGTCACCGTGGAAAAGTGAAGGCTTTCCCTAAAGATGATCCAAGCAAGCCAGTTCATCTTACTGCCTTCATAGGTTACAAAGCTGGCATGACCCACGTGGTTCGTGAACCTGACCGTCCTGGTTCAAGTAAGTAGTATGTTCAAATGTATTTCTATAAATTGAAAGACATTACGTTTGTCAAGAAATGAAGCTTCTACCGCTCAGAACGGAAGAAAAATTACAAAAATAAATAACCTACGAGTTTTTCTTTTTGTTATCAGTGTCTTGTCTTTTATGATTAATAATATTATTGTATATTATTAAATATTTATTTATTTTTCTAGAAATTAATAAGAAAGAGATTGTTGAAGCTGTAACAATAATAGAGACTCCTCCCATGGTGTGTGTCGGAGTTGTTGGCTATATAGACACTCCACATGGTCTACGTGCTCTGCTTACTGTTTGGGCTGAACACATGTCTGAAGATTGTAGACGTCGCTTTTATAAGAACTGGTATGATTAAATTTAACATGCATTTTTGTTTCTTTGATAATTTGTATAAAATAATTAACTAATAAGTAATAATAGCTCTCCACTCATAGTATGAGAGTTAACCTAAAATATGCTTGGAGCATATTTTTACCATGCAATCTCCGCTCAACGATGAGGCAGCATGGTTTTTCTTTACAGCAACATGTTTGATCTTTGCTTTAAATAGGTACAAGTGCAAGAAGAAGGCCTTTACCAAAGCTAGCAAGAAATGGCAAGATGAGCTTGGTCGTAAATCTATTGAAAAAGATTTTAAGAAAATGATCCGCTACTGTAGTGTGGTTAGGATTATTGCTCATACTCAAATGAAACTTCTGAAGCAACGTCAGAAAAAGGCGCATATTATGGAGATTCAAGTCAATGGTGGAACTATAGAAGATAAAGTTAAGTGGGCAAGAGAAAATCTAGAGAAACCTATACCCATTGATTCTGTTTTTGCTCAAGATGAAATGATTGATTGTATTGGTGTTACAAAGGGCAAAGGATATAAAGGTGTGACTTCTCGTTGGCATACTAAAAAGCTGCCTCGTAAAACTCACAAAGGTCTCCGTAAGGTTGCCTGTATTGGAGCATGGCATCCTTCAAGAGTATCATTCACTGTTGCCCGTGCTGGTCAGAAAGGTTACCATCATCGCACAGAGATGAATAAGAAGATATATCGTATTGGACAAGGTGATTATTCATTTCACTTATGTACTTATTGTTTTGGAATGATAAAACCCATAAATGAAAATTATATTATTAATATTTTCTTTTTTAGGAATTCACACTAAGGATGGAAAAGTTATTAAAAATAATGCATCTACTGAGTATGACCTCTCAGAGAAGTCTATTACTCCAATGGGTGGTTTCCCACATTATGGAGAAGTTAACAATGACTTTGTTATGATTAAAGGTTGTTGCATGGGACCTAAAAAGCGGGTTATTACTTTGAGAAAAGTAAGTGTTGTGATTACTTTTCAAAGAAATTATGAAAGAATTATTTGATCCAGGGTTATTATTAATTAATATATATTTCATTTCTAGTCACTTCGTGTACATACAAAGAGGGCAGCTCTTGAAAAGATCAACCTGAAGTTCATTGATACTTCATCCAAATTTGGACATGGTCGCTTCCAGACACCTGCTGACAAGGCTGCCTTTATGGGCACTCTCAAGAAGGATCGTATCAGAGAAGAAGCTGCAGCTACCACAACTCCAACTGCTACACAAGCTTAATTCTTTATACAAGAATAAATGATTTTATTGAATACTTGTTTATTTTGTAGTTTGACATGGAAAAAGTAATTAGATGCATTGTCACTGATTTGGACAACGACAAAAAGTACAACAAATTAAAATAGAAATTTTATTTGAAAATTGAATGGGTTCAATGCCAACTACTAAGAAAATAAAACTAGGAATATAACATGGGTAGGGGCGTAAAATGTCTTTGCTTTAGTGATCAGTTATGGCCTAGATATTATAGGCTAGTATTTTCAATATAGCCGTAACAATTCAAGGCTGGCCGTTGTCTTTAACACATTGAAGACGGGAATTCCGTGTTTTATTTTTCAACTGTTGGCGACGAATGACGGAAATTCACGTTTTTTGGAATCTGATATGTAATTCCAAGTAAGGCAAAGACATGAAAAAAATGTAAGTTGTAGTGATAATAAAAAATGTGCGCGAGAGAAGAGGCTAGACACTTCAGCGCATTCCGTCTTCAATGTGTTTATTTTTGCAATAAATGAAGTTTGTTTTTTGCAATAAACTTCACGCTTGTGAATTCGGGCTTATTTTTCGATGATCTGATTAACGACTCAAAACTACAGTGATAAAATCTTTATCACTTGTTATTTCTGCTTTTTTTTGATTCAACATCTATAATACAATCCAATATTGGCATAAAGGGCTATGAGCCGAATAGTAATTTAAGGTAAGAGTAATGCCAAATAGATACGGCCGGCAACGCTTCCGTGACTCCTGCGGTGTCGCGATTTTCTATCAGGCGGCACGCTTGCTCGTTTGCCCTCCTATACCATAAAAAAAACGTGGTGGCGTGGTGTGCGAGTGTTAACCCGATGTATATTTCTACACTAATTTCGGCGTACATTTACGATTTGATGACTGAACTGAGTTTCAGTTTTGCGTCACTAATCAAAAGATGTACTTTGTACAAGGTTACTTCCATACATTGATAAATAAATACATAGATGCTTTGCTTACGCTAAGAATGCATAATTTAATATTGTAAATAATAAAATGAAAAACGAGTGTTTCTTTTTATATTATATTTATTTTGCTGAAGTATTTATGGATTACGATTAGTTGCTACTCTTCATACGTCTTATTGTGTGAGGCCATATCAGTAAATACAATAAAAATTATCATCAATAATTTAGGTTTGTTTGGCCTTTTGAATCCTACAGAATTTTAAGTAGTGTTTTAAAACTGCTTGATTAAGTGCCGTAATCTATGTTTAATAGATTTTATAACATCAAACTTAAGAGCCATATCAACGAATTATAAATAAGGACTAATTTAATGTAAAAATATTTCTTAATACCAAAATTATTTTAAAAAAATATTTTTTACTACATATCGAACACATTGAAGGACTATATTCCGTTCTTTTTCTATTTCTCTTCTTAATAGTTTTTCAAGCAATGTCGATGGTATGCGTGGCTTCAGTTTATGATTTATATTTAGAGTATTACGTTTAACATTTGATATTATTGGTTTAGAACTTGGTCTTGTATAATTGCTCTCTATTGAAGTTTCAGTCTTATCTATTACAGGTTTGATAATTTCTACCTCTTCAGGTCCACTATCATTATCACTTTTATCATGATTATTATTGGTTACTAATTTCTCATTTGGTGTTTTATTTAATTCTTTGCTTTCTGAGATACAGTTTTTGTTTACAACTACTATCGGTTGTTTACCTAGGAGCTTGGTGGAACTATGTGTAATATTTGGTAATATTTCTTCATCAGAAGATCCATAGTTACAAATAAGGGATGATAATGCACCACATACTGTTGGCTCTGCTTGTACTGTATCACATGTGATATTGCTTGTTACTTCCTCAGTATAGTCATCATCTTCAATAGTATATTCAAACTGTAAGTTTTCGTTTTTATCATTTTTCTTATCATTTTCATCGTCATCATCTGATATCAATTGTTGTATGCCAGTAAATGGTTTTAGTTTTCGTTTCTCTATCATTTCAGGTACAACATTACACATTCTCTTAGGCGGGGGAAGTTTATAATTTGTTTCATTTGTTCTTTTACAAGTTTTTTGATATCGTTTATCAAATTTATATGTTCGTCTGGTAGTTGTATCTGAAATTTATATATATTTTTAATAAAGTTTTTTTTTGGTTAAATTGAAGCTAGATATAGGATTTTGAAATCTCACTCTGGCTCAAAGAGTGGTGAATAAAGTCAGTATATTTCAGCTTCACACAGTGGCACAGCAACTGCCCTCCAGCTAAACAACGTTAAAGTCTCCTAAGCAGACAACCTTAGATATTTATGCCTACCTGAATAAATTGCTAACCTGGCTAAAACACATCTATACTAAGAGATTACAACTAGGACAACAGCTCAACTGGCTCATTGGGCGGAAGTCACAGTTTTCCTTAGAAACAAACTCCTGATAGGCAAGGTAATTCTTAAACCAATAAGGACATATGAAATTCAACTATCAAAGATCTAAATCCTATAGAGATTTTCGACCAAGGCACTACGATCCATAACAAAAATTCCCTAGTTTGTGCCTAGCGCGTGTTTACACCACGACCTCCAAGTACTTAGAGAAGAATTCAAAAAATATATAAAAACTGTAAAGCCAGACCTAAACCACCTTAATGTTCGTACTTCTTGCAATCTATGATGAATTCTGAAGTAGACGGCGTAAAATACCACAGGATTAGACTACAACAACTACAAACGAATCTTATTAGCAACAATAAAATCAGATAACAAATGGGGTAAAAACAAAACCCATTAAGAATTTTAGATTAGCTGGGCGAGAAATACTTGAAGGGATTACGTGATATAAAGAATAAGAAAGTTTAAGGCAATTAAGGGAAATATGTGCATTAAATTAAAGGAAATGTGTACATCTTCCAATCCGTACTCACAAATAGAACTATCACGGATTCTAAGCTTAGTTAAAAATACAGGAGAACAAATATGACCCAACCCATCAGTAAATATAATTATGATTAAATTTGACTTGAGCTAATGGAGAATCTTTTGTAATACCAAATTCCAAGATAATTGCTGGATGAAATACTAAAGCTTCATAAGAACAAGCAAAAAGTGAATTTACTGGGGACTGATAATTAGGAAAATTATAAGAAAAGTATTTTTCATAACTTTTCAAAATATAAGGAATATCTTTGTTAACCCAGTAGCAACATGACTTCACAAAATTACGTAAGACATGTAATTTTCAAAAAGGATAATTTTACCAAAAGAGTATGTGAAAAAAGTTGAGCAGTTTTGCCCACGCAAATAAAAAGGAGCCTCACAACATTCAATTTGAAGAGCATTAGTAGGCAATGTTTTCACGGCACCTAAAATGAAAAAGTATATGTATGGGAACCCCACCAGACACCAGTTAAAGATCTAAAAATATTTGATTATCCAAAGAAATTGAAATAGCAGGAGGGAACCTTTTCCTAGAAAACACAATAATACTACTTTTAAAAGGATATAATAATAAACCATGTTCGTTAAGCAAGATTTCTAAATGATGATCAGCTGAATTTAAGCGACATGAAAGTTCTCAGAAACATTTAGATGAAAAATATAAAGCGACATCGTCAGCATATTGTAAAACATTGCAAAAAGAATTAACAGAATGCTCAAGATCATGATTATACATATTGTATAAAAGAGAACTCAGAACTGAACCCTGAGAAAGGCCTTTCCAAATAAGTCTTGGAGGAAGAAATTTATCCCGAATTTTGTTTATAACGGAGCATCCAGAAAGTAAATTAAAAATAAATTGAATAATCCTTGTAGGCACACATAAAGATTTAACTTTCTGAATTAGTAATGGTAGAACCACATTATCATAAGCTGAAACCATATCCAGAAAGATCACATACAAAAAGCCACCCTTAGGTTAGAAATGAGGGTAGACAAACTGTCTATGGTGCCAAAACGCTTTTGGGAAACCAAACTGGCAAGGAGCCAAGAGTTGTTTACTTTCTATTTGTCATTCAAGACGATTTTTAAGCAAATGATTTATCTTCCATTGTCTTAAATCATGAAGATGTTTGCCAGGTTTAGGGATAGGGATAATTATTTGTGTCCGATCTTTTGAAATAAAGCCAGTGACAACTCTGCCTTGCTACCTCTACATTCTGGTAAGAAAACATTTTTATTTTATTTTAGACTATCTTTCCAAATATGATTGACGATCATTCTTATAACAAACATGCTTTTCTTACTTGTTTTTTTACATCTATTTTAATCATTTTTAAGTATTAGATCACCCAATTAGTATGTATTTAATTAAACCCATCTTGGCCTCCGAAAAGGTCTTTTGCTACCATGCCGTCTGGTGCCACCTCCTACCAGTTACTGACATGAAGGTTGAGTAAGTCAGTATCCACCATGTCTTCAGCGGTACCAGGATGACCCACATACACTATTTGAATGCTTGATCCTCCCCCATTCTCTCAATGTGGCCGAGCCTACAGAGTTGGTGGGGTTGGCTGGGGTATAGTTTGGATTTTCTTGGTAGAATTGAACATATACATTATTCACAAAATTAAATATAAATTGTGTATTAGTAAAGTTAGGTAGACCAGGTAAAATATGTTACTGTATGTGTACTTTTTAATCCTTCTTTTAAATGTTGTTATAGATAAATTTACCATTACCTTTATGTTGGAAGAAAATATTTTTTCTAATATGGAGAGATATACACAATTTCTAGTATTATGGATGCTGTAATAATACATAAATGATATGGACAAAGAACCAAATTCCGAAAAAATATACAATTCTTAAAGGCCAGCTATGCTTCTGCAATACCTAGGGAACTGTAGATGGTGTTGACCTGGAACTGTTGATGGTGTTGATTGTTTTCCGACAGGTCACAGACACCCACTCATTTGCATTCCTATCTCAAGGTAGATGGATCCTATCCCATAAAAAATACCTTTATATTTATCATGATGCAGGAATGAAACCTTCTCCCTTTGCTCTAGAGCAAACATTTCACCACTGAGTTATTAATGTATTGATTTTTTTTTTATATATTCACGCCTATCCCCTGCAGGGGTTGGCAGAGACTACAGAGCTCCATCCGCTGCCGTTCATCGCAGCGAAACGGCTCGTCATTGATCGCTTTTCGCCCTTGTGAGAATCACGACGTGACGGGTGGCGAACCACGTCGCCGTCATTTTTTCGACAAATTAGATATATTAAATTCGTCTTTGTGAATCCCATGAGTCGCAAGGGAGGATGGAGGTCAGCCCCAGCAGAGCCCTGCATGCTGAGGTAAGGCACCATAGTACCCAGGGGGCCCGATCCTGGGACGATCGGCACGCTTGCGACTAGGCTGGCCCCTAGCCACTCATCCATTGGCACGGCAGACCGTGGATTGGCGGAGAGGAAGGGAAAGGATAGAGAAGAAAGGAAGGGGCAGAAAAGGGACTGCGGATTGGGGGGTTACTAGACTCGGAGTAAACATTTATAAATCCATATAAATATTTATTCCGATGCGGGAATACCGGCGACCATTGACTCCGCAGGCGGAGGGCCCCGCCACTGAGTCAATCGGTTGTTGTCGTAATGTATTGATCATAAATATATTCTTAATGAATATATTATGATAACAAATCTGCACATAAATTTTGTAAACTAATATCTCCTTTCTAAGAATATTTGCTTGAATAAGACTCAACCTTTTGTTACTATGAACAACTAAGATATTAAAGAGTCAGAATAAAAAGCATATATGTTCATATTACCTGACTTAATAGATTTATCTTTTCCTAAATATTTTAATCCCATTTTTTCCCCTCGTTCTATCTTTTCCTGAATTTCTGCTGCTTTCTTTTCTATATTTTGTTTAGTAGGGTATTTTCGTTTTCTTTCTTCTCTCCATTTTTGAATTTCCTCAGGATTTTTTAGTGCAGATATCTTCTTATACAGGCCTGAAGAATGTTGCATTTGAATATGTTTTGTAATCACTTTAGGATGAGCAACAAACTGACATCCATCAATATTACATGTCTGCAAATTTATAATATTAAAAATTAAAGTTATAATAGCACTATCTCATTCAATTTTATGCTATAATGTATTGAAATGGTACCAAAACTTATTAATAATATTAAATTTTACACTGCTTGAGTTTTTATAGCTATGATGATTTTCTTATAGTCACACATTGAAAGGAAGAATTGTCAACCATAGCCAGACAGAAACACTACACAATATATGTATGCTTAGGAGATAGCCAAAATACCATTATTTATGATCAATAAATAACAGTCTATGTATGAATAAGTAACGGTATATGGAATATAGCAACATAGAAATTAATACCTAAGTCTCTAAATTCAATAATATAAATAAAATGGAATTAGATTATAGTTGCATCAAAAAATATAAAATAGATATTTTTATAAATAGAAAACATTATTTATTTTGGATCCAACAAGTTTATAAAACATATGCTATGATTTACTCCATCAATTATAGAGAACCACCAGCCCACAAATGGTCAGATTTGGAACATTATCAGACCTATAATATATAATTTAGGCTCATTAAATATAAACACTAAGATTGTTAGGCAAAAAATAATCTTTAGTTTTTTCTAAACTTTACCTGATGTTGTTGTTTATGATTTTCAAGGAGATTCTGTGTCCTAAAACTTTTGTCACATGTTTCACACCAATACTCATCATGTGTGATCTGCGTGTTAAATACAGCTGGTCTATTGAATCGATTTATGAAGTTATTTGGTCTTTGAAACTGCCCTCGTGATTTAAAGTATGCCGGCCAAAGTCGATAATCATTGTTTTGAAAAGTAGGTGGATACATTATTTTTAGATAATTATATTTATTTATTTAAATAATAAACTCATAAAAGCATTCACTTTCGTAATATATAATTAAATTAAGTTTTATAAGATTGCTTATTTATTCATATTAGATTTATTATAACCCATTTTGTTATTTAAAGTATCAAAAGTAACCTGCAACTTAAATAAGTAGGTCGAAGTGATTATCTTTCATTGACGGCAATTAGGTATAATTATTATGCCAGTGTTAAGTAAAACTGAAATGTATGTACTAGTCACACTGTTACAATATGTATTATAACATGGTAGACGTTTTACCGGAACTAATCTGATTTAAAGTGACCATACACGCATTTATTTAATTTCAGTGCTACACCTTAATCGAATTATATTAATAAATATGTAACAAGAATTGAAAAATATAACAAACTGATAATTACATGACTTTAAAATAAATAAAATCATATTGTAGCCGATGAAATTACGAGAAAAGTTCAATATTTATCTTTTTCCTTTCCTTTACGAATCACGATAGGTTTCTTGGTAAAATCTTCTTTTGCATTGACAGTCAATAACTTTTTGTTTTAGATTCAAAGTTTAGGAAATTTTCGTAGAATTAGAATCGAAACTTAAAATGATCAGTTTCAATATAAACTTATGAAAGTTATAATAAATAATTTAATAAATATGTTGTTTTGGTATTAGTACTAATAATAAGTATATTTTATTTCGATATTATGTGACATTCTCTGTGAGATATCATACAAAATGTGAAATTTTGTATTCTTTTACGATAAAAGTAGAATAAATTAGTATAAATATATACATGTAGGTATATATGTTAACAGATCGCAGAACATGTAGGAAGGATAAATGGTTATGAAGGGAATAAGAAAAGAAATTAGTGCAGGTCTGTAATATTTCTAATCACACATTATTTTTTATAACTGTTACGGATTATAAATAAAATGTCTCTGTATTTCTAAATTAATCATCTAAAATACGTCTAAATTAAATGTGTACCGTCAATTTTCTAATAAGTGTATATTCGTGGATGCGTGTGTTGAACAATTTCTATTTTATAACGACTGTACTGTTTTCAGTAACTTGAAAACAATTCACTGGACATTGGCATAATAATTTAGTTACTTTAAAGTCATCTAATACATTCAACGGTCATCTCGAAATGTTTTGCTATAAACAAAGAATTTTCAACTGAAGATTTATATTGAATTTTAAATTTATTTATTTAATTGAAAATACATATATAATAGACAACGATACAACTTGAGTACAATACTTTTAACGCTTTGTTTTGATATGAATAATTCTGCTGCAAAGGTGATGTTTTGTAGCTTTCCAATATTATTGTGGTTTCAAACCCATGCATTATATAATATCTTACCTTAAAAGTTTAATAATATTAGTGTATTCATGAAGTAGGTAAATTTACTTACCGGGTAATTAACTCACTGTAATTACACTTTAGTGCAAATTTTGTTTTTTTTATTATCTTTTAATGTTTTGTTATTATAATATCTGTACGTTTAACTCATTAACACACTCTTGTTGACTTTTCTGTAAATTTGTAAGTAATTGTAGTAATGGTCATTTGTATAAATATATAACTATGTATTTAATTATTTCATGTTTGTCAGAGCATCAACAATGTCTAACGTGTCTAAGTAAACATTGTGGCCTGCTGGCCAGGTTTTGCTCTGATCTGTGCAGAGTAGCTGGTAGAAACTGCTTGCATGAAGTCTGAAATCAGGCTGGGTGGCAAATTTTGTGCAAGCCCTATGTCCAATAGTGGATTGCTCTAGTCCACTGCTAATGATGTGTGTAATACTGACAGAAAAGGATAATACATTTGTTACTTTTAGGTTGGAGAAATATTTACAGAAGCCGGTGCCGTTTTTAATAAGTTAGCAGAAATGACAATGATGTTGCATCCTATGCCTGCAACATCTCCTAGGTATTTTATTTATATTGTAACAGCAATTACATCCATTTTTGCATTATACATTTATAAGTCTGCTAGTAGAGTAGGCAACATAAATGAATTTATGGAAAATAATATAATAATTGTTTTTCATAAATAATTGAATTACTATTTAAAGATATAAAGAGTATTTTACACCTTGAACAGAAATGATGAGTCCAGCTCCAGAAATTTCAATCTCATGTTAGTTTGAATCAATTTAAATGATGCTTCTATCAAATGGAATTATTATTTATAGTTAATTCTTAGCTTTTAACCTTGAACCTTATATTTCATTGTATAATAGATTTAAATTTGAAGTAGACATGGTGAATTTTATTAAATATATATATCTATGTATATATATATATATATTTATATATATATATATATATATATATATATATATATATATATATATATATATATATATATATATATATATATTCACGCCTATCCCCCGCAGAGGTTGGCAGAGACCACAGAGCTCCATCCGCTGCCATTCATCGCAGCGAAACGGCTCGTCATTGGTCGCTTTTCGCCCTCGTGAGAATCAGGACGTGACGGGTGGCGAACCACGTCGCCGTCATTTTCGACAAATTAGGTATATTAAATTCGTCTTTAGTGAATCCCACGAGCCGCAAGGGAGGATGGAGGTCAGCCCCAGCAGAGCCCTGCATGCTGAGGTAAGGCACCATAGTCCCAGGGGGAGCCCGACCCCGGGACGATCGGCACGTTTACGACTAGGCTCGCCCCTAGCCACGCATCCATTGGCACGGCAGACCGTGGATTGGCGGAGAGGAAGGGAAAGGATAGAGAAGAAAGGAAGGGGCAGGAAAGGAAATGCGGATTGGGGGGGTTACCAGACTCGGAATACACATTTAAAAATCCATATAAATATTTATTCCGATGCGGGAATCGAACCCGCGACCATTGACTCCGCGGGCGGAGGGCCGCGCCACTGAGCCAATCGGTCGTCAATTTGAAAACTATGAATTTATTCAGAAAAATGTCAGCTTTTGCCCGTGGCTTCGCTCGTGTGGAATTTGGTCTGTCACATTATGTTTCGTGACAGATCATTTTAAATAAATATATATTTTTTTGACTTAAAAATTTCATCATAGTGGCTTCCACATAAAAGGTATGCTGTTGCGGACTTTTATTTAGAGCTGACTATTCAACACAAACGATCCTACAGTACATCATCTTTGTGTAACTCCAATGGTTTAGGCAGTGTACGCCAAGATAGCTCTCAGAGGCCAGTTTTTCCAAAATCATTACAAATTGTAGCCTATATGTTATTCTGATGTATAACCTATATTACTGTAAAGTTTCATCCAAATCCATCAAGTAGTTTTTTTGTGAAAGAGTAATAAACATACATCCATACTCACAAACTTTCACATTTATAATATTATTAGGATAGGATCAGTGGGAAGTAGGATTACTTATTTTCAAAATCATTTACAAATAATTATTCTATTTATTACTAAGATTTTGTACCAAATAATATAAGTTGAGACAAAAGTTGATTTATAAGTGTAGTTAATTTTACAGGAGATAACAGATATTTATATATAGACAACCAATTGGCCCAGTGGCGGTGGCCCTATGTTCGCGGAGTCAATGGTAGTGGATTCGATCCCCACATCAGAATATATGTATGGATTCCAAATATTTATTCCGAGTCTATTAACCCCGCCTATCATTGTGGGTCAACATCCATTCCTCTAGAAATGGAGACGCCCATGCTTAGCAGTGGGACATATATGGGCTGTTAAAAAAGATATTTACTTCCATAACCAATTAAAACAGAAAAATATGTAATATTCCATTATGCAAATGTAACTGAAGTAAATATATTTCTTTTTAATATTTTTCTAGTTCCCAGCCAAAAACACCTATGAAAAGAAAGATAGCTGAAGAAAAATTATCAAGTGTAAGCAATAATACAATGGGGCAGGTAAATATTACTTTTATATAGTTCATAGTAATCACTGTTTATTTTTGTTTCTAAATGTTTCCACTCATACAAAGGTTTAGTGGCAAAGAATACTAGACTGGCTAGTGACATTAAGTTTGGCAAGACATCAAGGCTTAAAATGTAAAAAAATAGAAATATTTGACAAATAATAGGCAGTATATATTAATGGTGTTTGTTGCTAATGAATGAAATGGAATTTTGAAAAAAGCCTTAATTTCAATGTGGTTTTTTAAAACATTCGAATGAAATTTTTATTTTAGAGGAAATTGTGGACATTTTACAGGTAACAGTAAATATGCTTAATGCTCAAGAAACAGAGATGGATATTGATGTATTGGATAATGATGTTAAATTAGAGTTTGAAAGTGCCGAAGAGGTAACAACATGATAGCAATTATTATTGAAATGCAGTTAAATAAGAACTATACATATTTATTGTAAAATTTTTAGCTATACTATTGTTATTAATAAATTATTACAAAAACATTTGTATTTTTATTTCTGTAAATGAAAACTTAATATTTTTCTTTTCCATAAAGATTCAGGGGACTCATATATTTTTTTGTGCCCATTTTCTGACAAAACATTTTCAATAACAGTTTCCATATTTCTTTTAATTGTTAGTGTTTCATATAATGGAAAATGATAGCCAGACTTTTTCATTCTCTTTTGAGCATTTCGGTAACATTCCCATGGTTGTGGCTCTATTATAATTGCCTTTGATAAACTACCCATATATTTTAGAAACTCTAGAAATTTATCATCTCCATTATTTAAATGAAGCCACATGGTCACAGAGAAACAAAATATTATATCAAATATTTTTTTTTT
This sequence comes from Baronia brevicornis, assembly GCA_031353405.1. NCBI lineage: Eukaryota > Metazoa > Arthropoda > Insecta > Lepidoptera > Papilionidae > Baronia > Baronia brevicornis. The sequence goes on along the minus strand of JASFAT010001699.1, from coordinate 563,752 downwards.
ATATAGATTTAGATACTGTTTAATTGTATTCTGATCTTGTGGGTTCATTATATCTAGTACCATAAATTTTATATTACAAGTATCTGTTTCCTGAGCTCTTTTGATCAAGACTGGGTCAATATCTATACCAAGTACATGAATCTCATTATTTGGGTAAATATATTTTTTTAAGTATTGATATAGTTCTTTTGAGAGTTCCCCTGTGTTGCAGCCAATATCTAAACATAATAAGTCTCCTTCTGCAAATGGAAACATGGATGAGTGAAGGTTTTCTAATCTTTGATTTGCACTATGAAATGTATAATAATTAATAAAATTCCCGAATCTCACTGCACCAGGATCTTGACCCTTATAACTTAGATCCTCAAAATGTGGCATATTGGTGATATTAAACTAAACAAAGTGAAATTAAATAAAAAGCCACTGCCATATAGGCTGTTTCGTTTTTGTTACTTTCACTCGTCACAGATCAAATACTTCATATTATTTGAGATATTAAAATTATTATCTATGAATCTTGTCATATCCCTTTGTGTTGCTAAGTCTCATTTTATTTTTGGAAAATTCCTAAACGTTTTTGAGTGGGATATTAAGAAATATGAATTTTATGACTAATTTTAAAATAATTTAATATAAGGAGAGTAAACAATTTTTTTGTAATCAAAATACTGATTTCTAATGTTTTATTATATATTGTAAACTTTCGCGTGAATTAAAAAAAAAATAGCTTAAATAAGATTTTTATATGTATTAAACTGTTAATACTTAAAAATCACTATAGAGTTTTCTTTTGTGTTTAGCCACAAAATAAATCAGATAGATATTAAATCAAAGTAAATTAAAGTAAAAAGCCACTACCATATAGGCTGTTTTTGTTTTTATTACTTTCACTCGGTCACAGATCATACACCTCACATAATCTTAGATATTAAAATTATAATCAATGGATTGACTTTTCCCGCGAATTTACATCAGTGACATTGTGAAGATGGGCCTATCCTGGAGCGAAGTAAAGCGTATGGCCTCCGACAGGTCGAGATGGAGAAACGTCGTGATTGCCCTATGCCCCACCAGGGAGACTTAGGACTCAAAGAGAGAGAGAGAGAGAGAGAGATGGAGAGAGATAGAGAGAGATAGCCATCATTTTATCAAGACGTAACGTGATAAGCTAACTAGTTACATTTCAAAAGATTTGATATTATTGTATTTCACTTGACACTGCCATAATAGTTATAACTAATTGCCATCAAACAAGAACATCTATGGATGATGACGTATCCCTCTGTGTTGCTAAGTCTCATTTTTAATTTAATCTGTATTTTTGAAAAATACCTCAATATTTACCAGTGGGATATTAAAAATTTTATTGCTGTAATTTTATTGCTTTAACTGTAGAATAATTTGCTAGTGGTAGAGCCACGCTGCAGATAAATTCTTTGTCAAGATTGTTTGTAGCATGAATGGGCCGGCTCGTCCGGGGAAGTACCACACTCCCGTATAAAACCGACGTGTGAGTGGTAGCTTTTGCTATCGCGTTTCGTTCGGTGAGCAGCTGAGTTCTGGAGGCCCAATCCTTAATGACAGCGGTATTTAATGTAGGAGTACCCCAGGACGGCACTAGCACAACCCGTGCTGGAGAATCCCTCACTGAGCACTCCGGATCACGAATCATGCTGTCCTGCGTACTCTGGGGAGGGCAAAATTCCCTTTGTTCTCCATTTTGCCCGAGGCAAGATCAGCAGGTCTAAAGCATTCCCTACCATGTTCTGCGTGGATTTCTGGAATATTAGGTGGATACACAAATGTTAACGTCGCCCACCACCACCTAGAGAAAGTTAAGCCGGCCTTGCTCTTTTTCACGGAGTCTCATTTCTCTCCTTGCGGATACGTTATACCTTTTGTACCTCAGCTATAAAATTCAGCACAATTTTGTGCCCCGTGCCGGTGTATGCGTATTCATCAGGGAACATCTGAGCCCGTCGCCTAGGCAGATTTGAATCATCATACTTGGTGATTTCAATGCCCACCATATGGATTGGCTAGGGTCACAGGCAACCGATGCCGGTAGATCTGTTCAGAGTTTTGCTCTGACCTATGGTCTGACTCAAATGATCTCTTCGCTTACACGAATACAAGATGTAGAAGATCATAAGTCTTCCCTGTTGGATATTTTGCTGATCACTCATCCTGATGGGTATCAGGTTATTGTTGTTTCTCCTCTTGGCTCTTTAGACCATTGCCTAATTCGGAGCAAGGTGCCATTCACGCGTAAATCACGACCCCGATCTGCGGGCTGCCGCCGTGTCTGGCACTTCAGGTTGCGGACTTTCTTTGCATCCTACCCATGGAGGCAAATTTGCTTTACATAGGAGGATCCACCGTCAATGCTGATTTTGTTGCTGATGTGGTGCTTAAGGGTATGGAACTGTTTGTTCCAAGCTCTGTGGTTCCTATCGCAGGCAAGACTAAGCCCTGGTTTAACTACTTTTGCAAAATGGCGTTACGGCAAAAGTACAAAGGGAAAAAAAAAACTTTAGAATATGATTTTATATGTATTAGGTTTTTATTAGGTACTTAAAAATCTCTATAGAGATTTCTCTTATATTACACCATAAAATAAATTAGATAGACATTCTTTCCCCTCTACTGGTACTTGTTTCAATATATAAACCCCACAGGCAGTATTAGGTCTAATAAATATGAATTTTGGCTTATTTTATGACTTTTAGATAGCCCCCAGTACAAAAACGCTATTTTCTTGAGCAGTCATTATAACACTGAACTCATTGATCGTAAATAGTGACACATTTTAGGTACATTATGACATATCAGGAACACCTTCCGTTTTTTATTTTCTTGTTTAAATGGACTCTTGGTAGGCTATGGTGAAATCCTGGAGGTCTATTATTATTAGTATATTCAGGCGGCAAGTTGGTTTGTAAATATTGCAACGCTTTACTGAGCTTACTTGGTTTTCATTGTAAGGTGTGGACGTTTTGATATCTTTTAGGCTTATTCAGGATGTTTGGATAGTTAGTTATCCCGACACAATTCTTACTAAATATCTAAATAATATGTAAATAATAAAAATGATATATGGGAAAAGTTTATTTTTTATTTTATATAATAAGAAAAGTTAACCTTATATTGAACAAACACATTTATTATTAAAAGAAGAAGTAGTTATTATTAAATCCATAAACGTTGCGACACGCTTCGATGTAACTTTTACTTTCTTTTATTAGTTATAATACATATTCCCTCGCGCTAGCTTACAAATATACGGAATTGAAGTAAAAGCTGGAATATAAATAGGCCCCATTGTAAATATATTCATACTTTGCACACTGCGTATGTATTTATAAATATTGTAAACAATTTGTTTTGTTTCGTTAAGCATGCAACTAATGAACTGAAACTTGCTATCCATGAGTGAAACGTTGGACGAAATAGTTCACATCGCGTACGGCAAGACTTTTGTAATTGCATATTTTTATACACATCAGGACAGAAAACGCACACAATTACCCACATATTTCTTACTTTTTGCCACACATTTTATCGGAGAAATTGGCTTGAAAAATAGTTCACAACTGTTTTCAAGTTCAGTTACATAAGTGCGCGTGTTAGAGTATTGGTGCGGAATAGCAGATGTTTGGTGGTGCTCGCCGGTGCAGTACGCAGCAGTTATAAACTCGCACCCGCCACATCGACCGTCAGTCATTGTTAGGCCACCCTCAAACAGATTAATTTTTAGTTTTTAGTGCAGTGTGAGTAGTTAACGAAAAACATGTGTGCCTTCTATCGGATAACTCTTGCGTCAGTTATTTGTGTGGTTATCGCTTCCGGCCATGTTCACGGACCACGAAGATCCCGGAGGATGGATAGTGAAGATTACGCAGAGAATGAAGTCGATAATGGTAGAGCCGACGAGAGCTCTTGGTGGCAGTCGCCTGAATTTGCCATCATACAAAAAGTTTACGACGATTGCAGTGCACAAAAACATTTAACGATATGCTTAAAGAGCAAGGCCCTAACTGCACTTACGAGGGCAGTAGAGCAGGTGATGGTGGCCAGTGGTTTATGAATACGATATGCTTAGTGACATTGACTGTGTTTGCTAAAAATTTATTGTGTTGAACAGGATAGCGTACAACTAGCCGACGGCCTCACTTTAGTGAAGCAGTCCGATGCTCCAGTTGCGTCTGCGGAGCCTCGCTTCTTCCCGGGCATGTCTACAGAAGACAAACTCGACACAATGTTGCGCAGAAAGTTCCAAGAAATAATGAAAACACATACTGTATCTTTAGATTTCTCAGCTGAAGGTAGAGGTAGAGGTGAGTAAATCCTTCATATTAATGTGAAATGGAGGTAGTTATTTAAATCGATAATGGCTAATATTTTACATTTGTCTAGGTAAAAAGGTCCTGCCTTACCTTATGCTCGGCATTTTCTCGACCGTTAGCATAGTAGGTGGTATGGCTTTGAAGACCTTAGCCATTATTGCTGGTAAAGCACTTATAGCAAGTAAGGTTGCTTTAACTATTGCTGGCATCATTGCTCTTAGAAAACTATTCAGCCAAGATGGAGCTACAGGCGAAACGACTTTCCAAGTACATGCAGATGGACACCATAGGTATTTATTAATATTTATTTATAAATATATTAAAATAAAATATATTCTTAGCTTGCAATAATTCCCGAATCTCACTGCACCAGGATCTTGCCCCTTATAAGATTTATTGTTAAAGATAATTTATTAAATTCCATATCTTCATTTTAGTATTTAATTCAAAGGCGGAATCTCTACGTGGTGAGGCCAGTAAAAGAAGAAACAATTGATCCGTACCTATAAAGAAGAAGAATCGGCCGGAAGCAACTAGAAGTGTTGTCTTCGTTGTCATCTTCACAGCGACAACTGGTCTCTCTCGCTTAACTAGAAAAGTAATCTCAAACCAAAGTAACCTCCTTATGAGGGCAATTTATAGTCCATTCTTGATTTTGACATATGTCGGGTAAATTATTTATTGTAATTTATTTATTTATGACAACGGCTATGAATATATTAAATGTAATTTAATTTGCAAAAGTGACATAAGAAATAATAAAATAACCATTTAACACATTTTATTTTATTTTTCTTCTTCTATCTTACATTCATAATTTTTTTTAATAAAGTTTGAAAAACATTGACAATTTTTTAAATGACCCACATGCATTGAATTAAGGAAATGAATCAGTGTTTAATTCCAAAAAAGGCAAAGAGAAACTTTGAAAAGTCATTCAATTCAAATCAACAAGGAATCCTTGATAGATTTTTTTATATACCAGACATTTCCTGCAAATTTCAATTGAATGCAAATTTCATTTGATCGATCAATTTCGAAGTTTCATTTTATTTTAGAAGTATATTATATCAAGTTGGGTTAGAAAAGTTCATCAATCAAAACATTTCAAAGTTCTTTCTACATATATGTTTCTTAAGAATAATTTAATTATATAGTTTCCTTAATTTTTGAAGCAAAGTCAGAAATTTGTACAAATTTTTATTTTTATTCAGGTGAATGAAAATGAATTTTTATATATTAAGATTTAAATTTAATTATTTTGTTGCAAATATTGTTTAAGCTTTGAAAACAATTCCAGAATATCCATATGATTTGTGTTCCATTTATATATTTTACTCTCAAAGATTTAATTAGTACAACTTGAATGCTTTCTTTTTCCGCTCCAGTGGAGAGAAGTCAGAGAAATATGTCGAGATTTTCCGTTAAGGTGGGTAGCAGTAACCACGTCTGTGGAAAGTAGAAAGTTTTAAGCGATTCACTGCACATGCACCTATGCATACGTACATTTATAATAAGCAGCAAGTGACTTGATGCTTTATGGGACAAGTAGTAATATACTGATTTAAGACATCAGCAATATATATATATATATATATATATATATATATATATATATATATATATATATATATATATATATATATATATTTATATATATATAATTTTTTGTAGTCATATCAAATTTTAAGAAGAATACTACATGTATTTTATTATTGCATTTATTGTTATTGCGATATTCTAGCGCTACCGAGTCCTGGTCAGGCCAGATAGAGCGACGATCTGTGCAGAGCGGCTCGCAGATATTGGATGCGTGAAACCGAAAATCGGGCTAGGTCGCTCGGTCGTCATGTCTTGGAGGCTTATCTACAGCATTGGTACTCTGACAATCGTGCTTCTTTATTTATGCAGAATTAATTTTGTGTATGAAATTGGACTGACTATTTATGTTGATAATAGTTAGATTATCTCGTAATGAGTCACTCATGCTCACCAGATACTTACCTAGATAAAATAACAACGAGTATTTATTTGATCCACACTCCGCGCCTAATTTTCCATTCGCAAACGATGCTTTTGCATTAGCAGGTATTACGTCACAAAGTAGATAATCAGCCATTTTCCATCGAGCAGTGTGGGGCTAGTTTGTCGGGCTGCGGAAGGTCAGCTCGTTGATTAGCCGTGCGCCGGTAAAGGCCGACCACATTGCGCGTTTGTACGCCCGGACGCTGTTTATAATGCAGATATGTGTTTGCCCAATCGGTGCACGCTACGTTGGCTATATGGCATAGTTAATGTGGCCGGAGTCTCTTTGCATACGCAAATATAGGGCGGGCGGTCCAACCCTGATTAAGCGGTGCACTGGCGGTGACGTTGGCTTCATTTCTGCTTTAGAAATAGCGCGTCACTTGATTACTTTCCTGGAATTTGTGTGTCCATTCAGTATCCAATGCACATTTGCGATTATATACTCTACGCTATTAATTTTAGTTCAAAACTTTGTTGTATTGACTATTTTCGTTTAATAAAAAACCGAACCGGGCGGGTTTGTTTATCATCCCTGTTGGATAACAATATTTCTCGTACTTTAAATTCCGTACCAAGCTGTTCTCGGCCGATTTTTACAGTTTTTTTTCAAAAATTTTTCATTTGATTGAGATTTGAGATCGATATATTATCATGATTGCCTAGCTGATTCTTTTCCAGCAATCATTTTTAAGATTTTAGAAGCCTGTACTGTGAACTATTATTTATTTATTTAAACTTTTTGCACAAAATATACATCAGGTGGATTTAATGTTATTGGGCATTATCTACTAGTCAATTTACGAGTGAAACTGAGAAAGATTGATTCGGAGGTGGTGCAGCTTGAACAAAAGAAAATTAAAAATTTATTTAATAAATTTAAATATATACACGTGTATTGTATATTTTTAAATTTATTAAATAAGTTTTTAATTTTCTTTTACATAAACACATTCATACATAGATAAATATATTACACATATGTACACATATGTGTAATATATTTATCTATGTATGAATGACACGCCATTTCACGAGAAAACAAAATATTTACTTATTTAAAAAAAATGAAAAAAGAAATATTCACTTTGCAGCAAGTACTCTCATTCTTATGAACATTACTTAAAAATTGTCGGACTTTGACTTTAAAAATGAATTTGGCTTTTTTAATGTCAAGAGAAATGTCGTTCCAGAGCTTTATAGCCGTTACGGCGAATTATTTAGAGATAAAGCCAGTGCGTTAAAAAAAATAAAAGTAAAAATAATTATTTATTTTGCAAAAAACCCATTTTTTTGTGTGATTCAAAGTTTAAAATACATTAAGTAAAGATTCCCCGAGCATAACTATCCTTTCGTTTTCATTGCATTCATACATAGGTACGTGTGTATTCAAATATAATTTCAATTATGTTTCTCCTGTGTGACGAGTTTCGGGTCATCCGTGGGGAGTTCGCCGGATGTCCGATGCATTAGGTAATATTATCTGCTTACTCTCCAAGCTTAGATAGTACATACTACTTTACTCAGGCTTCAATAATTGATGGCCGGCCACATCTCAATTTAGACCAGTCGTTATGGTATGTCAATAATGATATCGATTTATATACGAGTAGAGTATTCATATCGATTTTTTAGATAGATAGTCTATTATTGTCACATCTACTCCAGCAGTTACTGCAGTACTCTACTGATTACATTACTGCGGTGCTAGAGTGTCTTGATATAACACGTTTTTGACTGTTTGAATGGCCCTGAGGTCAATCTGATAGTCAGTGGGAACCTAATTGTCTCAGTAGCGCATTTATTTTTATGATAGAAGCATTTTTATTAAAGAATAAGTTTATTAAAGTTCGTTTGTTTATTTTAAAAAAAAATGTTTACATAATAATATAATATACGAGAAAGCGACTGTCGCTCGAAGAGCGAAGTTACTTTACGGGCGAATGGTCAAAGTATCCGACATAAACCTATTTTGTTCTCTTCTTATATTGGATGTACGTTCCCTTCCTCGCCCGCCACCGTCCGCTGTCCTTTGAAGTAGGGCTGCCGCAATGAATTACCGTTGTCCCGTATTTCCTAAAGATTAAAAAAAGCATCTTATTCAACATATTAACATTACATATTTAATAGGACCTAACCAATACTGCTGTCAGGTCTATTCTATACCTGTCTTTAAAAAGGCCATTTCTACCACATATCATGGGTTTCGAACGATGGGACTATGCAAGCAAATACTTGTAGATTCAAATAAGGCAGTAGCGTCTATCTGAGTTATAAACGTTATTCTGTGATCACTAGTCCGTTCGCCAACCATAAGAATTAGGATAACACTCTTAATGTTCAAGAATGCCCATGTCCAGCAGTGGACTATTATGACTATTTTGACGGTGACAAAAGAATACAGAGGTACTAGCATCACATAATAAATATTAAGAATCGCTAAATGCCTTTTTTGAGATCATAAGGGCCGCACTACTTAGTATATGTTATGTATTTTTCAACATACTGACAGAATTCCCTATAAACATAATTCAAAAACGCAGGTGTAGCTGTTGCCCGAACTGGTTTATGACAATTTTGATATATATGTATATATGTATATATGTATATGTATATATATATATATATATATATATATATATATATATATATATATATATATATATATATATATATATATATATATATATATATATATATATATAAATATATATATATAAATAAACGCGGTGTAAAAACTGATGAAAACGCGGTGAAAAGACTGATGAATGAACGTTAGCGGTACACGATTTTTACTAAAAACAGAGCCAAGTGCTCTAGTAGAGTATCTTTCAGTTTAAAAATCATGGGCTCGTTGTCGTTTAGTTTAATTTATTTAATAACTTTGTGTTAAAAATAAATATTGCTATTCTATATTTTTATCTATATCTACTAAGATTAAACTAAAATTGCTGAAATTTAATAATAACATTGATTTTCAAAATATTTTGTAAAATTGTTATTTGCATTACTTTCAAATGTCTATATAATCGTCAATGTTATGTCTATAGTATAATAACAATAGTTAAAGTAATGAGAAATTAATAACTGTAAGTATTTATTACGTTGACATTTTCATCCCTATTTTTGGGCGGAACGCTGTGAGGAAGTTTTGTTGGGAATTATGTTGGTACGTGCCAAAGCCATTATTGCTGTGAGAAAAGTTCATCAATTTCATTTCTAGCTTCGCACACGTCCGTTGTTCTTATTCTATGCTTTGTGCTGTACTGAATAACGGAACTGTATCATAAACGTTATTTACTTTTATAATTATATTGTACAACAAAATTAAAACATTCACTTTGTTAAGGGTGACTAAAACAGTGTGTTCTCGTTTTGTGCCGGAAGCCACAGCGTCTAAACTTTTTACAATACAATTGATAACAATTTTTTTATTCATATTTACTATTTGTTTACATGTCAAAACTGCGTGTAAAACCATCTAAAGGTAAATAAATCAAATATCTTTAAATACATATATAAATGTGGACAGTTAGAATTTTGACTTAGCTAAGATCCGCGACAAGCTAACAAAATAAAAAAATAATAATGTGTGTTTCACACATTTTTATTTTTCTCTATCCTGTCTTTAAAAAGGCCATTTCTATAAAAATCCCATATCTAATCATGGGTTTCGAACGATGGGACTATGCAAGTAAATACTATAATAGTATATTCAAATAGGACAGTAGCGTCTGAACATAAAACTGAGTCATAAAAATTGTTCTGTGATCACCAATCCGTCCGCCAACCATGAGAATTACGATAACACTCCTAATCTTCAGGAATACCCATGTCCAGCAGTGTACTAATATGGCCATTTTGATGATGACAAAGCAACCCAGAGGTACTAACACGACATAATAAATATTAAGAAGCGCTAAATGCCTTTTTTGACATCATAAGTCGCAAAACCCAGTATTTGTTATGTATTTTTCAGAATACCGACAGAATTCACTATAAACGTAATTCATAGACGCAAGTGTAGTTGTTGCCCGAACTTATTTCTGACAATTTTATCAGCCTTCTTTATGGTAAGAATCAAATTGAGTGTTTTTAAATTTATGTATTAGTAGTTTTAACCGTTAATAATAATTAAACACGGTGTATTCTATTGAGCACTAGAAAAGACTGATAAATGAAATCCACACTGTAATGGATTTCCGCAAAGTAACATCTGACTTCATTAACCATCTTAAATATATAAATGTATAAATTTTTTCAGGCAAAATTTTTGTACATTATTTTAACAACGGTTTTTTAGGAAATTGATTATTACGCACGTAAAGGTCGATTAAAAGTTCTCATATGTCGATCATAGCAACGAAGTGAATATGTTAATCTATCAAATGTTTTAGATGTATCCGTAATATTAATTGAGCACTTGCGTGAAATATCATGTATAAGTGTTGTATATATAATATTTTTAACGGGGACTGCCGGTAGATATCACACAGACAAATAATATGCCATTCTTGACAAAGTATTCGTCGGCAGCGTGGCTCTACCACTAGTAAAGGCCACCCTTTTTATATCTTATCAAGGGTTTCGAACGATGGGACTATCTAAGCAAATACTAGTAGATTCAAATAAGGCAGTAGCGAAATTGATTATTACGCACGTAAAGGTCGATTAAAAGTTCTCATATGTCGATCTATCAAATGTTTTAGATGCCTAGTGTCGTGTATCCGTAATATTAATAGAGCACTTGCGTGAAATATCATGTATAAGTGTTGTATATATAATATTTTTAACGAGGACTGCCGGTAGATATCACTTTCAAGAATTTTGCTTCGCATGGAAAAGAACGAGCGAAAGTAACTACGTGTGCACGCGTTCGTTTGGAATGGAATTATTGCAATTCAAGTGCATTTCAAGTTGAATATTAATTACAGTGTTAACTTTCTAATTTTCACTTCACTTTTTGATTTGCACATTAAAATAAAAATCATGGGCTCGTCGTCTATTGTTTTGCTAAAATGCAGTTGTACATATAAGATTTTGTGGTTGGACTTAAAGACTGCAAGCAGTACCTACGTAGATACGTCACGCCAGTTTCCCGTAGAAGTAGGCAGAGACCACAGATCTCCATCTGCTACGACCTCGGCATACTTTCCTTGCTTCCTCCACTTACTTTACTCTCTTCCTGCATCCTCTTAATAAAATATATTACAAATAATAATAAAACTTGTTTAATACGGAATATTTAATTTTTAAAATGTTATACCAAAAGATAAATACATATATTAATATTTAATTTAAATTTGTCATAACTATGGGGATAATATGTGTATTCCAAAAGCCATAATTGCCGGTGAGGGTCAGGTGGCAGTGGACATTCGGGACAAGTAGGTGAAATCTCTTTGTGCGAATAACAAGCAGACCTTGACGGACGTTTAATCCCTTTATATACCTTTAATACTTCGCAGTAAAGATCAAAGCTATCTGATGTAGGTGTAATACTATTTTGGCCTAGCCAGTGTCCCTCTGGACGTTGGACCGGCCATCATTATGTGTCGTTAGTTTTGCGACACTGACCAAATGACTGTCTGCGATATCGAATGACTCATTTTGTTCGTGATTAGTGTTTCCGATTTTCGAAATATACAGACTTAGTTTAAGCTTTACATATTGATTTACATAGGTGAATTTAACTTGCATTTAGAATAAATGTTATGCAAATAAATATATTTTCTTATTTTGAGATGTTTTTAAAGCCACGCTGGAGACGAATAATTTGTCAAGAATGGCATAATATTTGTCTGTAGCATGAATGGGCCGGCTCGCTCGGGGAAGTACCATACTTCCAAAATGACATTTTAAAGGTTGACAACGCTTCCGCATTGTCTATGGCGCTGCGGATGTTTATGGGCAGCGTTGATTGCTGTCCATCAGGTGACACTCCCGCTCGTTTGCTTCCTATCCCATAAAAAAAACTATAAAGTGTGGTTCTCGGGATAGAATAGGGCCACTGCATTCTTTCCTGTGGGTGTTTTAAGTGACGGCTATGGTAGTGAATTACATTTGATGGACAGTAGCGTTTACAGAGTAAACCAATCTGCTACCAAGCGTGACGACAAGACCACTTAAATTTGGGGAGTCCAATGTCCGAAAAAAACAGTAAAATCTACGGCTCCAATGATAATGATGGTATTATTTTGGACATAAGTTTGTATGTAGCACTTAAATATTTTTTATTTAAATAGCAGAGTAGACAAACGAGTATACGGGGCATCTGGTGGTAAGTGATTACCGTTGCTCATAGAACAAGTACAACACCAGTGTTTTAAATACCTCAGTTGTCATAACTTTACGGAAATACCACAGTTGCTAGTAGTTACAGAGGTGCATATTTCCTGGCAGGAAATTTCGATTGAATCGCATGGTCCACCACCATGCGATTGAACTCCCCCGCAACTCGTCGCTTCAACTAGCCGGGAGGTGTCGCATACTACTTAAGCCAAGACGTAGTTATAACGCCAGCACTCTTCTACTCCAATAGATGGCGGTTCTCCGACAGATGTAACCATTACATTGCCACTTCAGTTTGTTAACTCAAAGGGCTATATCGTTGCACTTGAATCTTTGAAAGTTAAAACATTCAAAAATTGACCTAAGTTAATGATGCATGATGACTACCAATTGGCTCAGTGGCGGGGCCCTCTGTCCGCGGAGTCAATGGTCGCGGGTTCAATTCCCGCATTGGAATAAATATATGCATGGATTACAAATATTTATTCCGAGTCTGGTAACCCCACCAATCGCACTGGACAAGCGTGGTGGGTTAACGTCCGTTCCTCCTGAAATAGAGAGGCCCGTGCTCAGCAGTGGGCCATATATAGGCTGTTAAAAAAAATGATGCTTGAATAATAATAATCAGATAGAGATAAATCTAATCAGAAAAACAAATGCTCAGCTGATAAATGCAAACATTAAAAAACAAAACAAATGTTTGGAAACAATACCAAATTTTTTATTATAATCCTTAGAGTTGACGATGAAGACGTCGGTAATCGAATTGGTTACTTTTATCTGCAACAGCAAACCCTTAATTGCTATGCGATATAAATATGTATGATATCAATTCAATCGTTGTTAGTTTGCATCAAATTCTTATATCTCTTTCAGTTTTTTGTACATAGTGTGTTCAGAGTAGGAAATGTAGGAAGTGTAATATAATGGTTCAAACAAATTTACCCCGGAACCCAACTTGTGTGCTCATCGCGCGATCTCCGCCCTAATTATACCATAAATTTCACTTACCAAGATTAGTGGAGTGATATTGGAAAAGCATTATTAGTGCAGTTTTATTGTTTACTGATTATATTACTCCAATACCTATTCTATATATAAATAATTAAGATTCAAGCGTCAATTTAATACAGTGCAATTAATATTTCAGAGTGAAGACATGTATGTATGTCCATATGTATAAGTAATAATTGTATTTGATATATAAAACACGCGCCATAGTAACATTTCCTGGCAAACCTTACTTCCACGCAGTATAGGTTTTGACAACTGAGCTACATCTCAGTTATACATATGATACATATGATACGGATCGCAGTGTGATATTAAATATCATCATCATAATAATTAAAAATAACAACAATAACTGCCTCTTAATGGATATATAAGCTTCCGCCAAAAAGCATCGTCTATTTTGATTTTCATCTTCATGCGTCCAGCTTCTAGCAACCGCCCTGCGTAATTCGTCGTTCCATCTGGTAATAAAGGTATTTTTTTAACAACCCATATATGTTCCACTGCTGAGCATAGGCCTCTCCATTTCTGGAGGAACGGATGTTATAGAAAGAGATAAATGACAACTTTACTGGTATTTATCTCTTTCTATCTTTATTTGCGTATGATTATATCTTTACTCATTTATATAACATCTGTTCCTCCTACGTGTGTTACTTTTAACCGTTTCGAGATTGGCTTAGCACTGGTGGACCGTAGTTAGTAGTAGTTGCAAACTAGAGCAATTATTTTAATTCAGGAAAATTTCTGTCCTAAAAGACGGATCCAACAAATCAACTTTGTAATGAATTCTGAAAATACGTGTAACACCGAGGTAACATCGTCTCACTGTTGAGCACGGGCCTCCCCATTTCTGGAAGAGCGGACGTTAACCCACCACGCTTGTCCTATGCAGATTGGCGGGGTTATTGGACTCGGAATGAATATCTGTAGGTCATACATGCGGGGATACCTGTAGCTTAAGTGACACCAATGATAACAATGACCGTCAGCTTATTTCTGTGAAATGATGTTTCCGACAAACAATGTAAAGTGTATCTGAAGGAAAACGTTTCATTCCCGGCGGAATATAATCGTCCGGTCGTAATTTATATTGTCTGCTGCAGAGGCGAGTCCCGCTGCACATTCATTTATTTTATGTGCCATTTACAATTGTCGGTCGATGGTCAAGGGAGCGGGTGAGGGTTGAAGGGAGGCTGTGCGGGAGAGAGGGAAGTAGCCGGACGACGTTGCCTTCACATTATAAAACCGTGCGGTCATCTGCGAGCTACGTAATGGTATTTCTAATAGGAGTTGGCCGCATGAATTGTGATGAGCCACGTCGAACTACGAGCACGGGGTGGGATTGACTGCTACTATTATGGACGTTATTTAGATTCTTCCATTGATACGTGTGATTTTGAAGATTATATTCGGATACGAAAATAAAATCCATTTATACATTTATTTATTCAAACTTTCTATTGTTATTTTTATTTATTATCAAAAAATCATCGATTACCAAATGTGTTTACAAAAGGCGAGTTTATTTTCGTCTGAGATTTCTTTCAATAAACTAGCTTAAAAAAAACATGATGTGAAAGAGTACTTAGATGAGTGCGCGCAAAACCATGAAATATAATATCCATAACAAATATAGATAAATAATAAACATGTACATTTAAATTTATGAATAATATACATTACATAGATATGATAGAAGGTGTGAACGGTTCTATTCAAATCATTTTTGCTCAGATTAAAAAAGTTATGTTTGGTAAATTTTTGAAATACATCAGAATATTATATAAATTTGGCGTGTAATTGTTAATTGCATGCCAAATTTATCGTAACATATGTTTTAAGATTGTTTAATAAGCTTTACATATTAAATATAATAGAAATATATTATCCCCATAAATAATTATGTATTATACATATTTTTTACTTTGTATAAGACGAATTTGTGACCCGTAGGAGTTTCGAAATACTTATAAAAATTGTTAATTTAATAATGTATGTACTGTAATGTATCTAGTAAAAGACATGATGGGGATTAACGAATCAAACCTGATTGTTTTTTAAACCAATCGAATAGTGTATAGACGGACACAATGTTTAGTCATTGTATTTGTCTACAAAGTGTTCATCATCCATGTAATTTGCTCGACCTTACTCTAACCGATTATAATATACTGGTCATGAAATAAAAATAAATTCTGTCTATATATTTGTAAGATATACTAATGTTTGTCATTTAATTTATCGATTTAAAAATTGCAATATTTTCAATAATTTTTATATTATATTCTTACTAGAAAATATTACTGTAATTATGTTATTTATATTTAGAATCTCTTATATATATAAAAGATCACTTTGTATCCAAAGAAATATAAATAAAATTATTTTTTATGGGATAAAAAGGCAAACGAGCGAACGAATCGCCTAATGTATAAAAATCTGTAATGTTAAAATAGGATTAATATCTTAACCTTTTTCTAATTTATAAATGAAATAAACATATATACCCATAAATATTTTAACTTAAGCAACCGGGCTTGTCTTACTTTTTATGGAAGTGCATGGCAAGCGTGTCATTTGATGGAAAACAATCTACGCCGCAACATCAAATCTACAATATGGTCTTTGAGTATTGCAACGGTATCACCAAGACTTACTAAATATGTCGGGTTTTTTGCCCAAAATTGTAACAGTGTAAAAACGATGTATGACATTTTGAAAACACGTCACCCTGTTTTATTTTGATTATACTACCTGATAAGATGGCATTCTGCTGTGTAAAATAGCTTTTTTTAAAATTTTTCGTAAAATGAAGCTAGATACTTCAACTTGTGATTTATCTATTTAGTGAAATAAATGTAATGCCTTAAGTATATTTTACATCTTAGAAATCGTAGATCTACGGTCGAAGTATGTATTTGTTACTTTGTAATCGGGACTATATAGTATTCTCCTTTCTTTTATACTATGACCAGTTAGTTAAGGGGGTTAAGTATAATAGTAGTATGTGAAGAGGAGGTGATAAAAATGGAGAATTATTATAGTTCTACCTTAATAAGAAATATCTATTTATCTTAATAAGAATGCGGTTTATATATGTAAATGATGATGAATGAATGATTTATTTTGCACATTCAGTGCAAATTAAAAGTTTATGAATAATGCAAATAAAATTATCAAGTGCTTAAATTTATTCTTTATATCTCGACAAAAGTCATTTTAATACAGTTTCAAATCTTCAACTCGTTATATGTTCGCACGAGTTTCAGCAAGCGGTAGCAGCCAAGAGGCTGAGTGGCTCTGTATTCTTTTGTTTTTTAATTATAACGCTGCCGAGTGTGGGGTGGCGCCCCCTGCTAAGTTTCTGGTGGAGGCGCTTTCTTGTTAAGCGCGGCGGGCGCTTGCCTCCTCCGTGCCTCGGCCATTCATTTCGTGGAAACTTATAACCTGACTCGCGTACTTATGAGCGTCGCCAATAAATATAGCAATGACCGTAGGCGAGCGCGGTGCTCCTTGTCCGGGGAGCGTGCTGTGTGCCGGCGGGAGCGGGACGGAGCGGTACGTAGCGTCCGTCGTACGGCTCGGCGCGGCGAGGCATTGTTAGCTAAATATGTAGGTGGTCGGTCAGTTGGGCGGCGGGCCGGGGCGGCTGGAAGACGGGCGGGGCGGCGGACGTGCCGGGCCCGGCGCCGGCCGATGTATTGAGCGCGTATTGCAGACGCGGTCACGCGCTGCAATATTGCGTTCGCTCTGCGATATTGCCCCTCAGTAACTCAATTTGATAAATTGTGCAAAGTTCGCCCGTTCTCTATTGCTGCCGGCTACAACGATGTGTGGTGTGTGGCTGCATGTAGTGAAACTAACTTGTATATCCGAACTACGTCCGATATGAGAACTGTTCCTTACTAATGCCTACATAATACAAATCATTCTCATTGAACTAATAAAATGCACTTTATTTATTTGAATTGATTTAATGACTTTGTAATGGCTTTTCAAATATTTTTAGTCATATACACTCCTTAAAGAGGATTCCTCCTATTATTCTAATATTAATTTATTATAACTAGGGACCGTTCCGTTGGGTACTATAGTAAAATATAATTGCAATAACTTCTACTCTTATAGTTATCCTTGTTAACGTCAGCTTCTAGCAGTCCACTGCAGGTCATAGTCCTTTCCCAAACCGCGCCACCTACCCCGATCTACAGTTCTACGCATCTATAGATTAAAGTTTAATTATTAATAACATATAGAAATGTAATCAATTCTTACGTGGTGACCATAGTAGTTCTAATTTCTGTAAAAGTTAACAGAATTCTAATTAAACTGGTATGATTTGCTACAATCATCACATTATGTTGTGAATTGGTACTAAATATTTATCTCTATATCTTTAGCGATTAGAGCGCTCTTTTTATATGTATTTTAAGCATACAATGTTACAATTATGTGTAACGTTGTTTCCGGTAATGTGAAATCTACATATATCTACTTCAAATTAATATTAAATCATTGTTATAAATATAAAATTAAGCCAGCCGTTACGTTATTCTTATTGTATTCTATATATGTAAAAGTAAATTTACATGAACAATCGTTTAGGAAAGGTGATCGTGTGTGCTCGCAGCTTTAGCGTTGGGAAAATGATTTATATTGTTTGTGTAGAGGCGCGGGTGCGGGGCGCGCGGGGGATTTCAGGCCGGTCGCTTTCTCAAGCAGATCCAGTCCACTGCAGATATGGGCGAGTATTATTATTGATCCGGGTTGGGCGGTCGGCGGTTGGCATTTCCTACCGTTCATACTTGACCGGGCGGACCGTTTCCGACATATTTATCGAGGGAAGGGTACCGCGGTATGTATGGACGTACAACTTATTATAACGATGCAGACCACCTCACCGGTGCACTAACCTTTAATGAAACGGGGGTCGCGCGGGTGAGATGTGCGCCGTACGCCCTCGCCCAATCCCACTTCGTTATGATATTATATCAACTTTTACAGACCAATAGCGGCCCGTTATGATATTGTAGGCGGGCGGCGGTGCTGTGTAAGAGGCAGTTTTTTCATGTTGGGCGGGCGGCCTTATCATATTTTGTTATGGTTATGATAGGGTGCGATGATAGCAAGGGTATATTTACTCCAATCATAAACCTTCAACGCTTAAGATGTTTATGACTGGGCTTATCGCTGCACTGTTTATGTTCAAACATGTAATAAATTAGGTTATTGTATATATATTGTATGGTAAGACAATATATATACAATAACCTTTAAAATTCATATATTATTTTCATAATAGTAGATTTAAATATGTATTAGTAAAATTTATATTGAACGCAGATTCTAAATTCGTACCTTTTTAAAACTTGAATGAAATAAGGTTGTAATAAGGTTTAAGTTTTAAATTAAAAGATTATTAAGTCAAGTTAAATATCCTTTTATTTTCTTTTAATATGTAAGTAATTAAAAAGTTAATACGGGTAACTATATAATTAAAATGAAATAATCAACCTTTATGTTTTTTTAAAGTATTACGTAACATATCGGATACGCTATAAGATAAATTATTAGATGGCATCAAAAGTGAAAAGTGGAAAATTGTTTTTTGAAGTTATGAATTCTGATAATTTGCCCAACGATATGTAGCTTTATAGATGGAAAATTAATTTTCATAGCAAACGTTTACTATAATCGAAGTATATCGATTGCAGTAAAAAAGTAACTTTTTAAATACTCATTTCGCCATATATGCGAATATCAATATTTAATATAGGTATGCTAAGTAATTGCAGTCGTAATGGAGTTGCTTTAAAAAGGTATAATTAAAATAATAAAAGAGAATATTGAATTAAGCATTGTCCTCGCTCGGCGAATGAGTTGATAATAAAACGATAATAAACAAGCGCCTTTGTAACAAACTATAACAGATCAGTAATTGCTTCCACGATACCTCCTCGCGTTATTACGCCTTTTACGACGCCGTATGGGGTGAATAAAACATTTTTACGAGCGGCCATGGGTGTTATAATACATATATACACCCACGTACACCTATACGCCCCGCAGGTAATAAAATATATAAGTATTTATATCATGTACTCTTTTTTCTTTTGCTGTATTCTGTACGGTTATAAATTTACAGAATATTAGATTTTTCAGATGTATTGATATGAACTAGATGTAGGAAGTCTGTGTACTTCTAATATATTACACAATTATCTATAACCTTATTATCTATTAGGTTTTTCATTCGAATTATAACTCTAAAATAAATTCAAATCCTAGGCAATGCATCTACAGTTTGCTTGTGTTTGCGGACGTCCATGGGCGACGGTGGTTGCTTACCATCAGTTAACTCGTTTACTCGTTTGCCTATCTATTCTATAAAAAATATTTTTTTGGAATTACCTCGTGTTTAATCGTTATTAAAATTCACTGAATTTTATTTTCATATCCGCGTTCGCGGGCAGAGGGTAACTGAAAAGTGTCCATCTGCCCCCTTACTTTTTAAAATAATTTGATGAACATCACAAAATCCTAGAAAGTGTGATTAACAACGTATTACATACTTCTAGTTATTCTTACTCAATGGTCAGTTCGTAGAATTTGATAGTGCATTCAATCCGTCAATTGTACGTTCTATTTCACTCATTTTTTTGGTTCATAGAATTTTTGGCTTTGTGGTTTCATAGATTGATATATTTTAAAAATAGAAAATTTAATATAAGTGCCATCGGAAGACGTCATAGCACCCCTCATTGCTGAGCGAACATATCGGTTCACTTAGAAAGATTACGTCATAATGTAATGCGATCCCAGGGCGCAAGTCAATTATATCAACGAAATGAATAAAGTATCTCATCCTCGTATTTTTCTATCTACGCGGCATTTTCTTTGTTATCCACCGTATGCATGTTACATCAGTGAGAGAAGATACGATATATACTTATTTTTTATTTTTCACTCTGGGGACACTTTTTCGACCCTCGTCCAAGCGGCCTCTTTGAAAAGTGGACATCGGAACGCAAGGGAAGGAGCCCCCGAGGACACTGAACAGAAAATGCGTTGTAAACATTGCGACTACATTCAATTTCCCGTCATTTTTCAAACTGATAAATAATTCTGTCATCGAACGCTCGGACAGGGGTCGCTATGAAGTGATTGTCGACGGACGGCCGCCGTAAAAAATACCGGACGATGAGGTTCGGCCTTCGCCCGTTCGTTTCCATGTGTGCGATAAATTTCTTTTTTATTATCAGATATCGAGGGACTACGGAATCGAATAAAGCGCTCATATTTAATTCATAAGATACCGGCCATATAGTACTACGCTATTTTATTTAAAATGCTCGAAGATTACTGGCGATGCGCGCGTTAAGGGATCTGTGTTTGCTTTTGTTCAAATTATCTATGGAAATATTATGACAGATGTGATTTGGAATTAATTGTACTATTATATTGTGTATAAAATGACCATGATGATGATGATGATGATGACATTGATGATGATGATATATATTATTTATATTACCTTTCATGAATTATTGTGATGTGCACGGGATATTTTAATTATACTTCATATTTTGATGATTAGGTATATTATGTTTATCCCGAATAATAAATTTATATATCGTATGTGTGTCTATGCTTTACTACCGTGCCTTGATCAGAGATAACAAAATCGTGGTGTTCATTAATAATTTTTCAGTAGAAGTCCTGTGTCCTTGAATGGGATTTTTATCGCTGATAACGTTTAAGGCAAACATACTATCACAAGTGTAACAGTTATTTTAACAGAGCAGGCAAATGAACATGCGAGTCACTTGATGGTAAGTGATCACCGCAGCTCATAGACTTCCGCAGCGCCGGAAGCTTCCCAGATGCGTTGCCAGCCTATTGTAAAAACATACTCGTACGTACCTCTCTTGTATGCCCCTAGGTCGTGAGAACACCACAGGTGATAAATTGTTCCACATATGCTTCCACAATGGTTTTTTACAGCCCATATATGTATATCCAACTGTTAGGTACGACCCTATATATATATATATATATATATATATATATATATATATATATATATACCACGTTTGTAAAAATACAAACATGTTTAAAAATCACTTTTCAATAGGGCGCTAGCTTATACGTAATAACTAAAAATATTCGTTCTCTGTTTATGTACTAATATATACTTTAATATATATAAAATGTTAAAATATTTATGCATTACAGAAAGATATTGCAAATATGACAATTTTATTAGTATTAAAATCAAAATTGTTTTTGATACAAAATTTTAAGAGAAACAGTAATATTAATCTGAGAAAACAACGCTGGATTCGTTTCCCCTCCTCATTTAGCTGTCTGAGAGTTATTTAATACGGAGTGACCCTCAGCCTCCTGTTTTTGCTGCGGACACAGTAAATGTATTGAGCACATCTGCCGGTCATTTCAAGCACTGATGTATAAATGAAATTAAACAATTTAACTTAATGTTCACTTTAGTCTTGCTCATATAAAACTTCCATTTTAATGCAAATATAATTTAAAAGAAAGATATTGTTTCATAATTAAAACATAAAATACCGAATATAGGAAATAAATTAAGAAATCATCATCAGCTGCAGCAAATATTTCCGCACACATGGAGGACTCTAGTACGTGGTTTTTATTTTATTTTCATTTACCTCAATTATTATTTTTACTTTCTTGTCATTGCCATTTCTTTAGTATACGTTTCTTGTAAACTTTATAGTCAAGGTAAATTAAAAACCTCAAAATAAATGATATTTAGTAAACAGACTTCTTTAATTGCTTGAATATAATCTGATATACCTAAAGGTTTATCGTTAATATGTATTTCAAATTTACAAAGACTTTGTTGAAATTGGAGAAACGTTCATTTGACCATAAGGCTATGATGGATCGTTTGTAAAGTCTGGAGCTTATGCTTGCTATATATAGGCGTTCGGATCAATTTCTAAAAGAATCCTATTAATATTCGAACGAAATTTTAAGTTATATTTAAATGGAAAGAAATATAAAAGCTTTATATTCATTGTAGTTCCTGTGTTATGAGTATACACAAATGTCAAGGACCAACACTCAGATTTAGACTAAATATCTGTAGTGTAGGTCATACATATATATATATATATATATGTATCCTGATGCGGAAAACGAATCCAAAATCAAAAGTAAACATTACGAAACTCCGCTATACGGGTCGTCTTCTACTTAATAATTAAGTTATAAATTTTCTACATTATGAGATCTATGGCATTTTTTCCTATTCCGGAATATATCTTAGCAGATACAAAACCAAATATATGATAGATATATAGATATAAAATTCCATTGGAGAGTCATATCATCTAAGTGTGTAGTATGATAATTTTTAATTGAGCTGTTGTGTAAAATAAGTTTCTTTTTGCTAAGATACCGTCCCAGCCTTAATCTATTCCAATGGTTTAGTACTGTCGTTAAGTCGCAACTAACGTAGTGTAGGACGCTCCCGATAGATGGAGTGACAATCTGCATTGGGTGGCTGGAAAAAACTGCGTGCGTTAAGCCGATAATCGGGCTAGATGGCGCGACCTGATGCAGTTTGCATATTGGTATGGTTCACTACTTACATATGTTTATATATTTTTATATTACTCCCTTTTTATTTTTTAGTTATGATAATATTAGTTATATAGTTTTTAATCACCTTGTTAATTTCAGTTTGCATATTGGTATGGTTCACTACTTACATATGTTTATATATTTTTATATTACTCCCTTTTTATTTTTTAGTTATGATTATATTATATTAGTTATATAGTTTTTAATCACCTTATTATTACAGTTACTTTATTTCAGTAGCGCGATGTCAAGTAGTTATAAGTTATTGTTTTAATAAAATGGCCCCCATCAGGATCAAATATTTGTATGGTTTACAGATATTTATTTGGTGTCACGGTATTTTCCTATGTCATTTTTGTGTTTATTATGGCATTTACGTTATGGGATCTTTGAATGTCATTTTTTTAAGTTTTTTTAAAAGAGACCATTTTGATTTGTTTTTTTAATAATATTTGTATATATTAAACATTGTGATAAACATTGTAAGTTAATAATAGTAGGTAATCTCAACCCGTATTTCCAAACCGATATGATGGTAGAACCTTAAAGAAATAAAACAAAATTGACATATCTCAAAGGCTGGCAACACTTATACAATGCCTAAATATTGTATTTACAGACAGTCAGTAAAAAACCGGTAAAAACAGTAAAAAACGCAAGTTTGTAAATGCGAAAAAAAGTATAAAAATACATCAATTTATGGAGGTATAATGAATGAAGTTGTTCAGGTTGTCAAAGCATAGAAGATTTACGCAAAGCTTTACATAAAAAGCCGAACTACGAGTAACAAGGGATTTCTCCTAAATGTATGCGGCGATTGCAACGTACACATTTGATAGGAACTCAGTTTATATTTTATTCATACATTGTATTGTTAGAATATCAATTGCCTCGCCCGGCGGTAGGTAAAGGGTACATTTCCAATCCGCACGGGATTCACTTAGATTTGAAGGAAAATAGATTTCGATTTCCAAAGCTGCGACAAAGCAATCCGATATATTTTTCAGACAGATATTGCTAGCGATTTCTTTTGAGCTTTGAAATATATTGGAGGGAATATAAAAAGATTTTGTATATTTTCTTTTTTGTAAGCGTATGTTTATTTTGATAGTTGTCATATTTCTAATTGGTATGTGAAGTACAATAAAGAAGTCATGTTATCAAATCTCTTTTTTAAATTAAACGTGTCTCCGTTTGTGAACGATATTGCCTTTATGTTGTCGTTTTTCTTAAAAATTTTTTTATAAGATCGATTGAAAATTTTGTAGACAAACAGTAATGGTTGCTGCTTGACATTTTCAACGCACACTTCGGGAATAGTACACTAATGGATGATTTTTAAGCCAAGTGTCTAGAGTTCGATGCACGGATGAGAACAAGTGCTAGATAGGTCTGATGTTTATGTCAAGTCTGGTCTTTTATTGATGTAATTTGTGATTTGTGATTATACCAACTAACCTCTTAGATAACAGTGGTATGGGATAATGAATGCAAAGCTTTACCTTTTTAAATCGATAAATAAGAAGTGGATCGGCGGCACCGGGGAATTTCTACACCCTCACAAAAGTATCGATGATAATTGTGGGATCTTTTTTGTTACCACGTTTCACGGTGAGTGCAGAATTTCCGAGACTCAAATCCTTTCCTTTTCCTTCACTTCCTTCTTCCTCTCTTAATATTTTCTGCTTCCCCTTTCATTATTCATATTCTTACTTTAAGTTAGGCAGCGCATATGAGGTATCCTAAGTCTTGCAGATATCTATGGGTAATGGTGATTACTTAGATGAACCACTTGCCCGTTTTTATTACAGCCCATACATTTCCTACTGCTGGGCATGTGACTTATACATTTCTAGAGGAATGGACCCAGCATGCTTGTACAAAGCCTTGTTCCATTTCTTTACTTAAAATTAAATTTAATAAGAAAAATAAATCAAATATTTACAGATGACAAAATCTATATAAAAACTCGTTTGAAATCTATATATCTATATCAAGCATATTTATGTTGAAATATATAAATATTTATTAGTAAAAAGTGATTTTGTTTCTAAGTTTTAAAAAAAATTGGGCCCTAGAAAGTCAATGTCGTTCACAAACGGAGACAGGTTTTTTCTGTTTTTAATTTTGCCAGCAGACAATGCATTAAAGGAAAACGTTAAAGGGGAGAACGCCGACCCCTTTAGGAGTGATTAATTTATTATGTTCTTTGTTTCTATTTTGATTTTAGGAACATAAGTACAATAGAGTTTTCTTTATAGAAAAACCTAACACATACATACATGTATGTATGTGTACATTTAATTTTATCCTCATTTTTTGTCTGAATGTCTCTTTTATTTTAATATGAAGTTAAACCAGGCTATAACTGTATATGGCTGTACATATGTCAGAGAGTTTTATAATATGAACGTTATTGATAGCTTAGTTCGTTGATTTAGGTCATTGATCTTTTTGTTTTAATGTCAACAATAATCAATGTAGTAGATGGAAGGTAGTAGAAGGAAGTAATATTACCTCTCAAAAATCCAAGTGCATACCAACATATACAAATATGTATTACTTTCTTTACGAAATCCTTTTGTATATGCTTTGTATTGATCCCTATGTAACGGAATCTAGCATAAGTTATGTACCAAACTCGTAAAAGTATCACTCGTGCAATATAAAAGTTAACGACACAAGAAAACGCGTTTTCCACAACATTAAAGATAACAACAATACGGGGGCGAGCGAGTGTAGAGCCTCCCGCGAGGTGGTGGGCGGGGGTCGAGAAAAATTCAATATTAATATGAAGGAGGTGCGAGTGAGAGGGACCCATGGTCTCGCTTGCGCGGCCAATGGCGAGTCCCGCCGCCGCTGCGATATGATGAATTTATGGATGTAATAAAAGCGAGGTGCGCGATTGGAGGAGCGGTCACAGGGAGAGCTTATTTTCTTTATTTTCATATTTGGATTATCGGCCTTAAGCCACTTGTAAACTTTATATGTACATACCACAGTATACCTCCTGAGAAATGATTTATTATGTATACAAAAAAATTATAGTATAAGTAAAGTCGGAGTACCTATTTATAATTTATGTTTCATGTATACAATAATGATTGAACATATTAAATTTAAACTTGTGAGTACTATGTATATCAGTTGTTAGACAATATGTTCATAAAATTCGTAAGTGATTTGTATATCAGTTGTTATACAATATGTTCATAAAGTTTGTGAGTGATATGTAATCAGTTGATATACAATATGTTCATAAAGTTGTAAAGTAACTTCATGTAAACGTTTGCAATGCAGAGTGAGTAAAGTTGTGGAGAGAATGTTTGGTCGGCCAGTATGAGGCATTCATCGTACAAAGGCTCGTAACTGGCAGTTGATTGAGGCGTGAAAGACGCTCGACCGCCGTCTCGAGTTTCTTTCTTGATTTGCTTCGAGTGGCCGAAAACGACACTTCTATTTGCATGAACTGTTTTCAGGATTTCGTTTTACGTTTCGGTGCTCAATGTTGGTGTTAGCTACTTTTCACTCGAGAGTCAGTCACTTTTTGTGTCATTTTATAGAAAAGTATGCTATTTACTAATTCCGTTCAATACGTTACTATGGGTAAGCAAGAGTTTGACCTATATTCCTCAATAAAAACATATTAAATTCTTATCTTTTTAATACAATTAATAAAGAGATAAACAAGCAGAAATGCGTAACCCGCTTATAATGCTATATTTTTAAATTCATACATTTTCTTTCACATCGTTCATTAACAGGGCTGGTCCTATTCTATGCCGAGAACCATGTTTATTATAACTGATTTAAACTTTCGTAGTATTTTATAAAAGTATAGAAGATTAGCTATGGTATACCTATGTATATTATTAAAATTCTCATTGAACGTACTTCCATGTACTACACTACTACTACTAGTATTTGAGTGGGGAGAAATGGTTCACGTCGAAAGGCCAATGGTAGATTAAATCTTAACCCACGTTGTTAGTTCAAGTGCAACCTTTACATTTGATATATAGACGTTGTAATTGAACTAGGAACGCTATTAAAATTATTGAGATCTTTGTTAACTATTTCACTGAACTTAGATTATCTGTTTAATATATAATATTTTCTTTATGGGATAGGAAGGCAAACGAGCAGGCTGATGGAAAGCAATCATCGCCACCCATAGACTTCTGCAGCGCCATAGCCAGTGCAGAAGCGTTGCCGGCCTTAAAGGATGGAGGAGGAAAGGATTATGGAAGTGGGAATGGGAGGGAGAGGGGTAAAGGGAGAGAGGAGGCTGTTGCGCCTCCGGAACTCGGCCGCTCACCGTTCGAAGCGCGGTAGGTCAGCTGCCACTCAGACGTTTTATGCGAGAATGTGGTACTTCCTCAGGCGAGCCGGCCCATTCATGCTAAAGACCAATTATGCCTTTCTTGACAAAGTATTCGTCTGCAGCGTGGCTCTACCACTATTAATTTATGATTTCTCACAAAGTAAGTTGTTATATTTAGATTTTATAATCTTATGAATAAAGTTTGTGTGATGAAAAATTAATTTATGTACTTAGAAAAAAAATATACTTAAGTATAAGAACAAAATAATAATGAGAATAAATTTTATGAGACAACACTTAACAAAAGCATATCCATAATCAATATATATGTATACTATAATAGAGGAATTCGGGAAAATTGTTAAATATTTTATGATTTGGAAATGGAGTAAATAATCTAGTAAAGCTTACTTGACGGCTCATGTAAGTGAACGGTATTGATATCTCAAACGTAATGCGTCGGATAGAAAAGCATTCAAAAGGCGGCGGGCTGACAGCGGCAGCGGCAAAGACGACGCAGACAAAATAAATAGGAGGGCGGTAGTGTGCGGTGAGCCGGTGAGTCGGAAGTATTGGGGATCTGCCGCCAACGCGCAGTTTTGAAGTCCAATTATATCGCAGGTGGCACAGGAACAGCCCGCGGCATTCCTCTCCAACCCCGCTATCTCTAACATTCATTTTCTATTAAGTACACAAGAAATATATCATACACTTATACAAAAAAATTCTTAAATTTGAAATTTAAAGTGAAATGATCAATAAAATGATAATAATTATATGCCTTCTTAAAAATAAGATCTATCAAAAATTATTAATATACCAGGTATGTGAGTACCATTCAATCAAAAGGAAATTTGATAAATTTTTTTTAATGTGTATCGATTGATATCTATAGATTTTTATAGAGTTTTCTTGTATGCTATGTGCTGTGGTTATGTTTATAACATATGTGGTTATAAACATAACCACAGCACATAGCATACAAGAAAACACTATAAAAATCTATCTATAAATATCAATCAATATGTGTGACATATGTGGTTATGTTTGTGGATATTTATCAATAAAAAATATAGCTCCATAGCCGCATCGTAGGAGACGACTATGGGAGCAAATATCAATTACGTATATTAAAAATAGTAAAATAATATGAACAAAGTCGAAGCATTGTCAATATTATTTTTTCACGTATTATCACTAATATTATATTTTTAAACTCATACTATATAAGTATCTCAAAAAACCAGTCTTTTTTTACTTTTCTTAAAAGTGGCAACGTTTCTGTAATTTCTGTAGTGATGTAGATGTCTATGGGCGATGGCTCTACTCTCTTCTTATTCCACAAAATTTGTATTATATAATACCGCTTAAAAATTAATATTTCTAAACAAATAAGTTTCCAACATAAGACTACCTATCTATAGTCGTACGCTGGTAGCGTATCTACGCGAGTACAAAAGAAGAAGTTTTCCCCGCAGCGAGATTCCTTTTTCTTTGTTTGGTGTATTTATTGTAAATCTACTCATAGCGGGTGCCCGCACCGCCTGCCCCTGAAAGTATTCCGACATAACTTTCAGCCGAAGTACCCAAGCGCCCACGTACCGGCGGTGGCTAGCGCTCTCTCCAAATTATAGCCAAGTTATTTACATATAACAATGCGTTGTTGGCACACTGCCTACATATTTTGATTCAAAATCCTAGTAACTAAATAAGCAACGCTTAATATAATATTTTATTCAAAATTAGTGCTCGGTTCATATTAATGCTTGTTTTCACTTTTATTTTAGGTTAATGATAACGATGAAAAAAGCCACTTTTATTAATATAGTTATGTGTTAAATTCCTTGATGTATAAATCCATGTGATATGTTTCATAAATTTAATGTACTTTAAATTTGTGATGCTGTTATCTTAATATGCGCATTTAAATCTAAGGTAATGGAGAAAAAGTTAAGATGGATAAATTTTTTTTTTCTAAAGTTTTATAGAAGTAATATGCCCTTAAAATATTATTAAAGTGAAAAATAAAAAAAAATAATGTGTTAAAATTTATATCAAAATGGAAATGATGAATTGTTTCAACTGGTTTCGGCTTAAATTACTTTAAACGAGCTAGGTAGGTAGAGAATTGGCAACGGAATAGTAGACTAAGTGGAACGAGCCAGATGCAAGCGAGTGCCTCGAGCTCGTTAATATGATTTGCCACCAGCAGCAGCGACCGGCCGCCTCCACTGCGACTGCTCGTGACGTTTTAACCAACTTAATATACAGACAGACAGCTGCACTTCATTTACTCACACGACAGCCTGCATTTTATTTTTAATGATAATTATATATGGTATTTATGTTTATTATTTAATATCTTACGTTATTTTGATATTATAAGCGGTGTGAAGTAGGTTTTTTTAAAATCATGGAATACTCAAATAATAAGGTGTCAACTAGAAGTCATCTTTGTGTCATTTTGTTCTCATATATGTCTCAATCCTGGGAATATGCCTCTTCGTTTCTAAAGGAATACGTATGAACCCACCTCGCTTGTTCGAAATGGATTCGCGGGCACCCAGACTTGGAATAAATACCTATTTCATTTAAATATTTTTTTAAAAATGGATATAAATTGAAAAACTTTTAGTAACATTGGAGAAGATAAATTTTAGAGAACAATAATGTTATATCGTATGATAAGGAGATTAACATGTTATTACTTTGAAGCTCATTCTTTAAAAGTTTGAAATATAATGATAATGAATATTAAGAAATTATAACCTGTCTCTATAAAACATGTGCAGGCCCATTACAAGGCGATGTGGCTACGAGAAGTACCGCAGAAGATGTGTAGTGGGCAGGGGGTGGTGGAGGTCCAGTCTTCAAGATACTCACGGGGTGCCCATCGCCCCCCGACCCCCTCCGGGCCGGACGACTTGCTTATTCTATCAAGCGTGAGCACACACGCGCGCCGCCTTGCACCGACAGCGCGCACACATATATCGAGCATTATACGGCCGGCCACCACTCCACTATGTCAATACAATACGCTCTCTTCAGCTGGACTTAGATTATTTAGAAAGCACTTGTAACGTTCATATAAGAAGCGGCACGGAAGACGTATTGGACAGACGGACATCACAATGGCCAGTACGTGTCAGCCAGAGCAAAGATAGGATACCCTCCCTGAAAAAGATTACGATCCTAAAAAAACAATGTCCACTCGCGTATAAACATTCAATATTCTTTTCACAATTGAATTGATTTAGTTAAAAACGTGGTATAAAGTTACACAGAACCGTTGAATATATTATGTGTAAGATATTTAATTTTATAAATGTTGTAGTTTTCTTAAAATAAACATTTTTTCCTTATATTATTAAAACTGACTATTGAAATAATGAAGTAATATATTTATAATTAAAGAATATATGAAGACATATTTACGGACAATGACTAATTTTATTTTAAATTTACATGCAGTTGTATAAATAAAGCATGGCAGGGAGGAACCATTATGGTCATAACAACAGTTACGATAGCGATGAGAGTGCACCGTTGGCCGAGGATTATCCGCTACGCAGCTAAGCCGTAGCCCCAAAGCTGCTACGCACGTAGCAATTTTATGCGTGCCAAGATTACAATCTAAACGCAAGTTAGGGTTAGTACAATAAAATGCCTGGATTTCCCTTTAATATTAAATGGAAAACTAAAGTTAATGTAAAAGTTCGAAAATATTTTAGTTAATAATAACTCAAAAAGCAAATTTAAGTTTTAATTTAGTTTATATGAAGTTGTAAAATAAATTGTCTGCTTACTCGACGCTCTAAAATTAATGTTCCTTTAAATTAATAAGTGTCAAAGTTAGCGAAGATCTCGTGAGTGTATGTGTGGACCTTTTGTGTTACAGAAGCCATTGTTAGTGTGCAAAACACCGGTTCGTGTGTGAGTACTTTCATAAATCTGTCGGGAGATATATGAGAGCGCAATTTCCGGTATCCGGCCATTAGCGCCGAGCTTTTATAAGCTTAAAGCTTAGGTTAAAGATTTTCTGGGTAGTTTACTGTGAATCTTGTAATAGATACGATAAATTTTGTATAAAGTATGTGATTGCTTATTAGGAGTCTATTCGGGACCTCTTAATGTGTATAACTTCGTCTAATGTCTGTTTGCTCTTCCTTAAATGATAGTTTCACTATATGCCAATATAAATACATAGCGATGGCACCCTGTACTCTGTGGACGTTCTTTACGCATGTATGAAAACACTTTACATACATGATTTTATTTAAATAATTATTGGAGTTTTAAAATTTTTTATTATTTTAGTATTTGGTTATTTTTTTTATCATGTTTATTAGTGTCATATTTATTGTTTAACGATTGAATGTGACACATAAACAGACTTTATGATTTACTGTCTCTCAAATAATATGCTTTTTTATTTTATGATCACTTGAATTTGATTCATTTCTACACGTTCCGTTATATTTTTTTATATTTATTATATTATGGATACGTATCTAATTGCGGTAGTTTAAAACATTAACCGCCGAGTTTGTTAACAGTCGCTTCAGGCTGAATCAGTTTACCAAACCACTGACATAAAAAACATGACGATTCAAAAGTTCTTTCATGAAATCCATTTCAAAAAGAATATAGAAAAGAAAAGACGGATAGACGCGAAACAATTTATTATTCTTATTGCCCGTAAAAAGGCTTCGAACCTTATGTGAACCCTTTTAAGGCAATTCTTCTTCAGAAATTAGTTGGGCTTAAAATACTTAAAAATGATATAACGTAATGGTGTTTTTTAACCTAATTTATTTTATTTACACTCTCAGAGGTCACTAACTGATTTAACACTAATATACAATAAAATATGATAATAATAAAAATGAGTATTACTCCAGTTATAGGCAATAATGACAAGCTTAAACATACGCAAATCAGCGCAAGAAAAAATAAAGAAATTAAAAAAAACATACTATAAAATTAGGCTAATTACTAAAACAAGCCTAAATAAATGGATATATTTTGACATTAGGCAGTGGAACTAATAATGTATTAATTCTTAGATATATAAATTCAGTAGAATTTGAATAAGAAAAAGATTTGAATAAGAATTCCATTAATATTATATCTCATATACTAATATGGAACTAGTACAAAAGTAATAAAAATTAAAAAGCTAAATTGAACGACATTTGTTCCGGCTGTCCACTGCGAGTGAAGTCACGACAGAGCAATCACGTACTTGCAGCTGCAGTGCCCCGCCGTCCGTGACTGTCATGGGCTCCTCAATAATGCAACAATGCAAACCTATTGTTCTCCCTGCTACCAAAGCTGACATGTAACATAAAAAATATTTAATTATTTACACGCACACAGTTAAAATGATTTTAGGATTGTATTATTATAAAATAAATTTGAAAAAAAAAACCTTTTACCAATCAAAGAAACAATCTTCATAAATCAATTTCCCCCAAATTGAATGTCAATAAGTAGGGAAGGTTGTTAAACGATGCGCTGTAAAATAAAACTTTCCGGAGGGCGAAGTTTCCAGCAAAAAGAATATTTACATTAATTCTCTTCATTATGTTTTGAAGAATAATCATGGGCAGCGTTTCCTATTCCGTTCTCCCGATTGAGTTTTTTATTTGAATATTTTTGCTGTCCCCCGAGTTCGTCTCTGCGCTACAAAAGGAAGTTTTTATTAGCATCTTAATGATTTTACGGCGAGTCCCTAGTTACAACAGCCTTTATGTCGTCAGATTTTCTTAAGCATTTTTGTCGACTTTTTTGCATCTTACATTATTAAAGTTTTCATTCCGTCGCTTAATGAAGCTCATTTCTTCTGTTCGTCCGAGCCGTGATTGCCTTTGTTTTGCATAAATGCAAGATTTCTATAGGTGCTTGCTAGTGAATCGAGAAGTTTAAAGAATGGAAATTTGTTCTGAGATAAGGCAATTAATTGTTTCATTTCGATTGGTAATTAAATGTTTCCGACAGTCGGATCTATCTGCAAACTATTTTTTTGATACCAATTGTAACTTCAAAATGTTTTTCTTTCGTTGATGGTGATTAGGTATCCTATCATGTCAGTGTCAAATAAAGTAATATGGTAAAATTTTAGTATCATAACGTCTCGATAAAATTGTAGCCATTCTACTAAAACTAGCAATGAACTTCTGAGTTAAGTTAAAAAATGTAAATAAATAATATTAAAAAGCTTAACACAAAAAACATTGTTTATTGTATTATATTTACTGAAATTAAACGGTAAATGTAATAAACATATATGAGTGTATGAGACAAATGCAAAAACCTGTGATGTTATCGTTTCCGGTAAAGAATATGACCATTTATTCTCGTGGGTGTCATACGAGGTAAACACCAATACGTGGGCAACAATAACTATCTAAGAATGAAAACCAATCTGTGAACCCAATCTACCTGATAAGTGGGCAGATTAGGGTAAAACCTCTCAATTTTTGAAGGAAGTCAATGTTTAACAGTAATGCTAATGCTTTAGAATGATGATAAAATGCAATTTAATTTACATTGACATAGAGTTTCATTGTTTGTAAGGGTAAAAAATATAGTGTTTTAATCGTTAAGAAAGAAAATATTAATCGTTTAACATATTTTACAATGGGAAAATAAATGTGAAATTTAACGTAACCAGTAATTGTCCCGTGGTTAAAATTTCACGAATATTAATTAAAATTTCAAGCTTGAACAATACAACATATAAATACATAATTTTATCTTTCTGCACTTCTTATCCATGTGAATTAATTTTAATTATTGCAAGTTTTACTCTGCTCTGTGCGTCTAATGTGCTTAATAAGGGCCAAAGGTTTTTCTCCATTAATATTCTATAGTATCACAATTTTAGGTCCCATAGATACAAAATCGACATGATATGAATACCCGAGAGATGAACAGTGCTCACCAAAATCAGTTTATGAATACTGTGGTTCGTTAGGTTTCAACTCTCGTACTGTCATTTACTACTATTTCAAGCCAGCCTTACGCACCACAAAATAATTATTGTCCGGAAAATCGAGGAAGCTGTATGTAATGTTATGAGAGGAGGTCTGCCGTTTTTCTCGAGTCGCAATTGAGTCCGAGTTCTTGCTTTCTTTTTAATTTCCCTGCGGCCCCCTAATGAGGTCTCCTCGGCGGCGGCTCCGTGCCGTTATCTATGATATTCTTGAGGTTGATGTTTATTGTGCGTGTCACTGATGACTTCCTTTTTTATTATCCTCTCGAACACAATTCAGCGGTCGCCCAAATGAGTTCTTCTCATTTGCCTCGCTCTCTTTATTTCTCTTGGCGGCAGTTTGTCTTGTGTTAGACTTAATTTCCTTTAAGTTTATTACAATTACTTTCTATTGTTTTCGCAATTAGTAAATAACTAAAATAAATATAGTATCTATACAAAAAAGCTGATGACTTTTAATTAAAATAATTTGTGTAACAGAAATAATTTGTATTTCATCAAAAGTAATAGTTTTGTGCAATATTTTTACCATCATATCGAAAGTTTTTCCAATAGTTTTTGAAAGATGTATTATATATCGGCTAAAAACAATATATTTATTAGCTATTTTCTCATGATCTGCGCGAACATAATACTCGGCACGGACGTAGAAACGCGTTTTCTATCTTAAATGTATGTAACTACTGTGTATGCACATAAGGTACAAACCATAATATATTTCAAATAAAATTGTAATACTGAAATTGCAGAGAAATACAGATAATTGAAAGTAACACATAATTTGTGTTAGTATTAGACTTTCATAAATAAGAATCGGGATTATGAATTTATAGGTTAAGTCACTTAACGGTCGTCTTTTGTAGAGTCTACTATACCTGAAGATGCCTCGTGTTGGGGCGAAATACGTGTCGTCTGCAAGGTGGAAAAGTGGTAGTGTGTGTTTGGTGTTGTGTATAGTGGTTGGTGTGTGGAGAGTTGCGGACGGCCGTTTTTCGGTAAAATTTAAGTTCCATGTAAATCCACTTCATCCAGCAGGAAAACACACATTATTAATTTTCTATTGTTGTTTACTTGTCGCGGATTGTAGCTAAGTAAAAGTTTTAACTGTCTACATAGTGATGGATGTCCGCAAAATAACGCCTGACCTTATTAATCAGCTACTTGATTTTATTATATAAAAATCAGAACCTGTTATTACTATGTAATATTTTGTTTCCTTCCAAATACTGTCTATATTCGTGACCCTAGTTACAAATCATCCGACTCCTCCTCCACTTATCTATTAAAATGAGAGATTATTGTCGGCTCAAACGTTACGCCCGTTGGTCTGGTGTTATTTTCACTGGATTGTCCAATATTGTCACAATCTCTATGGAAGGGCAATTAGAGACGTGTCGCGCGTGGCCGGCACGTGGCGTAGATCCTTGTTGTGTCACGGGAGTCGCACGGCTCTGTCGCGTGACCGCACCGCGTCTCTGTGTCACTCTACCCTCATTACCGTCAATGTTTATACAGTGCACAATACCAGTTAACGCCTGGATAGCGATATGTTTTGATTAATAGCAACACAAACCTGTTGAAGTGGTAATAGCTATATGAATTGTTCAATTAATATTATTGATGATTCCAAAGCACAACTGCAGATAGTCACAAATGGACATATATATTTTAATTGTATTACTGTATTGTATGTAAATAAAATAAATGAAAAATTAAATTAATACGAGCAATATAAAGGTTATTTTAACAAATTAATGTTAAAATAATAATAAATAAAATAATTTCGAAAACTCACAGAAATAAATTATTCTTTGTAATATAAGTTAAAATAAATAAATGTTACCAAATTTTTTAAATTATGTGAAAAAACTATATTGCGTTGAAATAAAAATTATTTTTTAAAATAATTAAAAATATAAATTATTTACAAAAAACATTATCATCAGCCTTTTTAATCGAAGTCTTTGATTCGATCGAGATTGAAGGCGATTTGGTCTGAGTAACCAACAGAGCTAAGAGTGTTGAATCAGGAGCACTAGTTCCTTAACACAGTTAGAATGGTTAAAATGAAT
This sequence comes from Baronia brevicornis, assembly GCA_031353405.1. Lineage (NCBI taxonomy): Eukaryota > Metazoa > Arthropoda > Insecta > Lepidoptera > Papilionidae > Baronia > Baronia brevicornis. Next base: position 527,050 of record JASFAT010001699.1, on the reverse strand, counting down.
TCTAGTTATATTTATATATTTAGATTTGCCAGGTAATAGATTTGCTCATTTAAAAATTAGGACAAAGTTACTTGGTTAAGTTTACACCTATATTTGTATACTACCGCGATTTGTAAATGTTATCTTTTTGCACAACTGAGTTTCTGGTGTACAATTTTTTTATTAAAATCCTTAATTTTAATTTTATGTACTAATTTATGTTAAATATAATTTAATAATTTGAGATACGAATAAGATTTAAAGTAAGGACGTTTCTTTTAACCTCAACACGTTTTCCCCTGTCCTATCAGACTTAATAAATCGAATTGAATCTCGACAATTTTGCGTGTCAAGCAAACCCCCATCAAGGAATTCACTTCATTTAAATATCGCATTTTTCTTGAAGATTATACCTTACGACAGCTATGAAAGAAAACAGGAGTCCCGCCCCTCGATAATGCGACGGGCGTGAGGAATTTTTATTTCGTTCAAATCTCTCCTGACATAGGTATATTTTTGTAAGATCGCCCGGAGATTTTAATACCCGATTTTATTTAAATTCGTTTAGGCGGTGCGGGCGACTGCGTCCCTTGGCATTTATCGCGAGAGTGTGCTTATGTTTATAAGCGAAAAGATTTGATTTGATTTATGAGTTAAAATACTGTATATGATAACAGTGTGCATTTTTGTAAAAAGGTATTTATCGAAATGCTGCAAATTTATGCACATTTACGATTTTTCTAACATGTTCTTTGATATTTGTAGTATTTAAATTTGGACATTTTTTAAAATACCAGACAAAATGATCTGTTAATTTTGTAGAATTAAAGAATCGCGATTGTTGCAAAAACATCGCTGGATATAGGCATACTGAAGGCGCGCTACCTAGCCCAATGTGCGGTATGACTTAGAAACCGTGTGCCTGTTTCTACCAACCGCCCTGCGTAGATCATCTCCTATTCTAGTCGAAAACGTCCTATTTGACTTTTGCTAAAACTTTCTATTTTAGCTATCATCTACTGCAACGATTGTCGGTTTCCGATAAACGTAACGAACTCAATGCCGCTTTAGACTGCTAACTTAAAGAGGCCACTTTGGTTTTACCAAGCAAAGACTTCATCTGGGCTGTCATTGTTCACCTTTCGGCTTCATAGGAGAGTACAAACAGGAAGCACTGGTCAAAGAATTGCGTCAGGCTATGAGGTTTGAGTATCGAAATGACTTGAAGCTTTTTAAAAATATTCCGTCTCATACTTATATTCTGCTTTTTTCATGTATGAGACAAAAAATTATTTTCTTTTTTAAATAATTAATTATAAATGTAACTCAACAGTTACATAAATTTAAATATTAAAAGTGAATAATTTACCTTTATAAGCTGTGTTTTAATGCGACATATAAAATGTAATAGTGTCAATTTATAAATAGACGAGAAGATAAACATATATTCACGTCCACCCTCGTTACGATATAGTTTCGTAGCATAATCATTCACTTAGCGCAGTGTCATGAGTGAGTTTTCTGCAATACCCCTGTAATGTTGCAATCTCTACGCGGTGATCATTCTTCATTTGCGTGATACGTCTACTCTTGACTTGACCGATGCATCTATTATTATGGACTGAGTCGCATATTTCAGTATTGGTGAAAGATTTTCCTTTTATTTTTTATGTTGGGAAAAAATAAGTATAATTCATATGTGTGCCCATATATTTATGAATTTCTCTTTATTATAATGATAAGCTCCAGTTTTTTAGAACAGTATTTTTGGGTTAAATAAAACTATGATTTTGATATTGCATATATACATATAAATTTTTATATTTAGTTTTAAGACATGATCAGGTTTGAGAAGAGGCATGGTGTATTGTTTTATATATTAGTAGTTATAATATAAATATTTAATATAATATTTAAAAAAATATCTCCATTACATTTAGATGAGCTGTTTGTGTAAGTTTTGCTGTGTAGGCCGGTAAAATGTTTGTCGTGTCATGTCGTGTCATGTGTTTGGTATGTTAATGAAGTAAATAAATTGTGGTTAAATCACCCAGAATAATGAGTGTAATTTTTCGCAACGTTTTCGTTACTTCCATCTCAATGAATTTCACCGACAAAATTTTCCTTGCCATTTGTTTCCATCGTACAAGATCTTTTCGTATGAGGCGAGTTCTCTGTTAATATATGTGCCTGGAATACCGTAGTCATATATTACTCCGACCTCTGCCGGACCGGACATAACAATCCTCGATTTGCTATAATATTGGTCGTGGGTCCCTGTCTAGGCGGGCGGCTTTGCTTCGTAAAGGAGTGAGACGGCGTTGGCGTGTGCGATTACGGGTGAGCGGGGGTGGCGGATACGTGCCGCGTATAATAAGCATTTCATGCACGGGGTGCGGGCGCTGGCGGGGTCTGGAGGTTACGTAGGTACCATTTTCCGTAAGTCGCGTACCTAACCGGACCGTACATTATAAGCTGAGGGTCAATCGTCTCGTATGCTGTCTCTGTCACTCACATAAACTTTGTCCGAGTATAATTTTCCGTGATATATTGTACAACTGGTTCGCATAATATGATAAATATCTATAAACATACATTGTATGTAGGTATCGTGATCGATATAGATGTAATTTATATCAACGTTGCGGACTTGAATAGATCTTTATCAGCAAATGTTGAAAACAAACAAAAATGAAGATATATCATTAATAAATTATTAGCTAATAGACGAACCTTTGAAATCAACAATTAGGGCTTCGACTTTCGCATCGGAATATATGTAAGGTCTACGCGTATTTATTCGGAATCTAGGTGCCTCCATAATCCACTGCGAATGAGCTTGATGGGTTTTTTCATACCTCAAGAAATGGAGAGGCATGTGCCCAGCAGAGAGACATAAATATAGAGCTATGAAACAAACTGTGTTGTTGATGTTAGTTATGTTGATGTAGTCTCAATTTATACCAACGTTGCACACTAGAATACATCTCTAGTAATAAAAAAAAAGAAACAAATTCATATTAAAATTGAATGAACTTTATAAATTCAACCCCCGTGTGTTATTAAGTGTATCGATAGAGGTGGCTAAATTCATCGTCTATCTATCTATGTATACGATTTATGCAAGAGGAGGTCGTAAAACGAAACAATAAAAACCCAAAACAGTAATAAATTTCCGCAATAGGCGAAAAGGTTCGAGCGCGCCTTATCAATTCCCGCCACGCATCGGCGGCGAAACGCACAATAAACTTATGACACAAAAATCTAAGTAAACTACAGAGCGTAATCAACTGTTAAGTAAACTTTACTCTTTATGTAAATTTGTAGAACGTGAATAGATAAAGAGAAGCTGTGTTTACAAGCATTCAACACTTAGCGGACAATTGTACGAGGGTCACAGGTAGGTAAAACAAACAGAGGACAAGTCCACCGCGGCTCCTCAGAGGGAGGGTGTTCCTAAAGTACAGGGAATTGCGGTTGCCTTGGACAGCGAGTGTTCTTAATGCATTAATAATACCTTCTAATTGAAACTGAACTAAGAAAATTCTTGTATTTACTTATTTGTGCCGTGTCCTTTTTCAACATGCACATATTTTTACGAAAGATTATATTATAAATAAACAGAAGGCAGTTAAAAGACACGGCAGGTCTTAATAATTCGTGAGTGTGAGGTCGGACGCACTTACGGCGTAGATTCATTATCGTTACGGTCTTGGAGCGACGGTGAAATACGATATAGCTTCCTGATTGACCCTACATTAAAAATTACATGCAATAAGAAAGAGAAAAGGGAGCTTAAGGAGCAAGCTATTCCTTTGTTCCAACTAAAGGGAAGATTAAAAATTTATAAGAAAAGCAATCGATATTCACGGCCGGCATTAATAATTTTACGGACACGGATTGTTCGTAAAGCGGTTAGGGAGCGTTTAATAGCTTCTTTGATTCGTTAGGTTAATTTTGCAGGGGCACAAGGCGGACGAGCGTCGTAGCGGTCGCCGGAGGGTCGAATAAATATGTCCCAAAGAGTTAAGTGGTAGAGAAGTGCGGAGCGTCGATCGCATCCGGCGTTTGCTCTTCTACTCGTGTTGTTGCACCACTTATTACACACAAAGTTCCGTTAAAGTTTTCTCCGACACTCGAGCGTGAGTTTAATTTACTCGATAGTGTAAATAAAGCGGGCGTAGTGGGAAGTTTCGGGGCGAGGCGCCCCCTGGCGGAGCGGCGCGGCGTCGCCAGTTGCGGTCCGCTGATAATAACCTACCGACGCCGGGGACTACCTTATTAATCGAGAACGACAAATTTTAACGACAAGAATTAATGAATCTCGTTACATGGGTTAATCCGCCAGTCGTAAAGTGCGCTCGGCGGCAGTTAAGGTGTGTGGGGCGGGCGGAAGGCGGCAGGCGGCAGGCGGCAAGTGACATGAGACGTGCGGCGGACATACACCTTAGTGAAGTCTTAGTAAAGTAAAAATATTTAATATTAATCTCTGTGTGATGATTGTTGGAATAGAATAGGTTCTTCTCCTTTCTGCTCATTGGTGTTCTATAAAAAATTAAAGGAGAAAATATCAGTAGACAGGTAGAACCGTCTACCAGAAAAACCAATCTACTATCCCTCCCTATCTGCTAGCCAAGCGTAGGTAGATTATGGCGAAACCACTTAATGTTGAGGCTGGCTTATATCCAGTAATGGACTGTTACAGTTTTATTGATGATGATGATTATAAAATAATTCAAACAGTAAAATTGTATTGAGTATATAAATCATAAAAATGATCTTTTAGTTCGACGTTTCGACGTTATTCTGCAAGAAATATTTTATATTATTGAAATTTTATATTTATTGCTTAATTTTCTAAGATTACATATTGCATGCATTATAAACTTATGACATTGAAGAAAATGCAAATAACACATCCTGTTTAAAACTATATAAATGAGCTTAGAAATTATATATTTGAATGCTTAAGGAAATAAAAATCGCTCAATAAGGCTTTCATTTTTGAGAGTGTAAAAAAAATAGGTAAGAAGATTTAATAAATAAGCAGAGGAAAGCAATGCAATAAATACAAATATGTTGATTGAAAATCGTCTACACATTATGTATAGAGGCGGCGAGATGAAACGCGTGCGAATTGCGACTTGACTAAGGGGCTCCAAGATATATCACCCAGTTAACGAGCATGTGCGAATGGAAGTTTATTGTAATTGCCTTTTGTAAGATCGGGACAGAGTCATAATGATCTGTCCTCGCGGAATGACCTCCGTTTGGCGAAATTTCTTTGTCGACAAATCATTTGTAAATCACGTGCGGATGTGTACAACAATTTCCCAGAACGTCATATGATTTTTCTCACAACCAACGTTACCTTCTCGAAGATATAGCAAATTATAAGAATATTTTCAATTAAACAAAGTATTTTAAGGTCTTATCGGCATTACAATTAAACACATTTGGTACTAAGCGTCATAATCATGGTAAATCTATAAAAATCATGACGGTTTCTTCTAAGATGGAAAAATTATCGTATTCCTAACGCTAATACTTCAAATATTATTACGTTATTTATGTAATTGTTTAAATCCTTTTTAAATTTGAACTCTATAGCTGTCGCACTAACTGAACGTTACAGTTTAAAACATGTCTTATCTATTATTTTCCGTATTTTTTTTTATGGCATAGGAAGGCAAACGAGCAGGCGTGTCACCTGATGAAAAGCAATCAACGCCAACCATAGAAAGTGCCGTTATGGGAGGGGGAGAAGAAAGGGGAAAAGGAGGGGGAGGGGAGAAGAAGGGGAAAAGGAGGGGGAGGCGGAGAAGAAGGGGAAAAGGAGGGGGAGGGTAGAAGAAGGGGGAAGAGGAGGGGAAGAGGAGGGGAAGAGGAGGGGAAGAGGAGGGGGAAGAGGAGGGGAAGAGGAGGGGGAAGAGGAGGGGGAGGGGGGAAAGGAGGGGGGGGAAAGGAGGGGGGGGTTGGGTCTCCAAAACTCAACCGCTCACCAGACGAAGCGCGGTAGCTAAACTACCACTCAGACGCCGGTTTCAATGCGAAAGTGTGACACTTCCCCGGGTGAGCCGGCCCATTCATGCTACAGACAAATAATATGCCATTCTTGACAAAGTATTCGTCTGCAGCGTGGCTCTACCACTAGTAAAAGTATCGTTATTTAATTTATGGTCTTATAACCCGTACAAAAATTGACACATGACTCATTAATAAAGTAAATATTTCAGTTTTTATTTATGGAAGAGATAGGGTAATTAGTAAGCAGTTCAAATGATGGTAAGTTATAATCGTAACCCATGAACATCTATAATACCAAAGACACTGTGTAGATGTTACCTGCCTAAGGCTAAGTTGTGGAGATGGAAAGATATAAGAAGGAGAAAGTAGTAGTAGGGTTCTCAAATTTCATTCTCAAATGAAATTTAGTAGCAAAGTATTTCAAATTAGTCAAAGTATCTCAAATTTCATTCTCAAATGAAATTTAGTAGCAAAGCATATTTATTTTTCAAAAAGTTGCTGTTTTAAAACGTGTACCATTTTTTAAAAATAAATGGGCCTTTTGCATGGCTCTATCACATGTACACATGTACCACAAAATCGTTTGTGCAATAGTGTGTACATTGATAAAATGAACAATTTCAATTATGTTTAAATGAGTCGTTGATATTGAATTCTATCTGCGAAGAGCGGTAATGCGTGTATATTCATCAGGTGAAGAGGTGTGCGGCACATTAGGGGGCTCCGACGGCCTCAAAGTCAGAAGACTGATTATGTCTATCCGCAATTTCTCCCCGGGCCCTATTCTCGCGAGGTAAAACTAGCGAGTTTTCCACCGCTCTATTAAGCGGTCGCTTTTACATTTGTCCTTATAATGGAAACGTGTTACTAATTAATTTAAAGCGAGACTCATTTATGTCGAAATGCGTGTCTATTAAGAGATGATGAGAGGAAGCCTTTTTAGAGGTCGGGAACAGATAAAGTACGTAATTGTTTTACTATCTGTTATATTAGCGTCGACATCTTCTTTGTCATCTTATTCGTAGTGTATATTTAGTGGACATGAAAATTATACGTGGTCCGGTTACAAGCCCTCACCCCATTAAGTAGAGGCGAGCTCATTCTCGGTAAGACTAATCAAATAACAGTCTCCCCATCGGACACCCCTCATCCCGCAGCGTCCCGCCTCGCGGCCAGTGGTCATCTCTCTTATCGATTGTGGTGGAATTCGTGCAGGGAATGCGATATTTCCCAGCAATTGTTGCGAAAGTTAAGATTGAAACAAAAATACTTTAGCGATTGTGGAAATAACAGTATTGTAGAATACAAGTAATATAATAATATGCGCCTACTAAAAATATTACCAGTAACATTTATGCTCGTGAAATATTATTTCTTTATCAGGCGCTAATATTTATTAATCTATATTTATGGAAGGTTTTCGATTTTTGTGTCCAAATACACGATAAACATACAAATTACTGAATACAAGGTTATTTGTCTTAATTATTCTCTTTCTAGCTAAGTTTTGGATTATTATCTAATAGTTTATCTCTTATATTATTATTCAAATAACCTATAGAGAAAAGTAGATTAATAGTATTTTGTAAAATTTAAATAAGGTTCAAATTTCAGTAATAATGGTCAATGCTTTAGTGAAAAGATAGCTGGTTTACTAACATCTACTTATGTGGATGGCCTAAAAAAATCCAATTTCATTGTTTCTTTTAAATCACATGACTGAGCATTTGAATAGAGAATGCTTTCTGACATTAATGTTAATTTTACGTTTTTTAGCTATCGCTGTTATACCACAAAGCATAATACAGACAACATTCCAAAGATATAAAAACAACCACTAAGTATTTTACTTTTTCGACATCTGCTATGATGTCATGCAGAGTCTACATCAGGGTGTCATCAACCTTTATGGTTAATGATAAATAAAAAGATTACTTATTTATTTAAAAATTTGCAAAATAACATGTTATCGGATAAGAATAATGCAAGAATTAACAATATCAAATATTTTGATGAAATGTTTTGGTTTTTACATTTACTAAGAATGTATTTTCAATCATAAATCGTAAATATAGCTTTTTATGGCACTTTTTTATTTTCTAATACAATTTCTTAATAAGCAAATCATCACCGCTATGATTACAGTATTAGGTAAAATGTAATATAAATAATAACAGGTACATATTTATAATACATATTATGTATTGTACAAAGGAATGTAATGACGTAGATCTCATTACATTTCTTTTAAAATAATGCAATAAAAAACAATCACCAAAACTAATTATCTGTTGTTCTGTTGCACCTATTCAATATTTAATAAGATGCACTTTGACACCAACAGATCTTTTAAGAAATAAATTAAATATGTAAAAACAGAAATGATTTATTTATAATTAAATTCTACAAACAGAAAATAGCTTAAGCAGTAAATATTAAAGTAAAACAACAAGTTCAACACTGTTAATGGGGTGTTAAAACTGATACTAAGTTTGAAAATTGTGTTACAAACTACCAAATTCCGATCTCATAAATGATATCATGCAATACTGAATTAATTATTGTAGGTACACAAAATATAAGCGCAGAATGAGAGACGTGAAATAATAGTACGTTATAGTTAAAATAAAAAGGATAATAAAAGTAAAGAGAATAAAAAGAATATAAGAACAAAATTTTTTTTTGTCATTATATTCTTTTCTCTCTCTTCATTAGTATTTGACGTTAAGTTTAACGTAAACTTTGATCTGTATGAAAAGAAAATCAGGGTTTCTAATTAAACTAATTTATTTCTAACAAATTTTAGTTTGGAAGCAATTGAAATTATAATTTATTAGGGTATTATCCTATACATGTCCTACTGGTCGGTATGGGGCCCGGAGAAATGGACGGATTGGTGGGACAGCCAGATTTGGAATAATTATCGGGACCGTATCCCGGTGCGAAAATTGAACTTGTGATTATTGAGTTCAAAATAGGGCGTTGATGTTTGCGACACAGTTGTATACTTTTGCAGACATTATCGTTAACCTGTTATTTTGTGTAATCCTGATTTCTGTACCAAATAAAAAAAAAGCAATATCTGAGCCAATTAGATCGTCTCGTCATGATTGGTACTAAAAGAGTTGCCTAATACTTAAATAATATTAGGAAATCCACAAAAGTGAAAAAAGAAAACAAAATTCAACCGGTAGGTGGTTGGCACAGATTGGCCTTTACTTCGCATATTAATAAGGTTTCGCCTTGCATCTTTACATTGGTAAGAATCATGTTAAAATCAGATTTACGGAGGGATCTGATGAGATCTGTGGCTGAAAAGTTTGTGTTGTTTGTATTGTGTGTAAGTAAATGTAAAATTTTGGCGACATAGTGCGGTATTATTTGGCAGATAACTGTATAAATAATAAATGTACTTGGACATGAAATAAATCGGTGGCGTGGAGTGCTGTGGGTGGGTGGGCAGGCGACGCCGCGTGATGCGACCGCTTCGTTCCGCCATGTAATTCTAATGAGTATTAGTGTCGTCCGTCTAGCTGATGTCGTCCACCCCGGCCTGAGTGCCTTTGTTACGTTGAATTCTAAAATATCTTAAAAATAATTCCGTGTAAATCTTAATTGTGTTCATATCGGAAAATGTTCACATAATTATAAGTTTTTAGACAGTTCACTTTACTGAGGAGTTCAATTTTTGATAGTGGTAGAGCCACGCTGCAGACGAATACTTTGTCAAGAATGGCATAATATTTGTCTGTAGTATAAATGGGCCGGCTCGCTCGGGGAAGTACCACACCGCAGAAAACCGGCGTCTGGGGTGTAGCTTACCTATCGCGCTTCGTACGGTGAGCGGCCGAGTTCCGGAGGCCCAACACCCTCCCCCTACCTCTGCCCTTCCCCTCCCATTTTTATGTGATAGGAAGGCAAACGAGCAGGCATGTCACCGGATGGAAAGCAAACAACGCAGCCCATAGACTTCCACAGCGCCGCAAATGTCAGTATGGGAGTGGGCTCTCCTTGCTTTCCATCCGTCGACACGCCTGCTCGTTTGCCTTCCTATCCCATAAAAAAACTGACATTTACTAGTAAAGTACTTATTATTATAACTAAATTGAATAATTCTCATATTTGTTACACACATATCCTTTTTGTGCCTCTTTTTATTGGTAATAAAAAAGTAGGTGCTTGCTGTGTGCTCTTATTTGGACTCTTGTATGGCCTTTGAATCAAAAAATAAACCTAAGTCACCATAAATTAAGTTTTCATAGCGTCGACAACGGTAGTGTCGATGTCGAGCAGCAAGTTGACTACTGCTGGAGCTATAAATGAGTTAAAATATCAAATTATCTTAGTGGCGAAGTTACTGCATGCGGAATCAGTAGTCACAAGTTCGATTCCAACATCGGGTAAACATATATATGTGTGTAACATAATGTATGTATATATATGTATATATGTATATATATATATATATATATATATATATATATATATATATATATATATATATATATATATGTATATATGTATGTATATATATGTATGTATGTATATAATAATATTTATTCCGAGTCTAGCTCCGCTATTCCAGTATTGGATAGGTACATTTCACCTTAAATATCATAATTATTTTGACGAGAATTATTTTAATAATAAATGGTTATTAATGATAGATAAGTGTAATAGGTGTTGTGTTATACTTGTTAGCAATTAGTGATATAACTGGGTAGAAATGGTAGACATTACGTAGCATGCGTAGCGCTTTTCACACACAGAGCTTCAGTGGACTGTGAAAATGATTTTGATTTGACCCTTTGCAGGGTGCTTCTACCACAAAATTACATTTCCAATTCTAAGTCTGTTTTGAATGTAGATGACACTTCATTACATTTTTAGCTAAAGACCATGATTCAGTATTGAGTTGATCGATAAGAATATTTTACTTAAGTATTTCACAATAATAATATGTTTATCATTTTGGAGAAATTGAAACGAGTGATCTTTATGGATTCTCAGAAATGGAAAAGGTAATAATAAAAATTGAGGCCGGGGTTGGCAGAGGGTAATGGCTCCTTATCTGTAAATGTGGCGAAGAAGATAATTTAATTCTGAAAGTATCTCTCCTCACTGCTGATATATTCAACAGAATATTCCCATATGTGCGTAATTCTGCGGAATGGCAAAAAAGGTCTGTTTGAGGGGTGAAATATGTAAATTTATTGTCTTGGGCGGCCCCGCAGCGCTGCGCCCCCGTCATACGCCGACACGTAGGATAAAGGAAATGTTAATGTGTGCCAATTTATGTGCTTTTCTATGATTTCGCTGAATCGGGTCTGCTATTTTCCCCTTTATGGCATAACGGAGAGAGCTTTTGTTTAGAGATTAGAGTGCTTTCGATAAAAAATTGGTGTTGTGTAAAAAAGAATTTAATGATTTCTGTATCTACATTTATCGTTCAGTAATCCTGTAAAATTAAATTGAAAAGCTTTTATTATAGATATGTATGCTGCAGCAATTTAATGGTATACAATACAATAAGTTTATTATTTATATTGAAATAGAAAATAATTTGTGTTTGTCATTATATTATTAATTATTTACTAATTTATGCTTACCGTTAGTAATTAATTGAAAAAATATACAGTTTCATTCGGGGTACACAGTAGCAATAAATTTGTAAATTCGGTCGGTTAACACACATCAACAAGCACCCAATCTGTTCCCCTCGCGATATGCGGCGACTAATTCACAAAGGCCAAATGTGACATAATACCAGCATAATTCAATGTTTTGCTCACCATATTGTATTTTATTTATGAGTTATGCCCCGTTGAGTATGTTGCAACCTTTTCTCGCAGCTTTATTGACAATATACTTTCTCTGTCTCACACAATACAGAGGGTGTTTTTCATTCTGTCTGTATGAACGAATGATTAAATACTACGAGTTAACTCACACCGCATCCGTTTCGCGTCCATTAGGGGTTCCGCGGACGTTTTTATGCATGATACATTCTTTTTATTATCATACACAAAAATACAATAATACTAAGGAAGTGGGAGATTTAGGATAAAAACTGTAATCATTTTTGAATAAAATTAAATTCTCTTCTACAGCCCATATACATATCTCCCACTATTGGACATTGGGCCTCCTGACTCCAGGGGGAATAACATTATAAATAATTACCATCTTTGCCATCTTGATGGTTGGCGGTTCACTTCAGTGCGAGTCACCTACGTTTTTTGGATACGAATGGAGCAACTTTTAGACGATTTTAAGTTTGTGGTGCTTCCGAAGTGACGAGTATTCAAGATTTTTATTATTAGTATCGCTAATACACGAAGCATTGCTTTAAGCAATGGCCTTCAGCTATATGGAGCTACGATCTGCTCATAGTGGTTGGTTGAAAAGACATAATTTCGAAAATGGCTATGTGGTGTACCTTGGTCGTTGACTATACTGGTTACTATCTTAACCGAAGATCATGCAATAAATATAGCAAAAAAAGAAAAATAAATAAAAACAAGTTAAATAAACAATTTAATCTGTTTTTTTATTTGTGTATGTTAATATTATATTATGAATTTATTTTTAGATATTAGTTATATATTCAGGATTTTTTTATGGGATAGGAAGGCAAACGAGCAGGCCTATTACCTGATGGAAAGTAATCAACGCATCAATCAATAAACATCCGCAGTGCCAAGGGCATTGCAGAAGCGTTGCCAGCTTTTAAGGAAAATATTATTATGGGAGTAGGAGAGAGGCTCCGGAAATCAACCGCTCACCGGACGAAGCGCGGTAGCTAAGCTACCACTCAGACGCCGGTTTTCTGTGGAAGATTCGTACTACAGACAAATAATATGCCATTCTTGATAAAGTATTCCTTTCTACCACTACCACAACCATATTTCTAGTTTTATTAACAAATTTAGTAGATATGATTTTTTTTAAATGTTTTAAGATATCTTTTATGAGTGTTGTTAGTTCTAGAATAACCTTTATAATAGTTCTAGTATAAACTTTAATAAATCTGCTTAGTATAAGCAGGAAAGAGATTAAGAAATATCTTTTTTATTTATATCATTTTTATAATTAGTCAACTTGATAAAAAAAAATTATTAATTAAATAAGTATTGAACCATGTCAAGTATAACGCGTAAAAACCTTTCACAAAAGCTCGACCGTTTAATTTAGGAGGGGAGACTGTAAATATTTAAATTTTTAAACATCGCCCAGACAGAGACACGGACCGCGACGCACAACCAATTTGTTTGTACAAATTTGTCAAGCTGTTATAAGTTGATATTGATTGCCTAGTATTTTTAAATTATACGTCAATTATTATACGTCAAAACAAACACAAACACACACACACACACACACACACATTTCCTTTCCTTTCCTGCCCCTTCCTTTCTTCTCTATCCTTTCCCTTCCTCTCCGCCAATCCACGGTCTGCCGTGCCAATGGATGCGTGGCTAGGGGCGAGCCTAGTCGCAAGCGTGCTGATCGTCCCGGGGTTGGGCTCCCCCGGGGACTATGGTGCCTTACCTCAACATGCAGGGCTCTGCTGGGGCTGACCTCCATCCTCCCTTGCGGTTCGTGGGATTCACTGAGACGAATTTAATATACCTAATTTGTCGAAAAATGACGGCGACGTGGTTCGCCACCCGTCACGTCCTGATTCTCACGAGGGCGAAAAGCGACCAATGACGAGCTGTTTCGCTGCGATGAATGGCAGCGGATGGAGCTCTGTGGTCACTGCCAACCCCTGCGGGGCATAGGCTAATATATATATATATATATATATATATATATATATATATATATATATATATATATATATATATATATATATATATATATATATATATATATATATATATATATATATATATATATATATATATATATATATATATATATATATATACATATATATATATATATATATATATATATATATATATATATATACTAAGGTACTAACGATTTTTTTTGTAACCTGGATTACTTAGTTCGAAAAGATATTATTTATTGAAGTTATTACTATTGATGAACTTTCATTCTGAGTCTAGTTGCCACGCCCATCCGTTTCTGAAAAGCGTGGTGGTTCAATGTTCATTCCTCCACAAATAGAAAGGCTAGTGCCCAGTTGTGGGATATATGTATGAAAAAAATGTGAAAAATATTCACTTCATAACTTCGTTTTTGGTTTTAAAACATTTTAAAAGTGTTTCATACTCCATGGGGTATCTTGTGGTAGCTTTATTGGCAGTAATTGCCGACATATGACTGAACAACCAAAATATCTGTCGTGATAGTAATATTTCATACTATGATAAAACTTAGTGACAAGCGGCGCGTGCGCTCCACAGGGGTCCATGGGATGACATCAGCTATGCAGTGATTCATTTAGGGTGAATAAATATCAACACATTTTCGAGTTATGTAGTAAAAGTAAAATCAAATGTTCAGCCATGTGTTCGTTTCACATTATCATAATAAAATTATAAAACTGTATAATAAAATAATTTTAGGATTATATATTTTTTAACTTCTATTAGATCTGTCAAACGTTTCATTCTCCTACATCAATCATTTTATTTTTTTCTTATGTACTCGTATTCTAATATGAGACACGAAAGGCGATTTTTCGCAAAAAATTTTTTTTTACCTATTTTTTTATTTCATGACCTGTAAGATGTAAGATTGCTTTTTGGTTTTACGGTTAGATACGGTTGGGAATGATAACATGAGTAAATTGTGAGATTCGTATTGGTCAACATTTGCAGCTAAGATAATTAAACTATCAATATTTTGCTGCATGGATAAGTAATTAAGAAAGTTGGTAAATAAGCGTGCTGGTCTCATTTATTATTCTTTATAAGGAAACAAAGGCGAGGGTTAGCCGTAATAAGGCTCCGCCACCTCGCCGGCTTATCTTTATTGCCTCCAACCCACGTAGAATAATAAATCGTTTTCATCAAAAACAAATACTCGACAGTTTTTGCCGGAGTCGAGCGAACGGGTGGGAGGGTGGCAATTTTCCACCCCCATAATACAATATTTTCCGACATTTTCCACGGGAATACAGTTTCGAATCGCTCGTTCGTAACCGGCAGGTTCCTTTAATGTGTATTTTTCGTCCAATCAGAGAGCGGCGAGAGTCTCGATATTACCTCAACTGTCACATATAAAGTGGAAAATATGGTCGGCAGATGTGGGGTGCGCGGTTAGGGGGGAGAGGGAGGGTTGGAGGGAGCTGCTTGGCAGTCGACGCGCGTACGCGACGCTCCGGCGCGCCGGAAGAAACACTCCGAACAGGTTTATGGGTTTTCTTTCAGCTCCACTCAGGTACGGGCCGTATCATAACTGGGAACAGCGGCGCGTGATGTGAACCCGTGATAAAATAACTGTCGAGATAGGCTTATGTATTGTACTGTTTATCTTAATAATGGCCGTCTTGAGAAAACTTTCCTTTAAATTTTCGCTTTTTGTTACAAGTTAAGACAACTTTTTAGATAAAAATACGGGAGAAGTAAAAAGGTTGCCAATTACTGTAAAAGAAATATATTAAGTTACTTGAATTATGTAATATAAAGCCTTTCTTAGTAACCATACATAAATATACGATGTCACTGAGGAGTATTGAATGTTGGGAATTAAACAAATCGCCGTGATTTATATTCGCCTCGAAGTCGTAGGCGCCGCTGAAAGAAATTTTATAAGAGGACCTATTGCGGCGGAGCTGCCTGTTGGGCCGCGGAGGAAGTGGCAAAGATGCCAGCTTTGGATATAAATCGTGATTCATTTCTCATCGTAACTTTTTGTCGGTTCTTATCTGTTAGACTTCACTTTTCATCATCCGAGGGGATTTATGTAATGCCTAGTCATTTCTCGGCGTCGAGGCGAGGCTTATCGACGGAGAGCGAGCTGGCTTGATTGATGAGCGCGCAAAAATAAATGTTCAGTTAAATTATTCGATAAGTTAGAGACGGAAGTTAAACGGGAATTATCTTTGTCTTGCCCCCAACGTTTTACGGTTGTAACCGTTGCGTCGGGGCTGATTGATTGATTGACAGCGCGACGGTGGCGAATGACGTGATGCCATTCAATATTCTACTTAATATACATATTTATACAGTTTATAATTTATATATTATTATTATATATGAGATGTACCGATTTGTTTGATGCGTATCAGAAAAATATGGCCTGGCTTTATATACATTGTTTCTACACAGTTAGAATGAATACGAAGTAATTTATTCATAATATAGTATTACTATTATACTATATTATAAATAATATACTATTTCAATATGACGAACTCTTATAACTACAACGTTAGATCTATTTAAACTTAACCGTATCATTTAATATGATTAATGGAGTCAGCCGTTAGTTTGCAGAAATCCATTATTACTATGTGGATAGTCAGAATTTTTACTTAGCTAAGATCCACGACAAGCAAACAAAAATAGAAAAACAATAATGTGTATTTTACTGGAAGAAGTGGATTTACGGGAAAGAAACTAAATCTTACCGCAAAACTGACCACTTTCAAACCACTATCAACAACACCAAACACACACCTCCATTCTTCCACAATGTACACGACACGTATTTCGAGGCCTCATCATGTATAGTAGACTCTACGGAAGGCAACCGTTAAGTCATTTAATGATTTTAAAAAATTAAACTAGTAACTGAAATTTTCGAATTATAGAAGGTACTAGTTTTAACATTTTTTTTAAAGAAACCTAAAAATGTTCTAATATTACTTAAATTATTGTCAAGGATTCAAAATAAAAAAGTGAGGTAGAATTGAACCCATGACATTACACCGTAAGTACCATCCTTATCAATAATTGAATTATTGCTGCTATATAATACATATTGGCCGACCGATTGGCACAATGGCGGGGCCCACCGCCCACAGAGTCAATGGTCGCGGGTTCGATTCCGGCATCGGAATAAATATATATATGGATTTATAAATATTTCTTCTGAGTCTGGTAACCCCCCCAATCAGCATTTCCGTTCCTGCCCTTTCCTTTCTTCTCTTTCCTTTCCCTTCCTCTCCGCCAATCCACGGTCTGCCGTGCCAAAGGATGCATGGAGCTTAGTCGCAAGCGTGCCGACCGTCCTGGGATCGGGCTCCCCCGGGTACTATGGTGCCTTATCTCAGCATCCACTCAGGAATCTGCTGGGGCTGATCTCCATCCTCCCTTGCGGCTCGTGGGATTCACTAAGACGAATTTAATATTCTAATTTGTTGAAAAATGACGGCGACGTGGTTCGCCACCTGTCACGTCCTGATTTTCACGAGGGCGAGAAGCCACCAATAGAGAGCCGTTTCGCTGCGATGAATGGTAGCGGATGGAGCTCGGTGGTCTCTGCCAACCCCCGCAGGGGTTATACATAATAATACAATAATACTATATAAAAAACTGAAAGGTTAATTGTCATTTAGAATAAATAAATATATTTCTGACAGAAGGAACGACATTTATTCTTTTTCGTTTTTATGTCATAATAAAGGAAGAAACTTAGTTATACCTTCTTTAAACATAATAAAAATTTTCGTACTTCCTTCGCTACATATGTATTGAATAGGGGGCGGCATTAACTGCTGTATAAAATTAGGCATGAAAGCTAATGCCATAATTGAAGGCAATCAGCTCCCCTCCTGATGATTTATGGACATTCGCGCTCCGGCGTTCTGCCTGTCTACATTTACATCTTTCGAGCATTACTTATTGTTTTCTGTTTGTACACTTAAGGAGTTAATTCTTATATTTCATTATTTTTATGGTTTACAGATGATTAAGTCATTTTGATTTAGCAATTATAAAACTTTACCGGTAAATGTTACAGTTTTATCTTGTTAGTAGTAAATGTTACAACTTTAATTTGATTACAATATAGCATATGTATAAATTATGTACATTATATATCGTATTTTATATACATCATAAAACACGATATATACGATACCTATAATTTCTAATGCTGTTTCGACCCTTTTATTTTTCTAAGCAAGCATACTTACAGTACAGTACATGTTTTGTTTCTTCCATGGTAATAATTATTGATATTATTTTAGAACAGTCAAATCATTCGATACAAACATAATTGTGAAAAAGTCGTATGTGTTGCAGTGATATGTGCACTTTTCATTGTCTTATTTTAATATAATAAAAAACAAGATGGCTAAATAGTTGTTTTTATATGATATGTAAAACATCCAATTAACTGTAAAAGTGGTAAAAAAACAAATGACGATTATGTGAAGCGAACGAAAACTGGTCGTATTGACCAGTTTTCGCTCGCTTTAGTGAAACTTGCAACTGTTAAATTTATTAAATGTGTCATTAAAATGATTTTCTGAAAAGTGAAATTCTTTAATGTATTTAAATTCTTAAAGTGCATACGGCAGTGAAGCGGTCCATTTAAAAAGAGCATTGTGGCTAATCTCCAGCGACAGCGACAGCGACGGCGACACACGTACGTACAAACAAAGTTTAATTGTAAGCGGTGCGGCGCGCCCCGGGCCAAAACGATTACAGTCTTAGTGGCGCTCACCTTCGTTGCCTGCACCCCCCCTTCACCCACACATATTCACTTCCAATCAATCCTATCACATATATTTATATATGTAGACGGCGGGAACATGTTTTTATTGCGGACTGCATCGAATGATGGCCGCAAACATTGCATCTGCCTCCCTCGCTCCTACCGGAAAAGCTTTTTATTTTTAATTTCGAATTTGATTTTTCCCGAGCGCTGCGTATCGTTCTAGTTTTATTTTGTTTCATTTCATAGCACAGGGTGGGTGTGGGTGCGCGACAGATCGGAATTTGAGATATGTACAATTTAAAATCGTGTAAGTACGTACGGTCAGCGTGCGGCGCGGGAGCGATGGGCTGAGGGCGGGCGGCGGGAGCGCTAGACTGACGCCTGTCGGTTTGTTTTCTTTGCCTTTTTGGTTTCTATTTTCATTTGATTGCATTTGAATTTTCACTGCCAATATCCGCTAACTAGACACGATTATTGCGACGCGAAGACGGACAGGCGGGTGGGCAGGGACGACCGTGGGGCCCTAACACTTCGTTGGAATTTTGTTGTTTTATAAAAGTAGCTGGCTAATTTATTACATATTGCCTTCGTGCAATATTGAAGTCGACTGGATAAAACCACTAAGTAATGTATCGATTTGAAGGTCAAAGAATTTAGCGTTATGACGTAGATATTCAAATAATCTGAAACTAATAAACAATGGATTACGTCGTATTTGAAATTTATTGGTTAAATTTAATTATATTTTTTATTAGATATTATTTGATTTTATGATATGTAATTCTCATTGGTTCTACTTTAAATATTTAATTTTCATTGGCATTATTTATCGTAGACCAGTCGCATTCTAATTCATAGAAGTGAATTTTTTTTTAAAAAATATCTTTAGTAGTTAAATCTTATCTATAGTGTCCATCCTTCTTACTTAAACTTGTATTTTACTTATATATATTTAAATTAGTATTTGAAATGATATTTTTTTTTCATGTTCAAAAAATTTATATGATGTACAATACATGAAAAGACAACTTTTCTAATTTTATTATGAATGTAAAATTCAAATGAGTAGATCTCAAGATGAGTTGTCAGCTAGCTGGTTTGTGTACACGAACTCGACAAACAGCGAAGTAATGCGACGACAAGTATAGCCATCAGATCGATCACGGCGTCCCGTTATTGGCAAACTTCTCCGCGACATGGCCCTTGATTAAAAGTATGCAAATTTTATTACATCCCACGGGGTGCGGATGTAGGGACCAGCGTCGCTCTTACACCCGATTGGGGTCAACTTATATCTGTAATGTAATTAGTACTGTCTCCTTTTTTCTGTAATAGGTGTCACACTGTTTCATTTATTTTAGACTAGCTGCCCGCCCTGCTTTTTCATGGGTGGTGTACTTAATGAAAAAAAAGAGACAATCTTCCGTTTTTTTAATCTCGTCGTCAAAAACAAACACACGAAACCTCAAAGTAAACAGTTTGAAGCCCAGAAACAAACTTTTACTTTGTATAAATTAAAGTCAACTTATCAATACTGACATTTATTTTGTTAATATATATTCGGACACTATCTATAACTTATATTGCGATTTCAAATGAAGAGAAAAATCGTTCTTTTACGTCTTTCCGTACAATTTTTTGAGAATTATCTTTTCTACATACCTTGTTCTGATAATAACAAATAAAATAAATAAAGAATTATCTAATTTGGTGCAGTTGATCTGAAGTTATACGCGTACATATATTTCAGCGATTCATTTTTATTTATAAAGATGTATAGTATCAAGTTCAAATTTAAATACAGTAAAGTAAGATAATAATAAGATTAATAAGTAATAAAATAACGACCTAGTTACTCAGTGGTGAAGCTACTGCTTTAGGAATCAACGGTTATACCTGAGGATGCCTTGTGTTAAATAAATACATCGTTAAAAAATAGTGTTGTATGTTTTGCGTTTTGGTATTAGTGGCATTGGGACGATTTGTTTGGCAAACGTGTTTTCGGTTACAGTTTATGGCTAATATTTTTTGAATTTAGTGATGTGTTCACGTAGAGTGGTTAACGGATTTAGTGATATCCGATTTTGGCAAGAAATGTGATCAATATAATACATATATTCTTTATATTATAATTGTGTTTTATGAAAAATTTTTTTTCCATTTTCCATTTGTTTCAGTACAAAGTTTTTTACGTATATTAATACATACAATGTATGTATATACTTGCTATATGTTGTAGTTTGCTATAGACATACACATGAAGAATAATATAAAATATATCAAGATAGACTAGGCAAACAAAATGCCTGGATATTTTTCTATACATACGAAATATACAAAATAATATAAAACCTAATTTTAAATATGTAAATTCGTTCTGATACATACATATGTATGTATGTACCTTAGCCATATCTTGTTCGTAATAAATAAAGCGATGCTACGTGTAGGTAGGTATTACAGTGGGGTTTTGTTTGTGTCAAATTGTAATTTATTGGTTACTCGGCTTCACTTCGATATTACATCGGGAGCTCCGCCCTTCCCCGTCAGTGGCCCTCCTCGTCGGGCCAGTTCAATGACAATTTTATATTACCGTATTGTCCTTGCGTCATCCTGTTTTTCTTATACATGGCCAGCTTAAACGATTTTTTGATTAAATTAAGAGGATCAAGAGGGAATTTCAAACTGATTGATAGCTTGTCGTAGTATTTCAGTTTATATTAGGTATAAGCTATCAAGTATTGAAGCTCAGGTTGAGTCATGTCTTAAGTTTATTGAAAACAATCTAGTACTTACTAAATTGATTTATTGATTTACTGAAAAAAGTTAATTAGTACATTAAAGGTACATAAATAGATAAATTCTAATATAACGTATAATCATAAAACTAAACTGAAGTAAAAATAAAAACGATGAAATCCGGAATAAGAACCAATGTCACCGACCAAGCCCTTTGATTTAGCAAATTAAAGAGGTAATCGCCAAACTTGGAAAACTGGATGCTGGTAGCTGATGATCGAGCTAGATTGCGTCCCATGAAAGAGACCTATGTCAAGGAGGAAACTGCCTTAAACAACACAATGAGTTGTAGCATTTTAAGCATCATAGCATCCGCCTGGTGTACCTGCTATAATTTTTGTATTGGTTTGTACTCCGATATTTGATATGAATGTGATTTTTATACCATTTTTACATGACTACCTGCTATAATTTTGTATTGGCTTGTACTTCGATATTTGATATGAATGTAAAATTTATATCATTTTTAACATGACTATAAATTTTATGTTTTTGACGTGACTGATTTTTTCTTGAAATAGCAACCCTCCAAAAGCATAGCATAAGCAACTCAACATAGGTACGTCAACCTTGGCCCTATATCAAATATATTCAATATTTTAACAGATTTAATAAAACTATAATTACTTCCAACAACATCACACCATACACGTTAGTTTGTTTTCCCTCTTAGATAGCGATAGTTGGTTATAATAGTGAGTAGTAAATAAAGGAAATATATTTGTAATTAACAAGACCAGCACTAATGACAAAAATTTGCCAATAAAATTTGATTTAATATTAGCAATTTTTTGTCATACAAATATGATAAAAATTTTATTACGAGTATAACATGAATACAACACATAATACAATGAATAAAAACAATTGTACTCGTTTTTACATAATAATAATTAAACTATGCATTTAGTTAATGCCATAACTAAAAAGTAATCGTTTTAGTAAAAATTCGAAACCAAAATATATCATTAAAAAAGAAAACATGAAGTGATGTATGGCTGATTATGGCTTATTTGGGTAAACTCGCTTCAACTCGCGTAAGTCAAAACTTGGAGCAGCCAAGGAGTGTGTCCTTTAGTGTTGTGAGAGACGATTTAGACCCATATAATCCCATTAAAATTTACTATATGTGGTGCCACAAATGTTTTTTTTTAAAAATAAACAATATTATTTATTACGAGTGACAACTAATTTGTTAGATTGTATTTTATGCAAGAGGTGGATTAGTCATATGCGGTTAATCCGGTGATAAATATTCACCGCCGTCCATGGACATCCGAAACAATGAAGGGACTGCAGATGTATCGCTTACATTTGGAGAAGAATATGAATAATGGGTGGAGAAGAAGAAAGTAACGATAGGGGAAAATTTGGACCTTGGGACACAGAGAACGCTGATACTCTGTGACGCTGTGGTACTTCTGTCGAGTTAACCCTTTCGTGCTTAGCTACGCTGCTATTAAAACTGAGTTACTGAGAGCATCGATGCTTAATAGATTATTAATAACCAGCCAATTTGTAACAGGATCTGAATGCATGTAGTATATAATGCATTATTTACGTTGAGTGTAGTAGATAGCTGTCGTACAAAACTGTTTCAGTAAAGTAAGCCGAGGTTCACGTTGTCGAGCTACAACGAACGTAATTTGTCGACTTAAACCAATTTCACTTTAACTTCTGAACAATTTATAATAGAGAAAGTTAGCTGATTAAACTCTTGTATACGCGTCAAAAGAAAAGTTGAAAAAGTTGTAAAGGTTTTCATACTGAAGTTATCGGTTGAGGTGGCCATGCAGTTGGAGATCAAGCTGATAAGGTTAGAGCTATCGTCCTTGGGTATCCATCAAGGGCAACTTGGGTAAAGTTTTTGGGTCTACACTACATGTCTACTTTGGTTACAAACAACTAACTAAAAAAACATTTAATTTTTTAAATACAATACATGCGAATTATATACGATTTAGAATAGAAATAAAATTTTAATCTTGCAAGCTTTAACCATGTCTTCAAAGAATAACTTTAATGTCTAACTTAACAATAAATCATTTAATAAGAGTGATGAGCAGGAGAAGAACACGTACAATGCTTACGAATGTAGTGTATACGAGTGGTATCCAAGGAGCTATATCAATCTCATTTTTTTCTCATCACAACACAGGATATTGTAACATTTAAATGTAGTTACATAATTTCTTCTTATTTTAAGTTTATGAACCTAAAAATGCGGGTGTAAAATTTATTGGTCTTAAAATTTAGCATCAATTAAGTGAAGATAACGAAGGAAACAATTCTTAGGAAAAGTTGTTTGAGTAGCTCATTCCCCATTACTTTTTTTACCCGTAGTGACCCACGGGTCGCTACTCCCGCTGATAAGCAGTAAATTGCTTTTCTTTCCATTTCTTAAATAAGTACCCCACCCTCAAGCCCCGCATACACTTTTGCATCGAGTTCGTGTAAAACTCTGGTACTGTTTTGCTTCCTCTTTGAAATTTTTTTAATTAGATTCCTTCTTAAAAGCGACATAATGTTATGTTCTAATTATGGAACCAACAATAAAAATACGCCAACGAGTGTATTATAACAATTAGATACTCCTCCTTGATCGTTAAAAGGGAAATTTAAATGGAATTTTTATGTCCAGCAATTAAGGATAACGTCGGCGCACTAGACATTTTTGTAATTACAAAAATAAGATTCTTGAAATGTAGCGTGAAAAAGAATTACGCGAAGTAAGCGGGAAATACGCTGAAGCTTCCGCTTGAAGTTACCTGACAGATGAGATAAGTAACAAATGCGAAAATTAATTATTCATTTAAATACCAACTTGAATTTCATTATAAAATTTTGAGAGCATATTTTCAAATGGAAATAATGTCACAAATTAAAATTTCAAACTTAATGTAAGCTTAGAATTTTAATAAAAAATTAGGTGTATCGCCTTCCATTAGAATTTATTAAAAGAAGTGTTCCGAGGAGTTCTTAAACTTATTAGTATTTTCTTTTACATAAATAATCAATCAAATGAAATCAGTATCTACGTTAATGGTTGACAGTTATCAGCTGCAAGAATGAACCGCAGAAAGCAATCAATTCAAATGCCATTTTCTGCCAAAATGTAATGACATCATCTGCGGTGATTCGTACTGTTATGATACGTTGTTGTATGATATGTTACATGCTAATGAATACAGTTTAAAGATAATAATTGAGCAATGTACCAGCGGAATCGTGTTACGCACACACATTTGATTTTTATTTTGTGTAAATTATTGCAATGATTCCAGTGTTGGACAGATACGTGTGGGACAGCCGGTGGTTGCAAAGATTCGGTGTGTGCGAAGGTGGAGGTCGGCCCGAGGGAGCGGCGGATTTATCGCCGCGGCGGCTGACGAGTCGCGCCCGCTCCGGTCGCTCTGATTTATACCGCGCAATCTCGCAAAACTTACTTCACATTTAAATTTCCAAACTGTCTAAGCTGCTCTTAACGTCGACCATATTATCTCATTCGATCGCCTATAAATTTTATGAGCTGACTCGCCTTTGTCGCGTTGTAACTTTCCCCTGGAATAATGGTCTTCTGAAAGCTATTCTTTTTTAATGATTTGTTATTATTGTTTTTGTTATTTTCTTTCTATTATCATATGTGAGTGACGGATTATAATTGCTTAATTAATCACGCGCCTGCGGTAAATCTTGCGAATTTGAGTCGAAAATAATCTTCAATGAGAGCAACCAAAGAACAACTAGTTCAATTATATGTGACTTATCAACGTTTCGAAATGCACGTAAAGTAAATCAATGGCAATGTAATGTTGATGTTTTGAACATATGTTTATTTTTCCTTGTTTTTCTTCTAAATTTTTCTGCAATTATTTTAGAAATTTTTAAATAAATGTTCTCTGTAAAATTTGGTAGGTATAACCATCGGTGAACTCCGTTGGGATTCACAAAATGAGCAGTTCCTCGGCGCCTGTTATGAATATGTAATTTAAATTTGGAATTCTCCGAGTGTGACGGCAATGTTTGTTGCCGCAACTGTCTCCGGCAAACATTTGTTCTGGTACCACGAAACTTTGCAACTTTACGCTGTACTTCGGTGAGTTCAAACCCGTGCACATACCTAACGATAACACCCGCTTTGATTAAATCATCGCGACAATCTTGGTACCGAGTCCATGGGCGCAACCCCTCTCATAATTTAGTTTGGAACTTTTTAATTAGCTTTATATTTGTGTTTGCAGATTGAGACTTTGCCTCTCACTTTATCATTAGGAAGGTTGAGGTTGAAAAGTTATATTATTAGTGTTTTAGTTTGTTTGAATACACAACGTATTACTTTATATCTATAAATTTCTTATTTGTATTTAAATAAAATATTGCAGCGTATTGCCATGAAGTAGGTAAGATAAACAGAATTGTTATAAGGTTTCTGTTAGTTCCAGTGTAAATATATGTATGTAGATATTTCTTATGTCTTGTGTGGTTACCGTTCCCTGAGAGTTTAGAAACATGACTTGAATTTGATCAATCCAAAGTAAATTTTATCGGTCGACAAATATACCTGCCCGCTTGTTACAGACGCAACTAAATGTGATTTAAGACCTTTAACACAAATATTGGAAGACATCTTGTTGGTCCGTTTGAACCATCTAATTGGATAAGCCCATTTGAGCTGAATATTAATGAATGAACAGTTGTGTGACTAATCTCCTTGATTTTAGTGAAAATATAGTTAACAAATAAAAAATATAAAATTAATTATAATGTTAATTATTGTTAGCTAAATTATTGAAATTTACCATGAAATTATTTGATATATCGCCGTTCCCGCAGAAAAAACCGCAATATGCTATTACGCCTCTTTTAATGTTATATCATTTTCGGCATCTACAGTTCAAAATACATCTTGTGAATTTTTTCCCCATTTTTTCTGTGTGTCCAGAGATATAACAAGCACCGGTTTATTCTATTATTATATTCAAAGTAACGATTTACAAGAAGAACTCTGTGATGTTTCCTTACTAAAATAATAGACAGAATCTTTAACAGTAATTTTAAAAGATTTTGATATTGTTACTTACTACACGATGTACTTCGTGTATAGCAATTATACACGCAGAATATATTATTATCGATTATGATAAAGTGTTTAATGAAAAATATTAGTAAAGAATGTATAAGATTATGTTACTGTTTAATGTTTTAAGTAATATTGAGATGAATAATATGGTAATGCAACATTACTGCAAGAAAAACTAACCTTAATTCCAACGAATCCAATCGTAAGTGATAATGCCGATAAAAATGTTTTATCATAATTCAGTATTATGTTATGTAATGTTTTATCATAATCGAAAAAGCTGGTTGTGCTGAGTAGAGCGAGACAGTATTTTACATCTGGCCATTGCTTCCAACTGTACAAGGCACAAGTCAGGCCACACATGGAATACTGTTCTCACCTCTGGGCCGGGGCTCCCCAGTATCAACTTCTTCCATTTGACCGCATTCAAAGTTGTGCGATCCGAATCGTCGATGACCAAGATCTCACTCAGAGGTGTCTCATCTCTCATTTTCTACCAATTCTATCATGGGGAGTGCTCCGAGGAATTGTTTGAAATAATTCCCGCCGCCAAATTCCACAACCGCACAACTCGCCGTAAAGAATAATTTCATACCCCACCATCTGGATGAGTGGCGATCTACTACGGTGCGTTTCTCTCGTAACTTCTTTCCACGCACAACCAGTTTGTGGAACCAGCTACCCTCGGTCTTTCCGAACCGTTACGGCATTGGAACCTTCAAAAAACAAGCCTATACATACCTAAAAGGCCGGCAACGCTTCCGCGCATCCTGCGGTGTCGCGGTTGTCCATGGGCGGCGTTATTGTTTTCCATCAGGCGACACGCTTGTCCTTTGCCCTCTTATCCCATAAAAAAAGTAATATTTATTGCGCAATTCTATTAATATAAATTATTTACTATTAAAATTAGCTATTCTTTCATATATAAGTAAAATCTGTACATCGATTACTTGCGGATTTATTTAGAAAATTCGGTTTTTTATTTTTTCTGAAAAATTTGTATTTCACGATTACTTGATTCTTCTGCGTCAACATACTCTTTTGAATTTGTGTATGTATTTTATACCAAAGTATAAAATAAAAAAAATATGTATTATTCCAACATAAAAAAGAAAATAATTTTTTCCGTTCAAGAGATACACTTAAAAAAATTATCTATGCTTATCTTGTTCTAACATGTATCCTATAAATGACATGATAATTCATTGAAAATTCATATGTAGTTTGTTTCAAAAATAAATTATGCCATAATTGTGACAAATTTGTACAACAACAAATTTGAACTGGATGCTAGATGTGTTGATGCTACCAGAGTGAAGTTGCGCGGAGGGGGGATTGATGTATCACTTACGACGACTTGTGTTTCACGTACGAGCGCGGGTTTGTAGAATCCGCATCGGTGAAGTCATGGCGGAGGTTCCCCGACCAAAACAAATATGTGGTCACGATTGTAGTGGCATACATATTTCATACGAAGTATCGTATGAAATATGTGTATATATGTATGTATATGATCAAACAGGATGTAATTTTAATTAGAAGTGTAACGTATTATTTTGGCGTTACTTTTTTTTACGAACTGTGTGTTTACGAACCAGTATAAAATTCAAAATTCCTAGTCTAAATTATAATAAAAGAACGGCCGTTAACAACAACCCTACAAATAATAATTGGTAAAGCAGTTGAGTATTGGTTGTTGCCTATACGAAAATTGAGTATTACTATTATTTATTGACACTGTGGGTAATACCATTGAGTATTATTCAAAATTATTATTAGGTAGTATAAAATAATAATAGGTATCCATTATCTCTTTTTTTTCAGTCAGTAATAAAAATATAAATAATTTGCCCTTTTATTGTTGATTTCGCTTAACGTGTGGGATTAATTGTAAATTAAACGTAATATACTGCAAGTCTGATAATAAGTTAAAATAACGCGATATTTTTCTCTTCCATTCAATAAAACAAAGCTTGTCTCTTTATAATTTAGCAAGTAGGGACAAACTCCCTTACTGAGTATTGGATGAAATTAATCGAAGTTCGGATTACAGCAGCCACCGTGGCTCTAATCTGCTCCGACGGTATCGGCGCGGACTTGTTATCTGTTTAATGTCTGGTAAACAACGGGATCAAGGGATACGGAACGTCCTTCAATACGGTACTGGCCCTGCGGCGTTTGGATTAGAAGTGACTTCCACTGAAGAAGATTGCTGGTCTCGTCCTACATATTAAGAAAATATATGTATGTGTACACGTTTAAGTAAGTCTCTTTGTTGTGTGATGGTTATTTGAAAAAATTGTGAACTTTTAATTTTAATTATAGGACATGTTTTATAGAAAACAAGGAACCTACGTCCTAAATCAGATTCGATTTCTGATAATTGAATAAGCTATAATAAAATAAATAAACAATTGATATTTCTAGTAACACGTTATTTGTAGATTTCTGTAAAATGATGATCTTCCAAGAAGATTCGAACGTTGTATTTTGATGAAGCTCAGAAGCGTCGAGTGCACTGTATATATACTGTCATTGCTGTAAGTGATTGGTCGCAAACGTAGAAGGCAATGAAAAACTTCCGTTAAATTAGAGGATTCGGAAAATATAATTATTTTCCGAATCCATCTTATCCAATAAATCCTTCATTATCCAATAGGGCGATATTTTTGATACATACTTTTTTTTATTGGAGGGTAGTTTAAATGCATGGTCTTCGAGACACAATAAATTTTGTGGTTATAATTTGAGTTTGGACAAGCCTTTAAACTCCTTGACTCAAAAGTCTAACTACTGAGCAAAGATTTGAAAAGATTTACTATTGAGCAAAGAGGTCGTTTTGTAAATGATAAGTTGATATTGAAACATCTATTTATAAATATGATGACCTTATTGGTTTAGTGGTGATGTTACTGCTTTCAGAGTGAATGGCACGTGCTCGATTCCTGCATCGTGAGATCTATATGTATGACCTAGTGATAAATGTTATTATTAGTTTGGATGTCCCGCCAATCTACTTTGAATAAGCGTGGTGGATTAATATCCATTCTTCTAGAAATGGGAAGGAATTATATATACATATAATTGGCTCAGTGGCGGGGCCCTCCACCCGCGGAGTCAGTGGTTGCGGGTTCGATCCCCGCATCGGAATAAATATATGAATGGATTACAAATATTTATTCCGAATCTGGTAACTCCGCCAATTGGACGTGATGGGGCTCAGCAGTAGGAGATATATGGACTGTTAAAAAAATACATATACATATACATATAAGCTAAGTACATATACAAAGAAGACTAGCAAGGTTATGATATTAATAGAAACTTTGTGAACTATTTCAATTAAGCTAATTGTATTTGCGCTAGGAAAATATGGTTCCCATCAAAAATCCAATAGAAGTATCGTACCCACGACCGCATATCATAAGCTCAAACCTTTACTAAAACTGAGTTATTGCTGGTTATAAAATATCAATCATAAATTTATTGAACAAACTAAATATGTGTGATAAGCTCACGAAATAATAACTACACGTTTAAAGCGGATCCTGCAGCTGGGCTCAACGGGCTTAACCGCGTAATCGTTGTATAAACTGTTGCTTAACTCGTAATTGTCCACCGGCTGGGACAGATCAATGCGCGTCGCGTCTCAATCGGTGCCGACTTAAGACTCCATGCAAATTCAATTTCGTGCCCAAGCAATCTTACACGTAAGGCCCAACTGAACATATTATTGCTGGATTTATCTTTATTGCAGCTGTGGAACACTCGAACTAACTTCGACTGTCGAACTTACGCCATTAGTGAAGACACCGAGATACAGGATTGTTTTGGTAGGGGCGGAGTTGTAAGTCTTATTGCTTTTGCTATCGACGTAAGGCCGGATTGTTTAATCTAAGGTGCTTTGGTGTTCAAATATCTTAGTATACATTTATAGATATTAAATTGGACTTAGAATTTCTTTTAATTATTTTATATTTACAGTTAATTATCAACATCTGGCTCCTGCAATATGCACCACTTAACCCGATCCATGCCTACACAATGGAACTAATTTACAAATCCCTTTTAAAATTGTTTTATTTATGCATAATGTTTTAACTGTGATTATTGTTGACAATATGTTATATGTTTAAACAATAAAGCTTTTAATCATGTTTTAAGCTTTTAGTTATGTTTTCTACATAGAAAAGCCATTTTTTTTCTTAAAATGACTACTAGTCAAAAGACTTCGCTGTTATTCTTCATTCAATAAGCGTCAAAATTTGGAGAGCCAACTCTTTCCTTCCTTCTTTACTTAGCTGTTCTCTTCCTTATGTTTCATCTTCTTAATCAATTATTCACATTTGCACTGCCTTAGTTATTGTAGATATCTAAAGGTGCAATGATTATTGACCTACCACGAAATAATAAGGTTGTTATATAACAACATGGAGAGAGGGGCTAAATTGGCTATTGATATTGACCTTCGCTAGTCGGAGAGGCATTCTGAGAAGAAGAAAAAAATGTTATTTATTAATTCATAAATTCGGCGCTAAAATCGAGCTATTTGTGTGTCCCGATGGTGGTAAAGACTGCAGGTGCCTGGTCTTCGGAAATTAGGAGTTTTGTTTAAGAGACAGGCTGTCGCATGCGAGGTAAAGGACTCGATCCTCGCTCCGAGTCGTTTCTGGTTCAAAGAATTTTCATCCAACGTGGCAATGCGAGCACTGTGATGGGAACCTTTGGACTGGGGGATAAATATATACATACATACACACACACACACACATATATATGTGTGTATATATATATATATATATATATATATATATATATATATATATATATATATATATATATATACACACATATATATGTGTGTGTGTGTGTATGTATGTATATATTATATTATATTATAATGTCTGAACTGCTGATGTCCCCTGTCAATAAATTAATTTTTTTATTATAAACTATGTAAAAAGTTGGTGACACTTTAAGTTTCTCGGTATTAATCATCTCATATGAGATATAAGCTTCTACTACCTGCCCTAACCGCATATTTTTATTTGAAGTATTCATTTCTAGCCGTCTATTTCTTTAATAAAGTATGAACAAAAAGGCAGGATGTTTACAACGATGACATTGTCAACACAGAATTCAATTTAGAATAAAATGACACGACAAAAAAGTCTAGAGTGAATGCTCGGGCCACTTGTGTTATGACATAATACGCGCAATAGCAAACCATAATACCGGCCCGGCACAAAAAGACATCGCTGCCGGCCCTTCACAAAAGTAGAGATCGCAAGTTAATCCACGCGTAAAATGTCCCAAATCACTACAAAAAGTAGCCGACAAAAGTGTTGTTGTATGAACGTAAAATGAAATTTAATAAACATAGTACAATGGGGTGGGTTGTAGATATTTTTGGGAAGATTCAGATAGTGAATGGGAGATAAGCTGGTAAAAGGTTTGCAGGCACCGCGCATGTTTGATGTCTCCTCTCACCGCCGGAGCGTGAACGGTTTAAGAGCAAAATTGCACGAACGTTAGTGGCATCTGTTAAATGTGGACTCCATACAAACGCATAGTTTTAATTTTGCAGATGGAATTGCACTGACTCTTCTCTGTAAAGAGTTGGCGTAAAATAACGACTGTCATCACATTTATAGTCGCTTTCAGAGAGTTATAGAGAATATGGACACAATTTAAAAATATAAGTTTAAAATTATTTTATTTTTAGTTATTTTAGTTATTTTATTAGTATATAACATAAATTAAACAAACTTTTCTCTTTCTTTTTGCTAAAATATTTGAAAAACTTTCCAACGGATTGCTTTCATGGTTTAATGAGTGTATTGAGTGAGAACTATCTATTGTCGATCGTAAGATTCTCGATTTTGTCCATGAAATATAATCTAAAAATTATAGAGCTAGTTTTTACATAATAATACCTACTATCATAAAAAGTGTACAAAAGCTAAATAAATGCATATGAAATATATACTATTTATTAAATTACAAATTAGTTGTGGAGATTTCTGCACGTGGAAGTTATAAATTTGAGAAACATTTTTTTCATGATTATTATAAGAATGCTAACGATATTTTTAACATTACATCTACCAATTTTTGCCACATCATTTTACTCACGTTGAGTTCTTTTCAAGATGGCGCTATCATAACAGTGTAATGGCGGGCAAAGGTCGTGGGTACGATTCGTATATTGGAACAATTGAGCTTTTGGTTTTGTTCCGAGACTGTGTGTTTGTCAATATTATTGTGTGTATTATAATCTCATTTAATATAACTATGCGATTAATATTAATCGAAATCTAAAATCATGTATCCATGTAATAATTTATGAACATTCCATTTAATTAAATACATAATTCAGTAGTAAGTAATCGCGTAATCATTCCAGAAGTGTATTACGAGATAAGTATCAAACGTTTCTATTTAACTTCTCTCCCGAGCACAAATTCCCCGAGCGCCATATTGAAATGTTTATAATTAAATTACATAAAGACGAAGAAAATTAATTTCACAGTGCGAAGTGGCGAGCGCCTCGCGCCGGCACAAAAGCGGAAACTCCTCCACTCAAAGGAGGCGCTGCCGTCGCCTCACTCAGTGAATTTCATTTTCCAGAGGTTTTTAGAAATTGCCGAGGAGTTGAATAATCACGTTATAACTTAGCGGTATTAAATTTTATACGTTAAAGTGTTAATATTTCATTTTCAAGTTTAATTTAATTGATTCTAAAGTTGGGAATCTTTGGAATTTATGTCCGCGCTGTTCTGAGATAAGTCCCATGATTCGATAAATAAGTTTTGAAATTAATGTTTTCTTCAAAAGCTTCAGTGTTTTGACTTATCTACTTTAACAGCAGCTACAAAATGTGTCTTCTGCCATTTATGTATTTATAAATCAGATATGTTATAATTAGCATAAAATACCTTTTTACCTCTTCTAGATATATTGTAATATATTGAGACTTAAACATATATGCTAACGTTGAGGAATAATGTACGTTTTATGGAACCTTTATGAAGTATGAGAATTAGATTAAATTTATTGAATACCATACCTCTGATTCTGTCAGTACTACACTACAAATTTTAGTATAAATTTGCTACATTTATGATGGTAAGAGCTAGCTGTTTTTTTTTTTAAATAATCCTTAAAAATCCGTAAAATAATCAGTGTCCAGTATGTAGATTAATCATTGTTTTATAGCAAGAAAAGCTTTTTTTATCATAATTTTTATAAAATATTACTAATATTAACCCCAATTATAATAATATTTTATGAATTATCGAAGAAGTCACCATTTTTGGATTCCGTGAGAAGATCTGTGGACAATTAGCAAATAATATCTTCGGACATATCGTAACTTCACTAGCTCTGTGTACTGGCGTTAAATCTTCAGCAGGCGGTAACTCGGCGGCGTTTCGCGCGACGAAACAAATTGATGTACCCAAATAATTATTAATGCCTCACGAAATTTAATTGGAAAAGTTGAATTTGTATCGCGCTCACGGCGTAGGTGAGCGATCCGAGTCGTGCTAGCGGGCGCCGCTGCGACTGTTTACGAGATAATTAATCTCAAAGTATTTACGGCTTTAATCGAGCCACTCCCTGAGATGGGGAGCGAATAACTCTCGTATGTAATAACATTGCTTACATTGTCGATTCCTTTATATATGTGCCTATCTATGTGCTTCAATTACAATTCGTTTAAAAATAGTATAATGTTTGTTTAAAGTACAAAACAATCAAATAATTAATTGCTCAACACATTTATTTCATTTATTCATACATCTACTAATGGTAGAGACACGCTGCACACTTTGCAAGAAAGAATACTTTGTCAAGAATGGCATAATATTTACCTGTAGCATGAATGGGATGGCTCGCCCGGGGAAGTACCACACTCCCGCAGAAAACTGGCGCATGAATGGTAGCTTACCTACCGCGCTTCGTATGGTGAGCGGCCGAGTTCCGGAGGCCCAACACCCTCCCCCTCTACCCCTCTCCCTCCCATTCCCATTCCCATTCCCATTCCCATTCCCATTCCCATAATGACACTTTCCTTAAAGGTTGGTAACGTTTCCACACTGCCTATGGCCTTGCGGAAACGTTACTAACCTTTAAGGACTTGGCATTGGTTGCTTTCCATCAGGTGACACGCCTGCTCGTTTGCCTTCCTATCCCATAAAAAAATATATGTAGTTTTTATAATTATATTTTTATAACATTTATATTTTATAATGTGGTAATAAAATTCGAAAATTCAATAAGTTATGCTTATTAAACTGTACTTCTGTCACTAACTAAATTTAATTATTAATAATATTACTGTAAAACATTAATTATAGGTGTTAAAAATTACAGTGAAATGTTTTTTTCTATAAAATAGTCAAAAATATTTGGCGCAGTAATTAATCTATCCAGCAAGAGATGGCGCCAGTAGTAACATTTTTTATTATTAAATTGTAGTTCTCAATTTTAACGCAGTAATAAAGCGCCACGACAACACCCGTAATATAAAAGAGGAAAATACAAACACAAATAGGTACTTGTTTACAAAAATCTGACATAAGATGAAAGTTTTTCTATTATTAGTTTTTGTTTAATCTTAAGAACGTTTAATTGAATTCGGTCCAGTCCAAGTGTAGGTAACCAGGCTTTGTTTGGCATGGTATAGCGCTTGGCCCGTTTAAGCTAATTAACAATAGATCGAATCCGACTGCTGCAACAATGAAAAACGAAGAATAAATGTCAATTTCACAAACGACGAGGAGGGTTCGGTTTTAAATCGAATTCCGTTTAATAATAGTAGCGCGTTAGAGTTGAATGCACTCTTGATAGTGTGATAGTTTATTGTATTGTAGGCATTGTAGCGTTCTCATATTGGAGTACTTTCTTCCTAACTTATTAAATTGAAGCCCTAGCAAAAAGTTAATGTAAGTGAGATGGAAGCTTTATTTGTACGAGTATAACAGTTTAAAGGCAGCAGATTGAATTTTATTTTCTTTTAGTTTGTCTGAACTTTATTAAACATGAATAAGATATAAAAGAAACTTGCGGGCTTTATTTTTTAAACAATTAAACGTGTATTATAAAATCAGACTCCCTAATTACTTTCTTTTTGTTTTTGTCCTACACTAGAATGGAACATATTTCTTTGCTTCCAAAAAAATATTTATTTATTTAGTTATTTATTGTATTGTTTAGTTATTTGTTGTATATTTGTATTACATACTTATAAGGCCCATTCGAGAACACAACTCAATTATCTGGTCTCCATTTTACAAAGTGCATAATGATCGCATTGATAGTATTCAGAAGAAACTGCTCAATACGATGTGTTATAGAAATCTTGAAAATCGCACTCTTAAATCATACGAAAACAGACTGCGAAAATATAATATGCAGTCACTAAAATCTCATCATGATTGCCATGATTTAATATACTTATATAAAATAATCCATCGCATATTTACTCTCCAAAACTGCTCTCTCTTTTAAATTTTAACA
Source organism: Baronia brevicornis (assembly GCA_031353405.1). Classification (NCBI taxonomy): domain Eukaryota; kingdom Metazoa; phylum Arthropoda; class Insecta; order Lepidoptera; family Papilionidae; genus Baronia; species Baronia brevicornis. Next base: position 491,058 of record JASFAT010001699.1, on the reverse strand, counting down.
CCTACACGAAATCCCCATAAAATGTTTAGTATTAAATCTTATCCAAATAATAAATCGCATTATTATCCCATAGTACGCATGTGTCGCTTATATAATCATATATTTATTGACCACGGTACAGAAACGTTCGATATTTTCAATATCAAAATACACCAATTAAAGCGATGATATCGCTCGTGATATTTTTAGCAGCCGATAGATAACAAATTTATTGTTATCCTTCCTTTTCTTAATATATTTAATTAAATTTAAAAAACGATTTGAACACATACAATTTTATAGTTTTTCATTATTATATAAGTAATCCTATTGGCAAAAATGTAGCCATATTGTGCACAAATTTAAAGAGTATTCCGGGCGTTGTTAAATTTATATTATATTGTATTATCTAAGACTGTTACTTGTTTTTGTGCCTAATAAATAAACAAATAAAAAATAAACTTAATAGTTTTATTAAAACTGTATTTTTCAAATATCAAATTAAATCCGTTTTATTACTGTGTTTTTATATAATACAAATATATATAGCAACATTTTTTCAACCAGTCATATAATTTTTCATGAAATAAAAAATCAGTCAATCAATACAGCCATAACAGTCCACTGCTGAGCACACTTTCCTCATTACTGAGGTGTGTTGCTGTAATCCTCACGCTTGGAGGGTGGATTGGTATAGCAGAGTGGTTTTTCTGCTCAGATAAACGTTACTGCCCGTCTTCTAGTACTTGAGAAGATAGTTACCCCGTATAACTATATTTTTTTAAATACAGTTTACAATTTTATTTAAGAATTTCTACAGCTATATACAGACAAAAACCCTACGTAACCTTGCTTCCCAGAGTAAAGTGCCCGTTTTTAAAAAGATTAGTGCGACAAAATAAACCTTAGCTATTTAGATTCCGAGTGGAATCGGATGAGATCCCGTGACTGTGGCGTTCGATTAAGATCTGCTCACTGAATTCGTTCATTTAAAGCGTAAAATGAGTTGAAAATGCCGAAAAATCCAGTTAAGACTCAGATGGGCCGTTTGAATGCTGCCGGACATAGCACAAATAACGTTTTTTATGAACAAAACAATTAAGTACATAAATTTAAAATTTATTACATCAGGTTATAATGTTATATAAGTGTATATAACTTCTGGGCGAAACACTAATAGGGGTAAATATTAAATTGTCGTGTTAGCAGACTGACCACTTTGAATTAAAATTAAATCGTAAGGTGTCAGATTTCAGAGTGAAACTTTTTTCAATAACAACAACATACTTAATTTAAAAAAAATATGACATTCGACTGTTCAAGTTTCAACTGTTTTTATATTGAACCTTTAAAATAACGACGATGGCGCGAAAATTCAAGTAATTTATGGGAATATCTTATCTCGGGGGTATGAAAGTGAAATCGTAGACCGAGACGTCGTCTCGATTTATGCTACGCTCCCCTCCACTCGACTCTACACAGGGTCACTTACACATGGCCCTGAGCACGTGGCATACGGTAGGGACCGAGCCGTCGTCAATATTTCATATCTACCAAGCGTCCCATGACGCTTCTTATTAATAAAAGTTCCGTCGTAGGACTAATGCAGCAGAAAAACCATCTCACCGTGCGTTTTTAGTTTAACCGTTTTCGTAGTGGAAACTTGGACATGAAAAACGAACTACGAGGAAGATTAACTACTAAAATAAACAAGGATGAATTAAATAAAAAAAATTAGTGACATGGTTTAACGTTAGCATACCTTCAGTTTTCTAAATTACGTCAATCACGTTAATCATACAAAACACGGAAAGTATTCATTATCCTCCGTACCTACTCGCGGACCTCGTCCCAGCCGACTTCCATTTTTTCCGCGATTTGTATAAATTTTGTTTGACAGAAAATTTTCCCAGGAATCAGAACAAACTGTCTTCACACAGTTTGTGTAGTTGAGGTCCCCAGAATTCTATCGCACAATTATATCTTACAATTATATTGCGGAAATGTATTGACAACGAGGGTAAATATTATGACTAGATAAATATATTTTACCCTACAAAAAGTAGGTACGAAATTTTTCGGTAGGTACGAAATGCCAATTTTTTACTTTATCTCCTAATTTTAATGTAAATCAAGATGATATGAAATAAAGACATTATAATACAACTTGACAAACTTGAGCTCCTTCAAAACTTCTGTATAAAGTTTATATTTGGTTTACGCAAGTATGACCATACTTCGAATTTCTGCGCCAAATTAGCTGAAATAGCATTTGTTGCTACTGGAGGTGAGATAAGCGAAGCCTAAGCCGAAGATATGTACTTATATATATTTATACACATATGTATATATATATATATATATATATATATATATATATATATATATATATATATATATATATATATATATATATATATATATATATATATATATATATATATATATATATATATATATATATATATATATATATATATATATATATTTAGCTCAAGTCCTCCCAATTATTAGCGTAACACAAAACGTGTCATATTTATTATCATCAGCAACACGTTAATATTTGTAAAAAAACGAAGCTAAACTTTTATTTTGTTATCAAAATTATTGGTACATTTTTTATTATTTATTAAACATACGTATGAACAATGTATTTAAGATTAACATGCTGTTCTTCAGAGTTATATTAGTTTGGATCTTATTACAATAGGGCTACATTAAACTTAGAACGGTCTAGTACAATGAGAATAATTATCATGGCGAACAGGGTACGGGCAGTTGGCGTTCGAATGTCCCGAGTATGAGGAACAGTTGACCCCTAAAACTCACCCCGCCGTACCGCTGACCACTACACCCCGTTGCCTAGCAACCGCTCGCCACCTTATCATCATAAACAGACGATCCAATATCTTGTAATGTGTCTAGTCTTATAAAATAGATACTTGTATAAATGCGTGACTCTGGCATGACGTACATAATTTGTATGTAAAAGTATATTTGTTTTAAAGTTAAGTATTATCGAGAATAATACATTTTTATGATAGTATTGTGTGCTTGTGTGCAAAGAAATAAAGTCGTTATATGAAAATTTATCGAAATATGCAAATAAACATTCGTTTCGTTAAATGTTTAATTTAAGTACATGCAAAACAATTTTTAATGAAAATGGTTTATTGTAACGCAAACGAACGAACGGATAATTTTCTCATCATTATCAGTTTTAATTGCTCAGCTTTAATTTGTTCTTACAATCTTTTTCTAAAATTTATAGATACTTAATTACGATGACGGGCAGAAACCTTACTGCACTGAGATCGCAGGCCCCGCAATCTCTGATCCCCTTGTCTGGTTTGGTGATTTGAGGTGATTGAGGTGGTGAGGAAAGTTTTTCTTGTTATCGATAATAAAGGTTTATCAACGTAATATCAGAGTTTTTTGGCATTGTACATCTATGTGAATGAATGATGGTGATTAAAACAACTAGCTTTTACACAGCATGCGTTGCAACGCTACTTAAAGGAAAGTATTGTTCTTATACGCAAAATATACATGAATTCCCCTCACACTACTAAAGAACTCCTCCGCCACCTATCGTAAAATGATTTCACTCATTCAAAATCTATTGCGTGTCTAAAATAAGTTAAGTATAAGTATAAAATAAGATTCAAAATTTCACCACAATCAGATATATATGTAAATATATATTATAAATGTACATTATAATAATAAATAAATATACATTAAACTTTTAAATTTAAGTTTTATTTTTGGTTATTTTTGTTTTAAATCAGCTTTAATTCTGAAAATAACAAATGATGAATGAATAAAAAATCTTCATACCTTTTTTGTGTCTATGTTACTAAATAAAACAATTTTTCTCTTTTCGAAGCATTTCTTTCAGCATTAAAGACTTAAAAGTATTTAGGTAAGGCTGAAAGATAATCCTTTCTCTTGAACGCTTAACCCTCTGTTAAGCTGTCTGAATTTTTAATAAATTTCAAAGAGATGTCAATCGGGTGTTTTATTTTGCATAGGGCTTAAACTGTGCATAGGGGTGCTCGAGTACATTTCTATGTACGTCATTTGTTTGCCTCGAAAGCGCCCCGCGCGAGCCGCGACCCTGCATCACGTCGCTGCACTTATTGTTGTCAGAATATCAAATGATACTTTAATTGTGTACATATTGTTTCACAGTCAGTTTGCACAGAGGAAGGGTTTAAGTTTCACCCATTTATGAACAAACGATGCTTACCACTTTTAGGTTAATATAATCCTCCCTCCTCGGCTCATTTTTTAATTGCGTCGTGATGCTTCTACTAACGTATAGCTATCGGGTGATAAATTAGCTTCCATCAGTGACAAGCAGGTAATTTTCAAATCTTTTAATATCACTTATTTAGGTCGCTCCATCTTATAATGTTGCTCCTCTCGTTCCTTTCATTTTGCCGGTTACTATAAGACTTTCTAGGTAGTTGACTTTGGAGCAATATGGACGATGTATTGCAGCACTTCGTCGAGATCAATATAATATTAACTTTCAATTATAAGCAGATTGTGTGTTATTATCTTGTTGCTTTTATCTTAGTATTAAGAAGGTACATTTTCTTGTGACTAAATTGTAATGTATGTAAAACGGTCAAGGATATTATATTTTAATTAGTTTGTAATATGTGTGTTAATTTTATTGTAATCTTAAATATTTGTAAAAATATTTAACGGCAGCTACTCGACTTAGTTCACGTCTTTGCCACGAGTTTTCATTTAAAATCCAAAATAAAAAAACATAATGTAATTATTATTACGACCCTGGGGCCAATTCTTATCACATTGCTTATTTTCCTTTTCCTCTCCCATTATTCAAATTTTACTCTACGGTGGAAATACATCTACATTGCACTTGGTGTTGTAGATGTATTTTATTTGCCTACCTTTCACATAAAAAAAGTATGGTGGTTAAAGCGAATGAATAAATTCCTTGTTTTTTGGATTTAATATATACAAACAATAGTTTTTCGTTATTTAGTTTTTAACTTTTCAAACTTGTATCTTATTTGAAAAGGTTTTGAAAGTTTTATCACGTCACTGGCAGTATTATTGCTTGTTTATATTTATTATTATTAATCAATTATAACAAAGTTAAAGATATAAGTGTAACACTTATTTTAATTTTAATTTTCATTTTATTTTAATTAAAAAAGTTATATTAACATATTATTTAATTGTTAATTTTGAGCTAATTACTCAAGGAGTAGACCTTGTCTAGTTATTGACGTTGAGATATGATATGCAGATGACTTTGCCAAAATTACCATATACCTATTTTCCTAACGTTAAAATAGAGTAATTAACATTTGTTTATGTGATATCAAAACTCCACTATACGTTGAGTAATGTGATCGAATTTATTGAAAAATTACACCGGATAACAACGATAACACATTTTGTTCGCGGCCACATGATGTGACCGCGAACAAAATATACATTGTAAACGTTTTTTTTTACTTTAAATACTTCAGTTTTTAATATTATGTTATATGGATATTACGTATTTTTATAAGGGCACACTCCGTAAATAATTGCTTTCTATATTCTAGTAAAAGTACATACATTGTATACTAGGGTTTTTCCAAAACTTGTTAGCCACCAAGTAAATATACTCTCTATTTTCCTAAATTAGCAGCTAATTTCATTACAAAACCCTTTGGTGAAAATCATTGGTCACTTATGTACAGGCTTTTTTAAATATAATATCTTTAAAGATTATCTGTCTCTTATCTTTTGTTTGTAAAATTGGACGTCTCGCAGAAATCTTTTTGTGCTATGATTTTCTATGATTATAAACGAAGAATTAATCTTCAAAGAAGCTCATAAAAATTTACAAGCTGCTTTTGGGGAGTCTGCTTCTGCATTAGCAACGGTTACTTATTAGTTTCGGGAATTTAAACGTGGTCGAGAGAACCTAAACGATGACCCCAGACCGGGCTGAACGACAACGAGTTGCCCACAAAAGTTGTGCGCGATCAGAGCTTTAATAACAAAAAACGAGATCAGTTTTTTTTAACGCGAAGATGGTTCACCCGAACGCATAAGTCCACCCGCTGTGTTCGTTTAAATAAATATGCACATAGAGTTTCAAGGGTAATATTTTGAAAAGGTATAAATAAAGTTTTTTCTTATTCGTGTACTATTTTTCATTTTACTAACAATCTTTGGACCAGCTTTCGTAGAGGTTCATTCACTTATAATTGAATCGTGTGATTTTAAAACAACACAAATTATTAAAATAAGTTTTCAGGAGACACCAAAAACTATAATTTTTTTGCAACATGTTTAATACAAAAGATTCTTAAATACATGTGTATGGCACAACTCACGCACAATATTAAATCTAGCATATAAGTTGTTGCATAATTTCTAATATTGTCCAGTCTGGCTTCACTTTATGTTAATGTTGTGTCCATTTGTTATTTTTGGTTAGATTTTAGTATGTTGTACGTAATAATTAGAATAATTTATGTAATTGTAAATCATGTCGATAGTCCATAAATGAATTAAGAAAATTAAGCTGTAAACATTTTGTCAGGAAAACCCTACTAATGAATAAGTGTTGACTCACAATGTTTAGACATATGTTTAAAACTATTCTAGCCTGTTCTTATGTTCTTACAAAAATACATTCCATAGTTTCATTAGCACTAAAATACTTATTAGAAAAAAAGAGAAAACAATGCTTTAGGTGAATCTTGTATAGATAGAGGGCAATTTAAAACTGTAAAATAAAGATATAGTATATCATTTATACGAGAAATAACGCCGTTTTACACAAAAAACTATGTCCAGTAAATGTGCTGCTCTTTCATAATTTCGTTCTTTCATAATTTCGAATATGTTACGCCTATGGCACTGTGAGTCCATGGGTAGCATTGACTGTTTCCCATTTGGTGACATGCTTGCTTGTTTGCCTTCCTATCCCATAAAAAACGGTTTACGGGTAATATTAATTGATATAATTCTTTGAGATTATAACAATAGCAATAGCAAATGAAATAAAAATGTTTAAAATATATTTTAAACTCAATTAATATTTTGAAAAGCAAACACAACGTTTATTTTATATTATTATTAGTAATATTTATATATTATTATTATTAATATTATTTAACAAAAATGGAATATAATAAAAAAGGAATATTCCGTTGCCTTCTCTAACAAAACTATACAAATCATTATCATTTAGAATTGAATGTTATTCAAAGGGCAACAGTTCCAACCTTAAAAAGGGTAATAGATGCATGTCTTGTCGGCCATTGTCTTAGGCGGGGTAATCGCTTCCGTGAGAGTATCGCTGCGCTGCGGCCGGCTGGCACCGTCCGATCTGACAGTTTCAATTTGTATGCCAGCCACCATCGCTGCGGCCACCCCATATGTTCTCACGCCACTTTCGTATGTAACTTAATTATTATTTGACTTTTTTAACAATAAACATGTGTATACACGGTCTTTTTGGAGTTGAATAATTTTATCGATTCTCGTGACTGCGTTGTGAAATTAATTGGTGGGATGTGTTATTTGTTCCTTTTTATAGAGTGTGTTGATTCTATAATAAAGGAAATTATAATAAATATCCTAGTTCCCATTGAAAAGTGATTATAAAATTAATGAACTGTTATAAAATACTTATTTGCCTAGATGTGGTTACAAGTTGTGAAAGTCCACCAGGATTAATATTTTCACTTAAATTTAAGTCACGCAAATAAAATATGTTTTCAAATTGTGTATCAGTTCGTCATTAGTATAAGTGTACGGAACAGTTAATCATTACGTACAATAAATTACCAATGTACTTCAAGAAGTAGATTAATGCTATTAATTCCCGTCTGTAGACTGGTTGTGTGTTGAATTGATATTTACGCGATATGTAAATGATTTACTTGCTTGAAGTAATACAAAAAGTGCTATAATTTACTCCAAGATAAATACATTTCGACAAACCCATAATTTATTATCAATTACGACTCGGTTAAAATTCTACATGTTCTACATTCTAAATAAAGATATAAATTGGAGCGTGCATTAGTATGATATTTGGTAGAAGACAGCGTGCGAGATGAATGAACGAATGTCGATGCGATAACATAGAGCGATATGCGACATGGACCGAGCACGCTTCACCACCTGCCTATTCAGGATGTGTCTGTTATGGTACGGATCTAATGATTGCACCCCGGATTGGTAGTACTTTGAATTACGACTTTTTGCTATTTTTCTTGCGATTGCTATGTCGCTGGTTGATCAAGAACGGGATGGAATATAACGGCTTCAACAAGAAACATCGTTCATAAGATTTAGTGGGAACTGCTACCAGCAGGGTAGAACTTATCGATATTCATGTGGTGTTGTTTTAGAGATAGAAATGTGATGAAGAAATGGCAGTACTTAGTGAGGAATAAAATTTCATTAGATTTGGGCCGTACACATTGTCTCTTTGGGAAAGTGACTTTTGTACACACCAAAAGTAATATGACTATGAAACCGATGCCTTATAATAATATGTACATTATTCATTAATGATTTTAATAAAGTTTTTTTTCTCAAAATTACAATGTTCATAATTTTTAGGGATAAATGATGATAATCAAATTAATATTTGACGATCTACGATCTGAGCATGGCTGCTGGCAAAAACTTACGTTAAACGATAATGAGAGGTCGGACTAGGTAGCGCGTCTTATGAGAGGCCTATGTTTATCCATTGTTTTGGTTATTGCTGTTGTTGTTGATGATGATATAACATATTATATTAATAACCTGATCGGATGGATATAAAACTAACTCAAAGCCATTTATGTATACGTTTTCCATATTTATTTATGTAACTATTTACGCAATACATAAATGTATGTGTTGCAAGAATCACATTAGTGACATTAAAATCCTCCTTGCATTCGTTAGCCGTGGCTCAGTATGGCAAAATATGTGCACCAACTCGATCTCGCTATTCGCTCCGTATGATTTTCAGAAATGGCGACGGCATATAGGATACAATATTTTTATGCGGTACGTTTTTCCTTAGTGGTTGTTTTTATGGCCATTACCGTATCTAAAGTAGGAAAATTGCTCGAGATGCTACATTCTAATGACAGCCTGCAAGCCCGCGCGTGCGCCGCTACTCAGCATACCACACAGGGCTGCCTCACGCGCTATTTTTATAGACGATATATAATCTCCCACTGTTGGGCACAGACCTCCCTATTTCTGCAGGTTTGTATATTAACCCACTACGCTTGTCCAAGGTGGACTAGCGAATAACTAAACCCAGAATAAATACCCACGGGATAGAATAATAGGTTATTCATATATTAATATTGGTGCAGGAATATAACCAACAAGATTTTTATATCTACTAAGTAACTATCTAGAACAGGGTTGTCCAACCGGTCCATTGTAGTCGACCGATCGATAGTGAAAAAATTAAAATTCTTTAAGTTTTCAATTTTGTTAAACCTTTATATTCTAATAATAACGTATTTAAAGCAGGCTGTTTTAAATACGTTATTATTATAATATAATAATTTGATGTTAGATTGCTGAGTCTTCAATAGTTGTTAGTCATGTTTGTCATAGTTGGTAGACATGAGTGTTTGGACCCGAGGCGGTACGCACATATAACTTACTTAACCACATTCTACTGTAACTACACTTAAGTGATAAATTAAGAATTAATTTAAATAATCAAATTTCACTTTCATATTATACAAAAATTACACGAGGCACATCCCTAACAAGTTCCAATGCAAGAAATAAGTCGTACCTATACGTTATTATAGAGTTGAATGTGATCAATACGAAAAGTTGTCAGAATGTTATACATATATTATATATATTTCTTAGTACTTTATATAATATTTTTACTTAAGAATAAAATTATTTTTTTTATTTACATACAATTTAAATAAAATTATTAATTAATATAACCATTAAAGTATAGTAATTCAGTTCAATGTTTTATTATAACGTAGCTTTAATGGTCTCTGTTATTTATATGTTGTATGAAGTATAATAATTGTAGACTTAATTATTAATTGTAATACATATGTATGTACATTTTTGGTAGATTTCCTAATGCGGTCTATTAGTGTAAATTATTACACATATAAAATAGAGTACATAACATATTATGTAATCAATAAAAATTGTGTGTTGTAAATGTGTGTGTATTCTATTTTCCATCTTACTTGGCTTGGCTAATAAGCTTGGCTTAATTATTAAAGTAGTTGATTTATAAGCTAAGTGTTATGAGTTTAAAAAATAATTTGTAGGTATAACAAGCCTATACATACCTAAAAGGCCGGCAACGCTTCCGCGACTCCTGCGGTGTCGCGGTTGCCCGTGGGCGGCGTTGATTGCTTTCCATCAGGCGACACGCTTGCTCGTTTGCCCTCCTATCCCATAAAAAAAAAAAAAAAAAAAAAGGTGTTTTAAATTTATTTAATGTCTTCAGGATAATGTATCCGAATTATTTTCCAATTGTATCGAAAAAATAACAACATGCTCTTGGCTAAAGGAGGCTGTGTCTTTTGCTCACGCGTCGGTCTCGTCTCTTTATTTTCGTAGGATGCGTTTGATGACAGCTACCTCAAGAATTTATTTACCCGTTTCTTTTTCACTATAGAACATCGAGGTGTATGGCAGGCTTCAATCTTTTTCTTACCCCCCATACTATTCTTTCACTTAGAATTTTATACAATTGTCTCTTGCTCTACAAATTGCCTTGTGACAAGCATAGTAAAGAAATGGAGGAGCATTAATATTTCAGGTTATATTTTTTTAGTGTGTAAATACAAAGTGAACATATAATAAAAACCTGCGCACGCATGTAGGTGTTGTCCATTTATATTGTAAGTATTTAAAATTAAACTTTCTAATATTCCAAGTCAGATAGTTTGAAATATGATTATGGGCTTACTGGTTTAGGTTTTCACTTTTATAACTCATAAAAGATGTGTGTATATGTGTGTATGTGTGTGTGCATGAGTGTGTGTATGTGTGTGTGTGTGTGTGTGTTTTGAGCGATAAACATAATAATATACGCACTGAAAAATGTAATTGGGAAAACAAATTTACTGGTACCTACTTAATGAAGTATAGTTTTCTTTATTATTTTTTATGCTAAAAATAAAACTAAATTTGACACAAACGTACCTAAGAAAAGAAAATCTATTACAAAATATAGTAACACGTTTCATCGTTTGGAGAGAGAGAAAGAATGAGAGATCAAAGCTTTATTAACATTAATTTTATTATTGAAGTAATATATTAAATATCGCTTAAATGAAATGTTTATACTTGCTCTATAAAGTGTTGTAAATATTCGATCGAGGCAGTATGTTTAGCGCGCTAATTTGTAGGAGTCCGTGTAGGTACACGATGGCATCTTCACGGCTACAATAGTAAACAAATGTGTCGCTTGGACGCCATTACGCTGAAGGTGGCTGCGAGAACGGCGAGGCAACGACGCGACAGCGGGCGGCGGCGAGACAGCGTCACGCCGGCCGCTGGCGAATCGCGCGCACATCACCTTACCCTGGCTTCGGACTTGTGCTAATGGCTACGAAGCCGCGTAATTTGCAGTGAGTTTACTGCAAAACGAAACTGCGTCCGCCTCTTTATCTTATTACTTTAGCTCGTACTGAACACCAATGTACCTCATCCACAACGTTCTGCGTTTAAAAAAGCTTCTATTCTAGACACATACGGTATAATTTCATTTAAATAAACGAGGACACCCGGAGCCCGGTAATCCCACAGATTGGAAGACCGAGTGAAATTCGAATACAAAAACTGGCGCGGGAACGAACGTGGAACCGATTAAAAGGCCACATCACGATTTTGTATGCACTTTGCACTCATTTGATCTCGTGCGGAAAGCACAGGCTACTTTAGCGAGATATTTTGCTATTCTGTTTTTAAAGATTATCCAGAGTGCCTTATAATTAAAATCATTTACTTCCTTTGTTTGCTTTTGCTTAATTATTTTATTTCTTTTATTTTATGAATGCAATGCGATTGAATGCAAAGTAGCGATTTGAAAATGTTTTTAAAAAATTTATTATAATTTATATTAATATTGTATAAAATTTGTTGTGTCTATTACTAAACATTGTAACGAATTGTATTTTTTAAAAGCGGAATCCATCAAGTAGGAGCAGCGTGATGATTGAATATTCATCCGTGGATCAACAATAATAGATCCCATCAGCGAACGGTATGTGGCATCACATTTCATATAATAAGAGTTCAATACATCGCACCGTGAAATGTGTCGACACAAAAACTTAACTAACTATAACTGCTAACGTGTGAATCGTATTAAAAAGGTGTTTAGTCATTCGCCTTCATAAACGGGTGGCATTCGATTTGTCGTGATTAAATTTCGTCCATTAGGACACCGTTAGGCCGGTCGATAGATGTAAGCGGATAATGTGTTTAATAATCCAGCAAATAGAATCTCAGCTGCAAAACTGTTCTTGTGTGATGTATTTAAATTAGTAAAAGTAGAACATAATAAACTATTTGCATGAGAGATACAATGAGTGAAAAATAGATCTTTATTTATGTAACTATAGATCTATATTTTCTATATAAGATGTACGGAATGTAATCACATCATTTCAAAGTAATTATTAACCGCTTGCCGTAAATCTCGTTAAATTCTGATCATCCACCACTATTCCATCTTGTAAACGACACGTGTTTCGCCCCAATATGAAGGCATCTTCAGGTATACTAGACCGAAAAGGTATAGGTATAGTAGACCGAAAAGATCACTTTTCGGTTGTCTTCCGTAGTCTACTATACCTTAAATACCACTTTTCGGTTGTCTTCCCTAGAGTCTACTATACCTGAAGATGCCTCGTGTTGGGGCGAAACACGTGTCGTTTACAAGATAGAAAATTGGTGTTATGTGTGTTTGGTGTTGTGTGTGGTGGTTGGTGGGTGGAGAATTGATGGCCAATTTTCGGTAAGTTTTTGGTTTAAGTTCCAAATAAATCCACTTAATCCAGCACAAAAACACACATTATTAATTTTGTTTTGCTTGTCGCGGATCTTAGCTAAGTAAAACTTTTGACTGTCCATATTATGCCAATGTCAAGTAAAATGGTATAATATCAAATCTCTTGAAATATCTAGTCAGCTTGTCACGTTATATCTTTATAAAACAGTGGCTATTCTAACAAAAACTTTTATGGATTTCTTCAGTCAACTTAAAAAGTCACGATATGAATTTATTTTATAACACTTCACTTTTACGCCTTAATCGAACTTTATTGTATAATATACCACCACAGTTAAACAATATAACTGAGAATAATATTAGATTATCAAAATGAAACAAAAACACAACGTCACTGATGTAAGTTGGCGAGAAAATCATCAGAACGTTTATTCAAGGTCATTAATTGTTTTGGATAATTAGTCTTTGTTGGATTACTGTTTATTGAGACGGTTTGTTATAAGTGTTGTTGTAACTTTGGTATGTCACTATTGAGTTCATTGAAGAATCTTACAACATGCTACTTAATATCAAATTACTGCTACGTTATTTAGTTGAGCACATCACTTTACGTAAATTCGTCATCACTAAATTACGCAAAATATAAAATAAAAATTAGTTCGGCCGGTCAAGCGACACGCGGTCCCGTTAATGTACGTAATTTTGTTCAATTGTCTCGCAAAGTGGGACTGGCCAATAAACAATCGCTCATATTGAATGAAAGGAAATGTCTGTCTGGAAATTAACTCCGAAACAAGAGAAAACCTTTAAAAGCCGCTCTTTCATTATGCTCAAACGTTTAAAACTGTAAAAAGGCGAGAAGCGGCGAGGAACTAATGTACTTAACATGTTAGCGGCTATTTTACATATAACCTTTCACATATTTATTCAGACTACATTTAGTTGACAATGTATGAAACGTTTTTATAAACAACAACAATTTTTTATAGAAATAAGAACAAACACGGAAAAATGTATGTTTCTTATTCTTATAAAGTTTATGTTGAAATCGAACAATGAATTAGTGATTTCTGAATAGGATATTGCAATACTCCACTGTAACACTTCATTTTAATGTAGTTTGTACGAGATTCTTACAATGGAGGAAGCATTCTAATTATTAAGGAAGGAGCTCTTGGGTGATAGAGTAGTGATAGAGTAGGATCTAGTTTCAATAAGTACAATCTATAGATTGTAAGATCATATGACAAATAAATAAAATATTAAAATGTTCTTTTTAAAAAATTATAATTTATTTGAAATAAATTAAAAATGTATAAAATCTTGAAAGCAAGGTGGTCTGAAATAAATATGTCTTACCTGTCCCACCATCTTACTGCATTGTTTTGCATATCTATTTGCAATTAATGCGTAACATTCGAAGGAATATGTTTTCATTTATAGATATATTTAAAAACTTATAAAATTCTTATCACGAAGATCATTCGGTTCCTTTACATAAATTTTTAATTTAAGTCACGAATTGTATAAATCAAACCGGACCAACCACCAAGTTATAATAAATTGTTCGTCTCTCTGCGAATTAGAACATCAACCTGAGATCAAACAGTAAAAATGATTTCAGGTAAAATCGTTCGACGATGACTGCTTAATGAACCAAACTTTCTACTCTCGCGAAATCCCCGCACGCAAGAAATAAAAGTCGACAGAGAATCCTATTTCAAAACGCATTTCACATACAAATACCTAATTTCGGAGTAAAGTACAAGCATTATACCAGCGGGTTCGCATTTAAATTATTCCAGCGGATCGTTTATAGGCCATAACCGAATTTGGGAATTAGCTATAAAACAACATTTGATACGGGCAGGCGCGGGCGGTTTGCAATTTGAATGTTACGTCGGTTTCAGAACTCATTGGTTTGCGCGGCGCGTGCACTGTAGCCATCCATATTGCCACCGAGCCACCTTGCCACTACCAATTACACGCCACTTAATGTATTATTATCGTCCTTACATATATTTTAAAGAAAACTGTCCTTAAACTTATTATATTGGAGGCAAGATTAACCGAGATTACTAATTTAAATAACGAATTTATAAAATGTACATATATGTTCTGACTTATAACGAACCAACTGGTTTTAAAGTATAAGAGTGTAGGGACTACAAGCGCCATGGTAATTTAGTAGAGCATATATTTATAAATGAATAAAATAATACAATGCTTTACACTTATGTACAACCCCACACTCAGATTCTAGGTATCGTGGGCTAATAAATACACAAATAAGGGTATAGCCAAATCATGGTAAATACCTGTAGGCCATACCAATATTTATCCTGATACAGGGATTAAATCGACTTCTGGTTGGGAAATCGAACACACCCCCACTACACGTGTTAGAATTAATCTAATATCAGTTTTCTGGTTCCTAAAGATTATTTGTAGTTATTTCTCCGGTAAATTTATTTGCATAGTGTAAAATAAACTTTTAACGAAAGACTTTAATATTTGCAATGTATGTACTTAATATACCAGAGGCTTTAATGATAGGATTTTCACAATGACAGTATATTTTTCATGAAGGATTGGATATCATTATCATACATAATAGTAGTACGCAGTCTACTCCGGTGAGTAGATCTCTTCTAAAAGAACAATCTGCCATGCTCTGTTTAACAGGGTAGTATACAAGGATGTACTTCACCCTTACAGAATAAAGGCGTTAAGTCTAAGTAGCTTTTGGTTTTCTATGTTACCGCGTATCATATGGCGTGCGCAGGCGCAATTTTTTTTCGTCTGAGATATTTCAGTTGCATTAAAAAGGGACGTAAAAGATTACTTCCCATTTCAAAGCATCTGAAATATCTTTAATATTACAGTAAGAAATAGGTGGCGGTCATGACTTATGATCAGATGACCCGTCAGCTTGTTTGGCGACCCATCTGTTCGTATCTATTATATAAAAGAATAGAAATTTAGCGGAGTTAAAACGTACAATATCCAAAGTAAGGATTTAATGATGAAAAAAAAAATACCGCTGTAAAATAAAAGCGCTACAATTAAATTTCATTAAAAAAGTAAAAGCTATCGTTACCATGGCGTCAACACTAATAATTAGCCTACTAAAAACTAAAGTAAATCGACAGTATTGTAACCTAGCGGGTACAGATTGGTTCAGTAATGGCACAAGCAACTGCGGTATAAAAGTTGATAGCAAACTACATTTGTCTCTAATGGTTCCAGATAGCCACGAATAAAGTATAAATATAATTAACCTTCGTGACTGCGGGAAAGGTATTAAATGCTAGTAAGCTTGGAATTGTTTAAAGGGATTTATTTATCGAAGTAATTTAAATTTAATTACAGTGAAAATAAAAGGCAATTTAATAGGTTTATGTAAGGAAGTTCAAACAACTCTTCTTTTTACTGAAGTTATATAGAAAGAAATGAATAGAAGTAAACATGCCCTCCGAGAAGATGGAATGATGATCAACGCAGTGTTGGTGGCAGAAACTAGATGGGTAAAGCGGAAGAATTGGGCTATTTGGTGCGTCTTTGATGTCTTTGAATGAAGTTTATGTCCAGTAGTGAACTGCAGCAGGTTGCCGTCCATTGATAATGGAATGATGATATAATACTGTTTGGTTTCCAGCACAAAATATTGTTCTTCACATCTCATCTCATCACATATATCTCATTTCTTTGCATAATACGACTATGGAAGCAAATATCAGACCTAACCTGACTCATAAAATTCAATCTGCAATCTCAATATATTATAATAATCAATCTGCAAATTGTATTGATTAAATAAAATAATGATCCAATTAAATGGGTCTTGATATGTTAGATATATGTATATGGATATTGTAATTAAACGTCACGCATATGGTTTGGCATTATTAATGAAGTCGCATAGCGTCTCCGTTACTTATTAGGATATTTCAAGTCATTAATAAAAATTATTTTCTGACTAACATAGTATAAGAGTAGTAAATATTATTCACATATTTCTACATTTAAGCAAGTAGTAGTTAATAACTTAAATTTTAAGAAATAACTTAAATGTCTTATTTAAATCTATTCATTTTTTAATTTGCGGATCATGTATTTACTTGTATATTCGTCAATGACTAATGACATTCGGAGGATATTTGTTTGTAGATATTTTTAATACACATATAAATTAATCTAACTCTACTATTATATTATTATTATTAGTTAGTCTAATAGTTGATTCGGCCATTGCAACCTCTTCTATGAAATCCTAGAAGTGTCAAATGAGAAGAATATAAATATATTTTCATGCCATTGAATTAGAAAAATTAAGAAAAAAACTATATTTTGCTTTCTTTCCTACTAATTACGTGAATTATTTAGCTGGATTCTAGATATAGATAAAACAATTTAACCCTTTTTAATTATGGTAGAATGTAAAACGTATTATTTTGATGCCTACAGATTAGACATAGGTTCTGAGAATGTGATGATTAATTCAGATGATTAAAATTTTTCAGATGTTAAAAAATTGTACTATGTGCACAATTCACTTGGCAAAGACATCACTGATTTGTTTTTATTATGCTCGATATCTATTTTATGGTAAGTTTAATATCATGTACATTGGTAAAGCTCTTTGCGTTCTATTTCTATCAATCACAAGAGTAAACAATTACCGGCATTAGACGTTGGGCTTGTCATTCAAAGAAGCGTCGTTAAATACACGCCAATACCCGAGCCGTGTGAATAGAGTACCCCGTCATTAAATGTGGCGAGCAATTTCGCAAATAAAACAATAATGATAGCGGCCGGTGTGACGTTTCCTTTAATTTTATCTTCAGAGTCGTGAAGTGCAAACCCGTTGTTTCAAGATTTATAATTCAGAGTCAAACTGATTAAAAAAATGTTAAATTTAGAATAATTCGTTTTAATATTGTTGCATTAGGTTTTATCCCATGTTTTTACTTCTTTATTTAAAAATATCAATCGTTCTATTTTTTTTATATATTTTCACGCCTATCCCCCGCAGGGGTTGGCAGAGACCACGGAGCTCCATCCGCTGCCATTCATCGCAGCGAAACGGCTCGTCATTGGTCGCTTTTCGCCCTCGTGAGAATCAGGACGTGACGGGTGGCGAACCACGTCGCCGTCATTTTTCGACACATTAGGTATATTAAATTCGTCTTAGCGAATCCCACGAGCCGCAAGGGAGGATGGAGGTCAGCCCCAGCAGAGCCCTGCATGCTGAGGTAAGGCACCATAGTCCCCGGGGGAGCCCGACCCCGGGACGATCGGCACGCTTTCGACTAGGCTCGCCCCCAGCCACGCATCCATTGGCACGGCAGACCAATTGGATTGGCGGAGAGGAAGGGAAAGGATAGAGAAGAAAGGAAGGGGCAGGAAAGGAAATGCGGATTGGGGGGGTTACCAGACGCGGAATAAACATTTATAAATCCATATAAATATTTATTCAGATGCGGGAATCGAACCCGCGACCATTGACTCCGTGGGCGGAGGGCCCCGCCACTGAGCCAATCGGTCGTCAATCGTTCTATTAAGTATATTAAATAGCTGATATTATAAACATTAATAAGTATATGAGTTATAAATAATTATTATATTTATAAGCGAAACTAGGGCATTATATCGTAAGTGCAAGTTTTTACTTATGAGTAATATTGCGGTTTACTTGTAGTATTGAATGCCGGCGAAGATACTTTTTTCAGATTATTTTTTTTTGTATTGTCAATTTTTTTCCAGATATCTATAATAAATCATTTTTGAACATAGGGTTTTCTAACTTACAGGATTTGCGTTTCTTACGCTGACAGCTAAGCGGGCACCGCAGAGCTAGGTATTTTATCCTGGATACGTTATCACCTACTCTAGATTAAGCCTAGCTTTGAGTTTATGTTATGATATAATATTAAAATTATACTATTGATAATTCATTTTTTCTTTTTCCAGTCCAGACCAGAAGATTATTATTTTTATTATTATTACTAATAACGATCATGTATTTTTCTTTTTTTCCATTTCAAAGTATACGAGGAATAATTAGAAAAGTTCCGAATTCAGTAAAGAAAATAAAAACATGATAATAAAAAAACTAATTTTTATTTAAAAATTTTTTTAGTTTTTTATTCTTAAAAAACAAGCAAACTATGTATATAATAGCCAGGTTTATAGTCTATTAGGCTATTGAAGTAATGCCACCGGCAACGTCGATCCGCCACGGACAGCGTTTGATCGACGCGCGTTGCACGACGTGTATTGCTCGCTGCTCGTCCATCAGTTCTGCTCATTGCACACATTTTGCAATTTAATATATTTTTTTACTGAACTAGTTGTACGCCCCGGTTTTGCACAGGCGGTGTACCCAATGATAAAAATGAGACAAACCGGAGAGACAAGAACAGCACGAAGTACAGAAACAAAGTTTTGCTTTTGTAATACTTATAGAAAGGGTAATTGAATATGAATGAATGTCAATCTATCAATACTGACATTTATTTTGTTAATCATATTAATAGCGCCATCTATTAGTTATATTGCGATTTAAAACGGCTTTCTGTACAATTTTTTGAAAATTGTCTTTTATACAATCTTTAACCTGATAATACAAACACAAGAAAAAAATTATTATCTAACTTGATGCAGTCGTTCTGAAGTTATGCGCGTTAGTACATTTAGGCGATTCATTATTTAAATTTTTTCATATGCATGATTTCTAGGTATAGGTATAAAAAATAGTTACGACCTATTCTCAGATCTACCAAATATACTAAAAATATATCAAAAATCAGTCAATCTAACAAATTTATTATATTTTTGACTAATTATATCTTTTTTTTATATCGCATGAATACAATCTGAAATAGTAATAGATATAGTAAGGGTAAAATAAGATATAGTAAGGGTCGAAACTTTTGCTTAATCTTCACAATCCAGAAAGTAATACAACAATATAACAAATTAATTATTAATTTAAATTTATATAACATTTTTCTTTATATAAAATTACATACATACATATCGTCACGCCCGTCTCCCGTAAGGGTAGGCAGAGACCACAGATCTCCATCTGCTACGATCTCGGCATACTTCCCTTGCTTCCTCCACACTCATTATTCTCCTCATGCAAGCCCGCCGGTTGAGGGTACTCTTGACCTGGCCTTTCTTAAAAAGTTCAGCAATCTGGTCAAGGTACGTTTTTCGTGGTCTTCCTCTTCCGGCCTTTCCATCCACATTCGCAAGGTAAATTTCTTTTGTCAGTCGTCTTTCATCCATCCTCTCTATATGTCCAAACCATCTAAGCATCCCTTTTTCTACTTTTGTCACAACACCTTCTTTTACTCCACATCGCTCTCTTATATCTTTATTTCTTATTCTATCATTCAGGGTTACACCACACATACTTCTTAATGCTCTCATTTCCACCGCATTCAGTCTGCTTTCATTATTATATTCTACTACAATATATAGGCGTAAAGGGCGCTCGTTCATTAGAGTGTATAAATGTTATATCTACAGTTGGAATGTTGTTACAATAACCGAAACTCCATTTCTAAGCGTTTCGTTTCGTGATCTGTCCGATAAGGCAAATTACTGAGTCGTTATTACGATCTTATCAAATATTGTCCAATAAACAAAATAATTTTCAAAATTAGTTGCCCTTGTCATTATCAAGTAGCGTAACTTATAATGGAAAGCATTTATGTTTGGTTCACCCTCAGATTGCGAATGTTTGTGTGCGACCACCGTAAATTAGTGATATAGAAACATTTAATACTTTTAAAGGGTTCTGAATATTTATATTTAGAAAAGGTAACATTATTATATGTCTACCACATATAGTCTCACGACACGGAATCCTTATGTGGGATTTAGAGTCGTGTAACATATGTAACATTTTGAGAATAAATTATTATTAAAATATAATAGGTACAAATAATAGGTATAGGTACAGTTCTGCCTTCTCCTTCTGTTCATAGCCTTTCATAAATAGTCATTCATAGTTCATTCAGGTATAGGTTACAAATGCAAAATTTGCCATAGTCTTCTTACAAGGGGAATTGGCAACTGCGTGGTGAAGTTTTGATTTTACGTCTGAAATGGGCCAACTCGACTAGAGAAGTACTATATATATTTCGAGTGAATATCAACGTTAAATGATAGCATTGTCTATGTTATTGTATCGTTTGATATGTGCAAGGATCTATCTGGAAGCCAACTACCTCTCCGCATCATTTACTTCCCATTTACCCTTTTATTATTCTTATCTTACTATAAGGTAGAGAACGCATTTATAGGTTCTTTAATGTTGCATCATCATGCATGTGCTTATATGAACTTGCGATATAGTATAGTAGTAATATATATATATATATATATATATATATATATATATATATATATATATATATATATATATATATATATATATATATATATATATATATATATATATATATATATACAATTGCGTGATATTTGCTTCTCATAGTCATATAATTGTGATATATTACTTATTTTATACCGGGAACCACTCACAGAATAATTAATATTTTGTCATTTAAAAAGAAGAAGAAGTCATTTAAAAAGAAGGAACCCTACACAACGTAATAAAAATGAAAACCTATTATTATCGTAACACGCGATGCTACCTGATATGATTATTTATTTTTTAAGTTATGACTAGGTACTTCGATAATTTCATCACTTTTTTCAAAATTATAACTTAACTTGAATTCTAAATTTTTAGTATATATTTTAAATGTTAGAATTGATAAAAATAGCCGTATATGAGCCGATTTTCATTATCTAATATTTAATATAAATGGTCTTAAAAACTATTTATCATAAGCCTATTACATCCGAGGGTAATTTTTAGCATACCCCGCTGTGATAAGTGAAGGCAGTGCGCATAAGGGAAGTGGGCTCGTCCGGCGCCATGCTTCGCTTCCTCTCGCCGACTGTCGATACTTCCGCTTCCGCACGATCATGTCTGTATACATGACGTAGACTGCAGCAGTCCGCCCCTTTCGTCCTAATGTTTTTATAAGTATTAAGCTTTGATCTTGCAATTTATTTGGTTGTCAATTTCAGGAAAAGGTCACGCGACTCGTCTCAATTGGTGCAATAAATATAAATTCAGCAATATAGTAACTCTACGAGAAAAGCATTTACACTAAGTAAAAAAGGAAAAATAATATATTGTTTTATAAAATTCATCTCAATAAATGGTATTTTGATGACCAATAGGCTCAGTGGCGGGGCTCTCCGCCCGCGAAGTCAATGCTCATGCGGTTCGATCCCCGCATCAGAATTAATATATTTATGGATTACAAATATTTATTCCAAGTCTGGTGACCCCGCCAATCCGCATTGGACAAGCGTGGTGGGTTAACGTCTGTTCTTCTAGAAATGAAGAAGCCCTTGCACAGCAGTGTGACATATATTGTTCTGTTATATCCATTAATCTGTTCTGTTGTTATATATCGGCTGTTCAAAAAAAAATGATATTTGATTGTTACAATATTACATACTTGTAAAACAGCGTCGATAATCTGTGCAGGGAGGCTGGCAGAGACTGGATGCGTGTAATAGAAGGCTATGTCTACAAGTAGACTTACGAAGATGTTGATGACGTATAGACAATATGGCAAAATATATAAAAAATAATACTATTTCATGTTTACATAATACAGATTCATTAAAGTTTTCTATTACTAATTTATTCCAATGATATATCTACCATTACAAGAGATTTAACTTCTGATTGATAAGGTATGTCTACCACATCTACATATGAAGTAAAGGTTCATACATAGGTCTAATTCGATGACTGATTTCCATAATATTATATTATCAAATATGATATGAAATGTCTTATTTAACAGTATCTTCTAGGTTAAAGAAAGTTGTTATTTTTGTATTTAACCTGATAAAAAGATTTTCAATCATTTCATTTATTTAAATAGTAATGCCAAAATCCCTGCTATAGTAATTAAAAATTATAATATATATATATTTATTTTATATAAATAGAAATATTTTATTTTATAGCAAATACAAGTTCTTTCGATTGTGATGAAACAAGATAGTAGTATTTTAAAATATGTTTATCGCTAGTATAAGCGTACTCGTTACTAGATAAAAATGGTTATAAAAATTTCTATCACTACTTTCTACTACTACTTCATCACCTTTTCTCGACAGAACCAACTTTGCATACTGGTGGTAGATAAGAATAAAATATAACGATTCTAGTATTTATAATAAGTATCATTTATTAAATTTCTTTAGAAATTATGATATGATTAACGTTATATAATCTAATATTGACTAAGGCTACCTTAAGGAAAATAAGAGATTGAAGATAAAATTAAATAGTGGGAAATGGAGTGATATATGAGATAATATAGTGGAAACGACAAGCAAGTATTATTAATTTGATGCATCGCTTCGATAAGCCGCTGGTTGGTGCGACAAGACGGTTCGCGCTCGCGGCCGATCGCCCACTGGGGTGTCCTGCCGAACATGTGGACAATCTTTCACGCTCATCTGTGAGCTCACCCTTTTATTGATCGAGGGTAAATTGCTACTTTATTGTGGATATACCAACATATATGGTACACGGCTGTAGACAAGTTTTTGACGAAATTGTTTCAAGTGACAAAAATGTGTTGTAAATTTTTGCCTGCTGTATGAAACTGAGCTTCATTCATTTGCAAATATTTGACTTTTTAGTAAACTTTTGTTCAGTGGTCGTTAAAAGCCGGAGAATCAATCATCATTCTTAATCCTAATTTTCTTTTTCGCTTTCTTTCACTTTCATTATTCTATGTCATTCTCAAAGACCAGTAATATATTTACGTATCGTACACAATAAGTACCCCTGGCATTACCAATATGTTTGGACGGCAGAATGAATACCACCATACTACCGCACTTCGTACGGTGAGCGGCTGAGTGCCGGAGGCCCAACCTTTCTCCCACATCCTCTCCTCCCCCTCCCCCTCCCCCATAATGTAACACAACCACCGGATGACCTATTTGCTTATTTTTCTCTTCTATAAAAAAAATGTTACTATGAATTCTCATTCGGTACGAACGTACGTCTTACTTGTATGTACGTATTATTTAAGATGACATTATAATTAATGATTCCACTATTAAAACTTTAAAGAATGATTTTTTAATACTCGCATTAGATTATACAGAAAAAGATAGATATTTCTATATTCTTTTTATATTAGGTATAAACTAGTAATGTTATTACGTACTTTTTAATTCTTAATAAATCACACAGCGCATCCACGCTATTCCGTTCGCTCCCTGATTAGAGTCCACAGTTTGGGGGAGCGAGGAAGAGACCGTGAAATTGTCTGCTCACTTCTGTAAATATAATTTCAGCGACAAAAGGACTATAAATGATATACTCGGGGTCGCACGGTGCAAGTGCGTGTCGCATTTCTCGTTACACGAATTAAAAAAAATTATCTGCGCTCCTCCCTTTGGGGGCGATTGCGTATGAATGAGTATAAATATTTTATTGAAAACGGTAAGGTTTACAGTCATATGGTGTACAGGTGACGTTACATTTTTGGTGCAATATATATATATATGTATATATATATATATATATATATATATATATATATATATATATATATATATATATATATATATATATATACATATATATATTGTTTTACATATAATATGATATATATAGTATACAAGCATGTAGTACGGCTGTTTGACCAGTAGCGTATGTAGATATATCATTTATCAATATCATACCAAGAGTTTTGAATCAAATTCTGGTTTAAAATTTGTTTTATCCCAAAAATTGAGGGGTGTTTCCGTATACTCCATACGTGACTGGTAGTTAAGTGATTGAAGATTGGTTCTTATTATAGATATTGCTGCCCATCTACTAGTATCATATTTAATTCAATAGGTGCCTTGTAGGACATCCATCATTTGCGATCCACCAAATGGGATGGTCCTATTGTATGTCAAGTATCACTCAACAAAATATTTCCGGTTTGAATGATGGTTGATTTGAAGTTGATACATAGTGAAATAAATAACAAAAACAATATATTTATACTCCTATATTATTCACATATGTATATATATTAAGAGAATCGGTAATACATTATAAATGAGTGACTATCAACTATAGATAGATATTGATTGTTAAACAATATTGAACGTGACTATGGGTAAATCTGGCAAGTTGATGAAAATTACATTTCTAACTTGATATTATGATAGGTAAGTAATAAATTCACACATCTAAGGAACGAATACGTTGATGGGAATAATAAGGACTGAATCGACTTTCATTATCGAATTTTTGATTATTCAGGAAAATCATTATATAAAATATATTATATATAATATCATTATATATAATATATATTTTAATATAGCGCTCTTAGTGTGTGCCCTTAAATACAAAACTAAAATGCAAAATACACCCACAGTCAAAAGTAATACCTGTAGGCCATATAAAATTTTTATCCTGATGCGGGAATCAAATCTTTGTCTAAGTGAAAACTTTTCCTCTGCGTCATTTAGCTATTATAAAACGGTTAAAAAAGAGCGAATTATTTAGATAAAATACTTGGAGCACAAACGGACCAGTAATTATGGAAAATATTATATTGCAAGCTTAAAAGTTTTATAAAATGTTTTTTTTATAATCCATATATATCCCACTGCTGGGCACGCGGTCTCTTCGTTTCCTAGAGGAATTTTTCTCCGAAAGCGGTAACTTCGCCACTGAATCAATTAGGTCACCTCTTTAGGTACAAATAACATGATAATTCAATATAAATTTTAAGTCATATGTGTAAAAGGATCATCATTAATCATAGCTCTGAACGGTCAGTCATTCATAATACGCCATTATGATTTACTTTGTTCAGTGAGTGTGTCAGATTGTGACTAATGGAATCACGTAACAAATAAAATTAAAATGTAAATAGTAGAACGGCGCACTGCTAATAATAAATTTCTCCATTTTAATAACTGTAACTGTGCGAGGGGAATTTGCTGGCCTGCTAAGTCAATATAACACTTCCATTACTCCAAATTAAATTCCTTGGGGAGAGAGATGAAGTTTTTATTTTATACGGAAGAGGATGCCTATGAAACTCACGATATTATATATTTTGACGTATTTTTTTATTAAACATAATCAATTCCGTTAAATTAAACTCACATGAATGTCATTATTTCTTTTATTTAATGGCTGATTGTATCAATCAGCCATTAAATAAAAAAAATAATAAATTTAAAATTGATGTCGCTCACAACAGATATATATGTATGTACATTTATACAGATATTTAAATTAGGAGTGCATTAAAGCTACTATAAATTATTTTACGTGTCGTCACAAAAATTTGCTTTGAATAGAGTATATGTATGTGAGGAAAATTAAACAGTGTAACACATATGTATACATTCTCATAAATAACAAAGTTCAAATCATATATAATCATAAACCTTTATCTCACAATAATGATTTTTACATTCTCAACTCGACCACTTAGTTCTCATAAAAATAATAAGAGATGTTATGTATAATACGTGTAGAAATAGAACTGAATTAATAAGGTGACGGGAAAATCGAATATTAATTAAATGAGTACTTTTAAACATGAAGCTTACACAAATACAGAAGAACAAAGGTAAACCCAATGTCACCAACTATTACTATCATTTAGAATTCATGGCCCACTGGTGGATGTGGGCTTCAAAATTGATCGGTGTTGCCGTAGTGCCCATACTCGGCGTGCGGATTAGGGATCGCAGCTTTTTTAATCACTCAAGAAGATGCTACTGCCAATCTACAGTAGATATTTACTTCCTTATTTGCCTCGTACACTATCCACGGGAAGTAATGGAGTGGTTCTATTCTATGTTGGGAATCACATAACAACCAACGATGGTAAAGGAAACGATGTAAACTAACATACCGTCTTTGTTCTAATAAAGACGTATTGTTTTTGTCGTTTTGTTGTATTCGTGAAGCTGTTTATGCAAACAAAGCGTTTGCATAAACGGCTACGTTTTAATAAATATGTGTGAATTTTCATAAAGATGCAGTGTGTAAGAAGTAAAATTTTAATTTATTAAAGGGATCAAAAAAACTTAAATTTTAACGAATGAAAATTCTTTAAATCTGCATAAAAATTTCAATAAGCTTTATGACAGATTGCGATTGCACACCGCGGGTGTGATGGTGTTAATATTTTACGGAATTAATCATTATAATCCTTCTGGCAAACAAGTCGCCCCCGGGAGCGCGAACAATATAATGAAGTTGTCATTTTTTAGGCTGCACGGGGGAGGCTGGAGGAAATCCAAATTGAATCATGCGGCGAGGGAATTGTGCTATTATGTTATTAAACAGAGGAGGGCACGACCCCGCGTGAGTTATTTTTTGTCCGGAGGGCTCGTGGAGACAGTTAACAGTTTTCACAATAAAATTATGATATAATTTGACACGACAAAGGCGTCTGGGTGTCGTGAAGTTAACAACAGCTGTGTCAACAACAAATAAGACTTTCTATTGTACTTACATCTTAATGTAAATATGGAGCTTGCATATTGCATTTTGTGCTTAGATTTTTGTAATTTTTTGCAAACAGCGTTGAAGATTTTATTAAGAATTTGGGGGTTATTAAATATAATATTTGAGAGAAACAATTAAAAGTTTAGGATGGTTAAGATTTGTTTTCAGGTGAAATTTGCATTCATTGTATTATATTATATTGCTTTAATTTTGTTAATGGATGCATACGGAAATCGAAACTAAGTTCGGGATTTAATCCTGGCACATTGAAACAAAAGTAACAATGTCTTGTAATTTATACTCTTGAGTATCTAATTATTTCTACCATAATTTAATTGATTCATATTAATGCAGGTTTCTACTAGAAAAATTTATACATATTTAAAACATATATGTGCGTAATATACTATCGTCAATATTATATACTACGTACATATAGGTAATACGTAATATGCGTATAATTCTATATAACACTCAAAAGAGCTCAAAGTGAAATGAAAGCTTTTATCCATATGTCGGAGAGAGTACTTACAGCGGCTTATTGTCACCCCCGCTAGAGAATTTGATAAAGCGTGTGCGAATATTAACAAAAGGAATATCTTGTTAAATTGATATTGTAGAACTGTGCAGGCAAATTTCAACTATAATCACATGATATTGAACCTTATAAGATACACAATTGACTACATTTAAAGCAAGAGTTACGACACTTCTATGAACTGGGCGTGAAATTGTCTCCGTTGGAAAATGTGTAATTCAAAGGGGAAGATTAAAATATTATCCATGTTAAGTAAATATTCAAATGAATATTTTCCGTGTTAGACAACAATAGCGCTTTCGAAGGGGAAGGTGTTGTAATTTGATAGATACCTATCTACAAAATGGTCTCTTCGTTAAGGGACGTCCCTGTTATTATAAATTTTAAGGACGATTAGAGATCTTTTATAAATTAGAATAAGAAGTTACGCAAACATTTGGTTACTACTATAACTAATAGTACAACGACATACAAGCATTTAGAAAACTTTATTCGTTGTCCATACTCCAAATTCTGAAGACTAGTGGGCTAGTATATACATATATATATATATATATATATATATATATATATATATACAAAAAAAATATTTTATGTATATATAGAACAGTAGAAATCAGTAGCGATTTGTACATACATAGACAGCATGACTACGACGGTAGATGTCTTCGAAACTTGATCTTAGATAAGAGTATTTCTGTTCCGATACAATATTTAATCAATTAAAAGTTTGACTGTTATAGATAGAGAATACCTAAATAGTCCGCCTTTGTACTATATTTTATACAAAAAGATTAAATAAATAAGGATGTCTTCTTTTGTATACAATATAACTATTGGACATATGTTAGTCACAATTATAACATACAAATTAAATAAATTGGTAAGTATATTAGTAATTATTTTTTATAATTTTTATTATACTGGTTATTATAGGTATAAGAAGCGATATGAATGATTGATGATATGAAAGCTAAAGTACTGACTACATTTGGTAACAATGTGTCATGTTAATTATGATACACTTGTGTCGCACATTGTGCCGGGGCGACCTTCCTCCGGGACCTGCACCTATTGTTATAATAAAATACCATCTAAAATGCGTTGCGTACACCGGCAAGTGATTGTTACTTTAATATTCAATATCTATTGGAGCAAATTTATACTAGTGTAATAATACGATAAAGAATTTTTTAGTACGTTTGGGTTTTTATTATAATTTATTTGCCTGAATTAACTAAATCAGTTGTTAAAATTGTTTCATTAGTTAGTATAAATGTTAATAAAGTAAAAGTGTACATATTTGGAAATTTTTAACAAATATGATTTAAAATGAGTGTCCTAATAGTCTAAATATAAACTATTAATAAGCAATCGAAACATAATCTATGATTTGCACAAATCAATGTTGATATTATTGAAATATTTGTGTTTATACAGTTTACTAAATAGTTTAATATTAATACTAAATGGTTTTTTTTTAAGCATGGTTTTAAGAAAAGTATTATTTCACTAGTGTCGGGTGATTTAGTAAGATAATTATGAAAGGATTTTTGTTTTCAAAAGTTGTAATATTATACTTTTTAATGTAATATTATATGGATAAAACACAGTGCTTTTTCCATATATATATATATATATATATATATATATATATATATATATATATATATATATATATATATATCCGTTTTATATATTAGTAATACACATATATTTGTGTGATAAAAGATAAGTATAGATGAGATCAAAAACGTAAAGTCCAAATGTGACAATTGCTTCTGGGTGTACTTCGCGGGGGCGTAACATGTTTATATGTTTATTTTAATACGCGTGTCGTGCGTATAATACGGAATTTATTACGGCACGACCCTCGGCTGGATTAATGCGATACGGAAGATTTGAATTCAGAGCATTAACTTGGATTGGTACGTTCAGACTCCCGAGGGGAGGTTGAAGGAGCTGTTGGATAAATATATCCAGTTATTGGTTATGTGATTAACGTTTTATTTCATATTTAAGTCATGAACTTATACAATTTATTGCCTCCAGTTGCACTGTGGATTAATTTGTTTCATTTGGGCAGCATCATCAATGATTGTAATAGAAAACAATTGGAAATGTATACTGGTTTATTTCATTTCAGATTTTATTTTAAGGATTGAGTAGGTACTACGGATGTGCAATGATTTACGGCTACTAATAACGAGAAAAACTGGCTATAATCTATTTTCATTCGTATACAAATCGGTTGAACAGAAAACCATAAAACACCCCACACAAAGAATCTTTATGTAAACATAACAAACATAAAAAGCGTAATATCTGTTGTTTTAAGTCATTTCCAGAGTCGTCAATTACAAAGCAATGCTTGTATTGTATCGAAACGGCATCTATATACAATATGTGTTTCATATAACACGAAAGACCAGAAGTAGACGTCATCCTGTCTGTAAAATAGGTTATGTACAATAAGTTAAGACGAAAACAAAATATTAGAGTGTGTAAAGAGTAAATACATAGCTTTCTCTGGAGCAATAAAAAAGTAATTAAAAGTGAGTTGGTGACTTCGTTGGGTACAAACAAATTTAATTAACATGGCTTATTTTCCCGCTTGATCCGAGAGAGACAAATAGTCTAAGTGAAATTTATGTATCGGAATCAAATTCAATTTCGTCTTTGCATTTTTTACTCGATTTTTTAAGGCCGTGTTATTTTATCACTTGTAGGGTAAGAACAATATGGATACGCCAAGTAAAAAAAAAAAAATCGGGGTATAATATGTACATAAATAAAATAGATCATTTAAAAAACCCTATTTTCTAATATATGCTAATAATGAAGGATTTAATCAATTAGTTTTTATAGTGTTGAATTTTGTTGTATATTATCAATTTGAATAAATTTTTAAAATTAATTTTAAAAAAATTTTATTTTTTAAATTTTTATTTAAAAACGTACATTTCTTAGTATCAAAATTAGCGAAACGCAAAGAATAATAAATAAAAAGAATTCAAACCAATAGTTTTCTTTTACAATAATTGCATATTTTAATGCCATTTGTTTTCTTTTAAATATTTATTAAATTTTGACAATCAAATTGGCTCAGTAGCGCAGTGTGGTCATTGGTTTGATTCCCGCTTCAGGTTAAGTATTTATATGTTTTACAGGGATTTATTATCAGTATGATTAACCTTTATTTACATATTTTTCTCTTAATAACAATATTATTAATATAAAAAAAATCTCTATAAAAATAATATTATTGCTAGGATTATTAATCCTTCGTGGCGGGATAAACGAAGCACACGAAGGATTATGCATCCCAGGAAAGGAACCTTCTCACGATCTTAGCCGTGCACAATATGGCTTCAGTATGATTATTATTATAATACTGTATAGGGGTTATGAGTATAAAACTTTATATAACGAATTTGGGACAACGGGTTAATGAGGCTTAGTATTTTTATAATGAAGAGGTATTTAAATGAGTAGTTATCTAATGTTAAGTAATCACGACGATCAATTGGCTCTGTGGCGGGGCCCTACGCCCGCGGAGTCAATGGTCGCGGGTTCGATCCCAGTATCTTAATAAATATATGTATGGTCTGGTAACCCCGCCAATCTGCATTGGACAAACGTGGTGGGTTAACATCCGATCCTCTAGAAATGGAGAGGCTCGTGCTCAGCAGGGTATGGAACATATATGGGCTGTGAAAAAAAAAGTCATCACTACATGGACATTTGCAATACTAAAGGCACTGCAGATGCATTACCTATCTTAGGGTAAGGATATGAATCATGAAAGGGGAAAAAATAAGTAATGAAAGGTGAAAGTGTTAGGGCCTCCGGATTTCTGCTCACACTGTACGAAAAGCGGTTCCTGGAAAATGCTACCACTTATGACCGATATTTTGTGTGTGGTCGACTGCCCCAGTTAACCCCAGGCTTTACCGCTAGTTATATTCCAATTTCAAGTATAATAAAGCCCTATAGTTTTTATGTACATTATATAAATAATTGTTTAGGTGATTCACATAAAGAGGAAACGACAATAAAGGAACATATTAGGAGAAAAAAAGTTGTATGACCTATTACACATTTGATTTGATAGATAACAGAAATAATGTGTTCATAAGTGTGAAAACGAAAAGGCATACCTTTTCTATATTCTTTCGAACTGTAAAATTTGTTTTCTCACAGGATTTTTCTAATCTTCTTTAGCATCGTTTATATTGATTATAGCGTTCCTCCTGCCTTATTTATATTCAGCTAGTGTTTTTTCATCACGCTCTGTGCTTAATATCGCAATTTGTACCGTAGTTGGCGTAAACCGAGGGAGCCTGTCACCTTACTCGCGGACATTCCGTCTTTCTCTTGTAGACCTGTTTTATTGCTAGTTTTTGCATAAATAAGTTAGCTTTTACGTCAATACATTGATTATGGAAAGTAATGATTTCTTCGCATACTGTATATTCAGGCATGTACATACACACACACACACACACACACACACACATATATATATATATATATATATATATATATATATATATATATATATATATATATATATATATATATATATATATATATATATATATAAATGATAAATGTTTTAGCGTATACAATACCAACTAACATCAATTTTCATATACAAATTATTTTTTATTTAATTTAGTAGTGGTAGAGCCACGCTGCACACGAATACTTTACCGGGGAAGTACCATATTTCCGTAGATAATCGGCGTCTGAGTGGTACCTTAGCTACCACGTTTCGTACGGTGAGCGGCTGAGTGCCGGAGGCCCAACCTCTCTCCCACATCCTCTCCTCCCCCTCCCCCACCCATAATGACACTTTCCTTAAAGGTTGGCAAAGCTTCCGCACTGCCTATGACGCTGCGGAAGTCTATGGGCGGCGTTGATTGCTTTTCATTAGGGGACACACCTGCTTATTTGCTTTCCTATCCCATAAAAAAAGGTAAAATATTTCAAATTTTTTTATGACTGACATAAGAATGATCTGACATGCGATACTGATTTGGATAACTATTCTAAAAGGAGTACTAAAAAGTTGTTTGTAAATAAAACTTTACTATAAA
Source organism: Baronia brevicornis (assembly GCA_031353405.1). Lineage (NCBI taxonomy): Eukaryota > Metazoa > Arthropoda > Insecta > Lepidoptera > Papilionidae > Baronia > Baronia brevicornis. The sequence goes on along the minus strand of JASFAT010001699.1, from coordinate 457,819 downwards.
ATATTTGTCAAGCCAGAACAATAAACGATTGACATTTGTCTGTTTCCAGTTTGACGACGATCATTGTTTGAATAAAATTATGCTCCCGTCATAAAGTTCTTCATAAGAATGCCATCCATAACGATTGGCGTTTTTGCTGAACATGTCTGCGGTTTGTACAAACGCGGGACGAATTCATTACCTTAATGTCTGTTCCAGTTTTGTTGCACATAGTAAAACAATATTAGAAACTCAATGCTAATGAATATTTAAAACAAAAATGATGAAGTTTTTGTATACGTCGATACTAATTCTTCCAGTTTTACAAAGCCATTGAGAATTTGTTCACGAAATTTGTTTGAAATCAGAGCTTCGATGGTGTATCACCATTTTTTTATACTACCAACCTTCAAATCTTATTGTTAGGCATGAGTTTCTCGATTTCTAGAGAACTAGATTTTAAATTTACGGGAAATGAGCCATTTTTTACATATTTTTAACGATATAAATGGCGCAGTGGTGAGGTGTTCTCATCTCTTTCGAAGCGAAAGTTCCTGAGTTCAGTCGCCGTATTCGGATAAATAGTTGTATGGAGTACGGATATTTATCCTAAGTTTGGCTATATCCTCGTCGATGATGCAATGTATCGACGCGTGTAGGTGTTAAACATTCATTTTATTGTGATTAAGTTCATCTTTTTATATTACTGATCAATTTCCATCTTTTTAATTAAAATATTTTGAGGATTTAATCTTTAATATATTTACTATTTTAAGTCTTCTGATATTTCTGTTCGTTATTACTAATAAACTGGTTTCTAATAGATAATAAAATCATGATATATTATGTGTGTTATTATAGTTAATAAATTTAGCAATTTGATTAAAAAAATAAATGTAGAAAATAAAAGTCTTCAAAAATCAGCGAAGAAAAAGAGAAATTAAATATTAAAGTATGAGTTTTGAGAGCCCGCCTTAAAGATGTCATGCGATCTACAAAATTCCCTATTCAGGATTGAAGGGCTCAAAAACTGTGGCGCCGCAGATCAATTAGTTCCAAGTAATAAACAAAGAAAATATGTCCGATATGAAAAGAATTCGGCTGCCAGCTAACTTCTTTTGCTACATCAATCAAAATCATACTGATAATGAAATCATCATTTGGGTGGCCATAGAGAAGTCGATTCCGAGAATCTTGGTCCGTCTCCGATGTGCTTCGCAATCATTATCACATTCCTGATTTATTAATTAGCCGTTAGTTATATAGAGGTTGAAGTTTAGATGCAAATTTCGTAACTAAGCTTCTTAGTAGCAGTTCAAATGGAAAATATGGTTGTATTTTTATGATTATAGTATATAGTATAGTTAGTAGATTGTAGTATATAATATAGTAGTTCAGAAAATTAAAATACACTCCTCTGCAAAAAAACGGTTGTTTTTAATTTTTCTACATTATTGGTAATAATTTAGTACACACACTTAAAAAAGAGTCTGGGTATGAAAAAAGTTAATTCCAAATTCGAAGCTTTTGTTTTTTTAAAAAAATAATTATTTTTTTTAGTTTATGTCCTTTTACTTACTTTTCTCGGGTTTGTTGTTAGAAGGTTATCAGGCAACTAAAACTAGCTTCTTGTTATTTTATTCGAATAATTTATTTGTCGTATCATCCTGCCTTATTGTGACTTAAAAATATATATCTTTGTGTCTATTGTAATGGCAGGAAAAGCAATAAGAGCTAGTAAAATTATAGCACTGCTGGAAGAGGGGTGTAGCCAATGTTACATCTCACAGCGGTTAACCGTGAGTCGATTAACCGTCCCAAGAACCTGGAATCGAGGAGCACAAGTTAGCCTATGTACTGTGAGAAGGAGGCTTTTAGTGGCTGATATACGCAGTCGACGACCAGCACAGGCTCCAAGTTACTCCGTGAGCACCGGATTGCTCGATTGAGGTTTTCTATAAATGGCCTATCCTGGGCACTTAACTCGAGTAGCGTACTCTTCTCCGATAGGGCTCGAATTTGTCTGCATGGTGAGGATGGACGTCAGCGCGTGTTACGAAGATCAGGGGAACGCTATGCTGACGTGTGTTTTGAAGAAATTACTCTTTATTGTTGAGGATCTGTAATGTTTTTGGTGGGCGTAACTTCCAGCTATCGTACCGAGATAGTATTCATTTGAAATGACTCACTAAATACGCAGGGGTACATAACAGAAATCCTTTGTCAACATGCACAAATCGCACTGATTGTAATTGGTGAAGATGCCATTTACATGGATGAGAATGGTCAGGCCCACTGTTCTGGCAAGAGGTCGATATTCGTTGTTTGGACTGACTAGCGCAGAGCACCGAGCTTAACCTCATTGAGCACGTCTGGTACCTCCAAAAAAAGCAAGTACGATCTATTCAACCACCTCCATGAAACATCAAGGAGCTTTAAGGTGTGATCTCGGCTGAGTGGGGGAGAGAAAGAAAAGCCTGATGGAAAGCATGCCAAGACGAGTACATAGCGTAGTTAGTGTAAGAGGAGGTCATATTCTTTATTAATTTTTTTTATGTCTTTTTTATCATAAAAATTTTCCTAGATCTAATTTTCACTATACCCATAAAAAATTTCAATTTTCACACGGATTTCTGTTTACATTGTCTAAAACATCGATTCTAGGATATAAGTATTACAATATTTCTACAAAAGAAGTCAAAATTGATTTATGAATAGTTTGTTGAATATATTTAAACTTATAGATAATGTTAACAACAACGTTCTACGGATTGCATGAAATGTAATTTGTGGATTGCAATGTACAAATTTACTCATTATATCTTTTGCTTTTTAGAATAATTGTAATCATTAATTGTAGGCTATTTCACCTTATTTAGGTTCACAAGCAAAAATAGCAAGTCTTTAATTGCAATTTAATGTGTTAAATCACATAAATTGTTAACAGCCGTGGTTTAGTGCATCGTAAGTTGAAAAACAATTAAGATGTAACGCGCGAGTTTTGAATTTTAAAATGTTTTATTTACTGTTACTATTGACCTCTGTAGCAATGTATTCTGTGGATGGTGAGTATAATGAATTTAATGTATTCGGTTGGTTACATGTAAGACAGACAAAGATTTAGAAAAAAATAGGGAAAATTAGTTAATTTTTTTATAAATTAATTAAACAATAAAATTAGGGAAAAATCTATCCACGATTATGAATTGTTTTTGGCAATATTTCATCGTTCCACTGAAGTAAGGTATCTAAAATGCTAGCAGTGTGTCCTTATTTTTATCTTGATTGACAATTTGTATTAAAATAATTTTTAAGTAAATGTATAAATAGAAAATTATTGTATTAAAAATGGGTTACGTATCACATTCAATGGTCGAATCAATCTTGCGATGAAATAAAATGGTCAGTGTGATTACTAATTGATAATATATTAGTGTAATACTAATATAATATCGGTTAGTAATTGCACTAACCATTTCCAAATTAAACATTAAATAACATCCAAAACTCTCACATAAAATCTTGGTTGTTACCTTAATTAAAAATCACGTTTGCTTTTTAATTAAGGTAACAACCTTTATTAAAAAGCAAACGCAAAATTCATTTGGTATACGGCAGCTAGTAGAGTGAATTTTTTTTTGGTGTTACGCTATTGATTATTAATTATTTTGATTTTTGATTGAACTTTCTAGCATTTCAACTAGTGTATTCTGAATGTATTCTTCTCTCAGTCATCGTTGGGTAAAACGCATTTAATACAAAAAATGATAAGACAGTGGTATTTTGTATAAAATGTACACATATTACCTATCTATACAAAAAAATATATACGGATATATTTATATTATTATCATCATCATCAACTGTGGAAGTTCACTGTTGTACCTCCTCCAAGACTCGTGAAGTGGGGCCTGCATCTTGGCAAACGTAGTATGGGACGCCCTTCAGTCAGATGGAGCCACGAAACAGGATGCTTAAAGACAAAAATATTTTTATATATCAAAAACCCAATATAAGTAAAATACGCTTAATATTATTATTAAGTGCGCAATTATGTTCTCGCTATTTTTTTTATAAAAATGCAACTTAAAGCAGCATTTCCGTAAACGTTTTTTAATTCGCGATGCACTTCAGCCGCCGTTTTCATTGAATGAAATAAGAAAAGTAACACTTTCCGCAAATGACGATTATTTGGCGTAAAATGTATAAAAATGTCAGATCATTTTCATACAACTTAAAGTGTATGACGCCACAATAAAATCACTAAAATGTCAGAGCGGTTTTTTACCATATGTCTAAGCTTGATTCATAACGTTTTGAATATGTGAAAATCGACAAACATTAACTGCTGGAGCCATCTAATGACAGTGAGAACTTAGTTGCGCACCTAATAATTTAATAACTATAGTCGTAACACTAGCTAAATATACTATATATTCGTTTTTAACTACATGCATTTCTTTAGGTGAAGAGTTTAGAAAACATTACGGATTAAGTTTTCAAAGTCAATGTGGAGATTACATAAAAAGTTTTAAGTGCATGACCACGTGCAAAATGATGGGATTTCAAATATTTAGAATAAATTATCACTGCAAATGTTCTTGTCATGATTTGAAAACTAGCACTATACTACCATTTTTTAAATGGCGGACTAATGGAACTACAAAGAAAGTGCCAAAAACACAAAGCCCTCGGTTGTACGATATAGTCGGTCCTTATACTCAGATTATAACAGATATCCCAACAACTATAAAGGAGTCAAATTTTACCTGTCCAACAATACAATATCAAAACAATACAACGGTTACCAATTTAACCGATTCCACTGGACAAGCTAATGTTACAACATCTATGGATGATGCTACCGCAGCTATTGTTTCCGGTGCTAATAATATTTCTCAGAGTGTTGGTACTGGCACTGTTGTTGAAACAACACGAGATCCTGCCTAAACATTAAATGTTACACATATCTAATATAAATATATTATAATCAAATTTGAATTTTACAATATTTTATTCAATTTATCATTCTCCATATAATGACATGTTATGCTAATATTTAATAAATAAAATAAACTCTAAAAATGTATTTTTATTTATACCTTTTGTTCGCTGGGGAATATCTATAGATTCATCTCACCTTCTTGAATAATCTGATTGATGATGATGTTGTGATAAAGCAGAATATATTTCGTAAAACCTTTTAGGATCTGATGTATGCTTAACAGATACACTTGATTACTGAAGATGCGTAGCTGCTGCCTCCATAGGATATTGTGTGACTTCTAAACGGGCTCTCCTGAGCTCCATTTTGTCTATGAAAAATATGAATGGTATATAGTCAAGGTTTCACCCATATTTTTATATTTATCTATTTCATAAGATTGTTACGTTAAGGCAACCATGAAACAAAGAATCCTACAGTGCATTTAAGAGAATTTGTACTCTGGTCTAATTTAACCTTATATGTAGTTACAATATTAGGAAAATTTCCCATTTTGCTAAAAAACCTACCCTAATAGGTCTCTATAGGTTTTACGTTTTCGCTTATTATGTTTATTTTTATTTTTGTAATTTTGGTATTGACTATGGGTGCACGACGAATAATTATTTTTTATAGAAAGGAATCCTTAAACTAAAAAATATAATATAAGACGTTATTCTTCCAGAAAAGGAGAGGCTCGTGCTCAGCAGTGAGTCATATACGCTGTAAAAAACAGAAAAAAAAGAAAGTTATTGATATTTTAATGATTGAAAACGTACTGAACGCAGATTGTCACTCCTTCTTCCAGGGAGGCTATCTCTCTGGAAAAAGGAGTGAAGATCTACGCATACTGACTTTCGATAGAGTTTTATGGGATATTTATTGGATTAGGCAAATAAGCAAGCGAGTCACAGGATGAAAAACAATCAAAACATGTGCACCGTAAACTAAATAGGCAATTCAGAACCGTGGCCAGTCTTTGAGAAAAAAATACATTAGGGCTTATTCTTTATATAATTGTAATACGAGTAAGATACTTTTTACAATCAAAATTTTTACTTTATCAACGATTTTTCACAACTGATCTCAGGAATAATCGGTACGCTGGTACTCATTTGTTTTCATTTAAGAATGTAAATAATAAATGTATTTAAATAGTATTAATATTAATTTAATATATACATTAAGTGCACAAATATGATTTTGTTTTGCTTATCAAATCTATTTATTACGAAAAGTGTTAAAGAATCCAATTTCAAGCAACATTACTATTTAATTAATGATCTGCTTAGTTGAGTGTGCAACGCACTTAATGTATACTTTCCGGCATGACTACTTTGGTTACCTTATTAATTCTCCCTTTATTGTATCATGCTGCACATGGAAGTAATGTGAGGTCCACAGCAGGTAACTCTTTTAATATTTTTAACTTTTAAATGTGAATATATATATATATATATATATATATATATATATATATATATATATATATATATATATATATATATATATATATATATATATATATATATATATATATATATATATATATATATATATATATTCACGCTTATCCCCCGCAGGGATTGGCAGAGACCACAGAGCTCCATCCGCTGCCATTCATCGCAGCGAAACGGCTCGTTATTGGTCGCTTTTCGCCCTCGTGAGAATCAGGACGTGACGGGTGGCGAACCACGTCACCGTCATTTTCGACAAATTAGGTATATTAAATTCGTCTTAGTGAATCCCACGAGCCGCAAGGGAGGATGGAGGTCAGCCCCAGCAGAGCCCTGCATGCTGAGGTAAGGCACCATAGTCCCCGGGGGAGCCCGACCCCGGGACGATCGGCACGATTACGACTAGGCTCGCCCCTAGCCACGCATCCATTGGCACGGCAGACCGTGGATTGGCGGAGAGGAGCAGGAATGGAAATGCGGATTGGGGGGGTTACCAGACTCGGAATAAACATTTATAAATCCATATAAATATTTATTCCGATGCGGGAATCGAACCCGCGACCATTGACTCCGCGGGCGGAGGGCCCCGCCACTGAGCCAATCGGTCGTGGCCAAAATTAAATTTGTTTTATGATTTTATAAATGATATAAATAACAATTTATACCATTAGTTTTTTATTTTCAGTTTATATACACTCTAGTTTAGATTTAAATTCAAAAAATCCAGGTTAGTTATGATGTTCTTAAATAATTATCAATAATTGTTTTTAAAGAAATAAAAGAAAATAATAGAAGATATAATGTTGATTTATAATATTTTTACAGAAAGAAATAAACAAGCTTTACGTTATGGCTTTCATCAAACTTCAGAATGTCAAAGTTTTGAAAGAGCATTTTTATGTGTACAAAAATGCTTAGACCTAAACTATGACATTGCATATGCAGACAAAAAATGTTCATGTACGTGTTATAGTAAACCAGAAAAGGCAAAATATACTCCAGCAGGTAAAAGAAATACAACTAGATGGCGGTTGGGTACACCGACAACATCAGTACCGCCTTGGGCGCAGTCCAAGGTATCTCAGAAAGAACATTCTGAAAACCTTGAAACGAGTAACGAAAGCTCAAAAACTGAACATGAAAGTAGTGAAACCGCCACAACAGTGGATATACCACTTACAACAAATCATAATAATACTTCGGTCAAGGAAAGTCACGTGACCACTGACAACATAAATGTTACTATAATTGAAGATACTAGCGGCACTAGTTTCACAAGCGGAACGGATACTGAAACTGAACGATCATCTGATACCACTGGGTCTGATGTTCAAATAAACACTGATTCAACTGCTAAATAAATAAACGATGAATGCAAGTGTGATTTTTTAATCGTTGCTACGAATAACATTCCGAAAGTTGTTTATCTGTAACATATCAGAATAATAAACAAATTACTTCAATAAACCCTTACAACAAATGAATCACTAGTACAAATATCTATAATTGATGCTATCCTTATCGATTCGGTTATGGGGAAATCTTCTGACAAATCCTCGAATAGTGAAGAAGTTGCCTTAAATGTATGCTCCGAGATACATGTTCTTGTTTATTTTCAATCATAATAGAATACTTTTTTATTCATCTACTTAATTTTAAAGACATTTTTTAAACTTGTAGTGAATGACACTTAATGTTAATACAGTTTTTTTTTCAAAAATAAATTAATTTGTCTTAAATGGAAGAAAAAAAATCTTTTATATAAGATATTTAGCAGGATACTTGATATCAAAAAAAGTGATACAAAATAAGAGATTTTAAAGAAATATAAATATTAAAACGTAATAATATATTAGAAAAAAAGGAGAAGCGTCATAGGGCGCTTGGTAGATTTGGAACATTAACAACGGTCCGATCTCTACCGTATACTCACGGCCGTAAGTATGTGTGAGCGTGTGTGTGTGAAGTGACACTGTTAGAGTCGAGATAGGAGCGTAGCCTGATTCGATACGACGTCTTGGTCTACGATTTCACACCCCTACCCCGCAATAAAATGTTTCATATCAATAATTTACTCGGGCTGGATTCGAATTTTCGCCCTTCATCAAACGTTGGCGGCCTACACCTTTCCATTTCTTGGTGGAGTCAAACATCTTTTACCATGTTCTGTCTTAAAAAATTGGATAAATATTGCTTTGAATTCCTACAATTTTTAAAAGAAGAATACAAACTAATGGTCGTCCACTAGTTACCATTCGACTGTAATTCATTAAATTTTTGTTTTTTTTTTTAAATCTTTTCTTCTGAACTCCGTCATACGAACATGTAATCTCATGCTTTTTTCTTCGCGTATTACTTTCGTTCCGTAAATATATTACGTTAAATCAATATTTATATTAGTTTTCTTATGGTTATATAACCCCTATGAAACGCAAAAGAGGTAGTAATAAATGACTAAATGGCTGAAGGTAAACAAACATTTCTATTTTTACCATTTCATATATCTTCTAAAAGTATAAGAAATGCGTATTGAATATTTACGTAGGCCAACTGAAATAATTATCAATATATTACACTTAATGGCCGCATTAGGGAAATAACTTCTTTCTGCTCATAAAATATTAATCCACATACGTAATGTAATCCCCTGATTATTTGAAAATATTCGAAAACATACAACAACGTACACATGTAGAAAATATTCGATATAGTAGTACATATTACGTATTATTTATAAACAGTTGATACGATTTATTAAAAAAACTTATGTTTATTGTCTTATTTCTAAAATAAATTCATTTTTTCCGAAAAATATGGTTTCATTTCAATAACTTTAAAGTTTTCATAGAAAATCTTCTAAGATCTTTTTTCATAGAAAATTTTTGAGTAAGATATAAGGTTTGTATTAACAAACCTTATATCTTACTCAAAAATTCAATTTATGCATGCAAAGATATAGCCTTTGCTTCATGCATGAATGTACATCTAAAGAGATATCGAACGTAAGTTTAAAAAAATACCTTAATTTGCGAGCTATATAATTTTTTTTTATTATTTATTTTAATAGTTATACGTGATTAAGTAATATTCCTTTATATAAGATAACATTAGTCAAAACCCAATGAATATTAGGTACGAGTACGTATTCCGTCCATAGCGCATAAAATAAAATGGTTAAGTATAAACTTAGTATTTCTTTAGTTTGACACTTATATTAGGTGTGTCGCTTCAAAGTAAATATAAAAGAGAACTTTTTATGGAATACCCAGGAGGCAGAACGCGAGACTGACGGCTATGACGTATCACTTTGATTTTTTAGTAACACATTGCGAACATATTTTTGCTTTTATATCAATATATCAATTTCTTTTGTCCCGTTCGACATTTTTCGCTAAACAGTTTTGAGACTGCTTCATGACGTTATTTTGTGTACTCGTACTTGGGGAAAATTGTAAACATAGTTACAAAATTATTTTGACAACAAAGTTGCTTTGAATGTATCAATAGAAATTGAGCTTTATCATCATTATCATCATCAGCGACAGCTTGCAACAATGCACTGCTGTACAAAGACCTGCACAAAAACATGCCTTCTAGCACGATCTTTGTCTTCACGCATCCAGTTTCTAGCAGCCGTCATGCACTGATCGTAGCTCTATCTGATCAGGGGGCAAGCTAAGCTACGTTTACTAACACGCGATCTCTACTCCGGCACTTGTCCACTCTGATGGTTGTCGGTGAATTTATCGGTCGAACATCAGTCGTTCTTCATGATGTGATATTATTTTCAAGCATTGTTTTTATTTTTATAAGTTTAAAACAAAAATTCCTCAAAAGTTTACGAATATTAAGGAGTTATTATTTAAATTTATGTTACCTAGTTCCTCAATAATAAAGGCGTATAAAAAAAAAGAAATAACATATTTATGAATCAAATTCAGCCACTATTACCAATTTTATTTACCTGTCAAATTATGTACGTGTAGCATACGCTCATAGTTGTTATATGAAGTGGGTTGACGTTTGTAAGTTTCTAATAAAAACTTCGCTATAAGCTCTTTCATTGAACAAAACTCACTTGGCATTTTTTTACGAGTATGAAGAGCTGAAATTCAACAGGAAAATATTTTCTAAGTAGAAAATTTCCTTGTGCTATTTTTTTGTACCGCATAACATATGATAGTTTCTTACTTGAAAATGTATATATATGATAATTATAAAATTTGTACACTGGTGATCGAAGTCAATTACGTTCAGCAGAAAATGAATGGAACTTTCAACCTATTATTTTACTATGAAATATACCTAATAAACGAGCAATATGGCTATAAATTTGTCAAGTTTTTGTAGATATTGCATGGCATAATTAATTAACAAAAATTACTATTATTAATAATGTTTTATGCTCATATCTTATACTCACATTATTCACCGCATGAAGTACAGGCAAAAATATGCCAAAATATTTATACAATAATTTCTTTGCAATTTTCCTGTATTATTAAAAATATGTATTTTTTAAAAATATGTATAAAAAAGGTGTCTTACGTAGTTGAAAGTGTTTTTTAAAACACCTTAAACAGCAAATACCGATAAATTTGACCCTTGGTGTTGGTAAAGCGACGTGCTGGCGAATGTCTGAAAATAAATTGTGGACTGTGTTTATAAATATGGTAATAAAAATTAGTTGTGTTTCGTAATAACGTTTAAATAAAAGGTAACAAGTGAGCATATATTGGTTGTGTCGTTTTACTTGAGAAATTGGTTAGATTTGATACCGAGTATTGGCAACTTATCAACGGACTCCAATAAATTGAATTTCCATAAAGAGTGAGTAAATCCAATTTGAATTTGGGTACATAATTACTTTTGTTATGTATATTTATGTAATGTTATTCTTGTCGAGACGGGCTTTGTTACGTGTCTAAGCGTATGTCCAGTAGTGGACTGCCGCAGGCTGCCCATGATATTTCTATCCGAGTAATTGAAGAACTTGAAGAAGAAGTAATCAAATAATAACTTAATAAATATAATGTAGATTACGTGGAAGAGAAAGGTTTTTAGGTGTTATTAACCGATCAATACGATGACGTAAATTGATTTATTTGTAATGGAACGCTTCGGAGCTATCTGTTATCTGCCAACAAACAATCGAGGGCAAAACAGGCGCAAGGCAAACAATAAATCCTCCTACATAATAATTGCAGCAACTTTGTTCATAATACCGATGGAGGCATCATCAAAAGTTGGTTCGCTTCGCACCCTCGCGCCCATTCGTGCAGAGATTACCAATAAATCCAATACGGGATAATTGGCCCGCTTAATTCTGTTCTATCTTTCTACTTAGTTCAGTCGTCAGAATCTGCCAGCTCAAGCCCCTTGGGAGAGTCCAGTGGAGAGAACAAACACCCGTTCCTTGTCAAACAAAAAGCACCTTTTGATTGTATTGTTAAAATCTACTTTTGTTTGTTCAATCTTTAATAAAGCAAAATCAATGGCAAATAAAGAAAATGGATCTATTAATGAGATATAATTTAGTTTTCCTTATATCAAAAAGCTTACAAACAATCAATAAATGCGTCTGTTTGAAAAGTTTTGACGTTTCATGTGAGTGGCACGTGATGGACATAGGTGTCGCTTTTCCCTGTCGTCTAATGGATGACTCTTATGCAGTCTAGGGGTGGCAGCGATTTGATATTCACATCAGCCTTCGGCCCTTGGGACTACCGTGACGTGATGTAATAGTGAAACCCTATCTATCGTCATTTTTAAGTATTTACGGTATGGGAAACGTATTTGGATAAATTGATCATGGTTATCTCGTTTTTTGTATAAGGAAATTAAAATGGCTATATAAATGCAATTTTTTAATTAAGTGTACTATTTATGTAAAATAGATTTGTTATTATTGTTAAAAAAAAGTTAAAAGTGGATAGAAAAGGGCTAAATGAGCAAAAAATAATTTCTAAACAAGATCCTTGCTCCTTTCAAAGTGTAAAAGGTAAGCGTATAATCGGGCACCTCTTTAAAAATATTTTTCTCATCGTGTCTATAGCACATCACCCTAAGACGAGTTAGAATTAAACCGTCACTCAAAGCGGAAAAATCCTGTTCCGAAAAATTAGCCAACGAAATTCCACCAAATAATTAATCTGGAATAATCATACAAAACGATGCGAGCGGGATGCCCGGGCATTATTACCATTCATTTCAAATCAGCCGTGCGGAGGGCGGAGGAGGGGCGCGGGCCTCGCTCGACCTGAATAAGCATACATTTTCCAATCAGGGCACGTATCATTTAACTTGCTATTAAATTCGACTTCTTCCCTTCGAATTATTATCATGTCAAATGTTAAAGGTGCAGACTTGCACGTCTATTTTTTAAATTAATTATTTTACTTTACGTTCTGTCATTTATGTTTATCTTTAGAGGAGAAAAAGATAATTAAATATGTTTAATATAAAAATTTTGAACAAACATCTGACGATAATATGCTTAAAAGAAAAATGTGCTACGGCGAACTAAAGAGCTTTTGAATTCATAAAAGATTTCCCTAACCTTTTATTGTGTGGTAACCATTTAGATGTTGAGAAAAGCAATGTGAATACGGCGTTATATCTACGCTGAAATACTTTTCATAAACACCGTCATAACATTCATGCTTAAGACCTTTTACAGTAATTACTCTCTCGCTGCGTGCCGGCTGTAGGGTGAATTAGAGAATTAAAATTGTATGAAAGAAGTCTTGGTCGCTTCTTACATCTCGATACTTAAATGTACATCACTAACACTTTGTAAAGAGCGCTCTTTGCTATAACTTATTTAATTTGAAACAGTACTGTTATAAGGAAGAAGCTTGATTAAACCTTCATTCTTTATAACTTCAGTACTTTTGTACTGGCGGTATTCGATGAAACGCTACATATACAAACAGCAATAACAACGTTGGTTAGAATTGCGCTTAGGTTATGGGTTTGATTACACCAATGGATTATTGATGTGAACCATATTTTCCTAGTTTGTACTATTATTTTTCAAGTTGGAATAATAATGGAATGGTATTTTACAAAAATTCTAGTCATAGCAAAATAAAATTATATATAATTTATTAAAATATAATTCGATCCGTCTGTGATGTCAAAATAACTGCCATTTACTAAGCTCATGTTTGCATAAAATCAACACTTAAGACCCTGTTTTTTATAGTTATTTCTGTTCATTTGTTTTTTGTCCAGTTTAATCTTAGGAACAATGGCTTGGATTTTTCTTGTTTAAAGCTATATTAAGATAAGGAAACAGACAGTTTAAAGATATATAGACACACGATTGAGGACGATAACCTAAGTTAAACAGTAGCAGTCAATGATGGTCGTTTCCAATAGTCGAAGGCAAAGATCTGACAAAGATTCTGCCGTTTAAGTACAATATATAATATACATGTAATCCTATAAAATTTTTTGATATAAGCACCATTCCACCTAGCACCAGCTACCTACAGCAGTATTTTGGAAACGTTACGATATTGAAGTCTTCAATAAACATGTCTACGTATTTCTTAAAGGCCGGTAACGCTTTTGCAATTTTTATGATGTTGTAGATGTCTGTGGGTAATGTTAATTGTTTTTTTATCCTATATCATAAAAAAAACACAAACTAGCCTTGATGAAGGTTATAAAAACAGAGCGACGTTGTGTCACAACACAGTACAAAACAGTAGCAGGTCATCAGTCACTGTGTTTTACAAAGCTATGACATGTCAGCGATACGTGACACGCGCCGCAGTCATAACGTCGCACCTGACGTCGCGTCACCCGACCTCCCCCACTTATTAAATTAATAACTCCGAACTGAACACCGTAATTATCCGTCTAATTGGAAGGGCGATGAGCTCCTCTTTTAACACATTACCTGAGCGTTTAACTTGGGTTTTATGAGCTGTGTAATTAGTATGCTCTAAGTTATTACGAAGACGATATTACATTTGACATCACGGAAATATTAGTCTTTGTCTTTTAAAATGTCAACTAAATGATTAAAAAGTCCGCGTATAAGACTTAAGTTTCGAGTTTATGAATGGAATAAGTAAGAAATATTTTATGTATATACTATAATATATGGCGAGTAATATAAAGTAAAGATATTTCATTGATTTAATTTTACTTACAATTTTAATATAATATAATATATTTAAAATAAATGATAATAAAATGCTCAACAATGTATGTAAATAAAAATTTATATTATATCCTTGGTTTACCAACAACTTTGCCAACAACTAACACTTACTTATCAATTGTCTGAACAGTAACGACCTTGTAATTTTGTTAAAACTTATATCATCTCAGTAACCTCTAGTAAACTAAAGTATGATGATGATAAAGTAACTAATTTCTTATGGAGACAGAGAGAACAATAAAACAACAACAAGCAGTTAGGTACTTAGCTACATATGGTATATTTTGTATATTCTGATAAGCTTTCACTGTAGGATTGATAGAACTATTTAATTCTTCTTATGATTATTTCTTATGAGCTGTATGTATGTACTTCTTATGATTATGTGTATGATTATGTCTTATGACATTTTGTCTTACAGCATTGTCCCTTGCAACCTACAATCTTCGACTTTACGTATCCAGTTTCTGCTAGTCGCCCTGCGCAAATCGTCGTTCCATATAGCTGAGCTGAGCGCGTATTACTCTGCATTCTAGCGTCGTATTCTCTAAACTGTTGTCGGTTTTTCAAAAAACGTGATTAGTCCATTATCATTTCATCTTCTGAACTCGCGGTGACCTAACATTTAATCATGTTCATTTATTCATGTTTAAACAATTCATTTACTATTTAATATAAAGTATTGTACGTTATAAATAAATGGGAGAAAACATTGTCATAAATAAATTTCTCAATGCAACAAAAAATATTTTGGAATGTTTATAAAGACATGATATGCGACGGAGCTACGTTGCCTTGAGAGAATTTTAATATTTACAGACATTTTATTTAAACGTGAATCTAAATAAATTATCAAATTACCGAATCAAACCTTTATTAAATCTAAGCTGGCAGATTGTTATCAAAAAGTATAATTAGCGTTTAACGGTAAAATTTTCGTTGTTTACAAACATATCATTTTGCTGCCTTGACGGCGCTTTGGGCTATATTTTGCTTAGAAATTTAAGAGATATAATTAAGAATTTTGCTGAGCGTAATAATTTAGGGCTCTCTTAATGAATGATATCAGGTTCCGAGTAATTAAGGCCAGGGGGCCGAATTTTATTTTTAATTATAAAATATAAATATTTAAAAATTTGGGAAGTGATAGAAACTTCTTTACTTTTGAATTTCTATTTTATTTATTTATTTTACTTTAATGCACAATAAGTACAAAAGACGGGCTTACTGCCAAAAGGTATTCCATACCAAATGGTGCATTGTCAAAAAGTGTTTACCATGATCGTGGGTTTGATTTTGGCATCATGATAAATATTTGTATGGTGTACAGGTACTTATTTTTCTTAGCTTAGGTATTTATCCATATCATTGGCGTTTTTATAATGGCACTTACAATACGGGGAATCCTAGTGTGAGGCTATTAGTGTAAAGAGTTTTACTTTTTATTGATATGTATGTATTTAAATATTTACAGTTCATGACATATAATATAAAGTCCATTACATACAGTACATTACATTACAATCTATACCCAAATATCCAGCGCGGCGATTTAAGTTCTCCCATCTTCAAAGTCAAGTCTGTTGGTGATGATGAATTATCGAATTAAGCACGTGAATAATATGTTATATTCATAATTTTTATTCTATGTAGGGTTGAAGGTAGATAACTTACCCGAAGTAAGTACTTGGGAGTGAGTATACTTGTACATAAATATGTATGTATATGGTGAGGAAGACCTTGACGCGCGGTGTTCGATTCGCTGGCTGCCAGCGCCAGCGTACAATGTACGGGCAGCCGTTGAGGCCCTACAATCGCGAGCGTGATACAAATATACACATAATTTTAATGCCGGGGGTGAAGCATTAAAAGTCAGGGATCAAATACCTTTAATACTTTGTAAGAAATCTATAGAGTCGCTCAGTTTAGTAAGGAACCATTTGTAAATATATTTAACAAAAATAATACCACGCTTCAGTAAATTTCAATCTAAGTAAATAGGCGGGCTAGTGTCTGAGCTAGGGAAAACCTGGCATCTCAAGTCACTTGCTTTGCACTCCTTATTTATATTTGTAATAGTTAAGATTATTATTGTAACAATCTATTTTTCAACATAATAGAACTAAAGCAAATGAGAAAAAAATAGAAAATTAGTATATAAAATAAGTAATATTTTTATACTCTCTCTCTGTGTGTATGCATGTGTGCGTATGTGAGAAATAATTCATATATGCTCTCGACAGTTATGGAGGACGATGATTATGAAAGATGTGCATACATTCGTACAAAAGTAATCAAATATTAAAATAATCTGTTTTTTATTTTTTAATTTTTTCATAAATTAATAAATTTTACATCCGGTAGTAACATTCGAAACCAAAAATTCTTAAAATAACTAATAAAATTTAAGCATATTAATTTCTTCCAAAAAGTCAATTTTTCTTAATTTTCTTATTTAAAAATGAAAATATAAAAATTAAAAACTATTTTATACGATACGTTTTTTTTATCGTATAAAAAGTTTCTAATGTGTTTACACTTTATTTTGTATATTTTATAAACACGGTGGCTTTAAGAGTAGTTTAAATATTAAAACATGTTTATCAAAATATTATTTTTTTAAAAATTGGACAATAATAAAATTTTACCCAAAGTAACATGTTATTCATTTTTAAAAATATTTTGTTTTAAATAACTCCATTGCAACTGCTGTGCTTTCTCAGTAGGTAAGTGGAAGGCATTTAGACAAGCGGGGTGCACGCGACGCCCGCACCGGCTTACTTGTAACAACACCTTTCATGTACTTACTTACTTTAATCTTCACTCATATTTGTTAATGATACTTGTTTACTTATTTTAATTGCATTACTGATAGAAGAAGAAAAAATATATTTTTGAAACAAGGAGTACACTTTACTTTTGTGACAAGAGTAAAAGCTTTTATACGTATCTCACATCCTCTAGCTTTATGCCATTTCCCATTGGTATATAATTTACTGCAGAATTCAGATCAAGTTAAGTAAGTAGATTTGACATGGCACTCTGATTAATCATTCAAAATTGTCCTTCAGCATTGACAATAAACGGCCCAGTCGCAAATTTAATAGATCCCGTACCCAAAAGTGGGATATATATGTATTGTAAAATGAATAATTTACCACCACTTGGCTCAGTGTTTTTAGTTATTGACTGCTAAGCGAAGGTGTCTAGGTTACAAAGCTTTTTATTACTTCAAAACAATACCGCCTACAGACATCTGCATTGAGGTATTACAGTAACTCAGTCTTTAGTTTTTCTCTTTTATAAATGGAAAGTCAATCAACGCCGCCCATAGACTTCCGCAGCGCCATAGGCAGTACGCAAGCGCTGCCGAGGAAAGTGTTATTATGGGAGTGGGAATGGGAGGGGAAGGGGGAGTGGGGAGTGTACGAAGCGCGGTAGGTAAGCTACCACCTAGATGCCACTTTTCTGCAGGAGTGTGGTATTTCCCCGGGCGAGCTGGCTTATTCATGCTACAGATAAATATTTAGTCATTCTTGACAAAGTATTCGTCTGCAGCGTGGCTCTACCACTATTAAAAATTCTTTATTATTTTATCAAAATATATCATAAGTCACTTCACGTATAAATAAATGATCTATCGTTAAATATTCAGTCTAAATCCAGTAACATATTACGCATCCGTCAATAGGGTTTGAGCCGTCACCCTTTTAATTTACGAGTTGGACGAAGGGTCATTAAACAATAAAGTGTTGATTAAAAGCCCCTATGCGCGGGCGGCGAGCGGGTGGCGCGGGCGTTGCGAATAACTGCGCTTCCTGCATGAGAGTCATTATCTTATCACCGATGATTGCTATGGCTTTGACACACAGCTCGAGTACCACTACTGTGGGACTCTCACAAGTCGGAGACTATACCGGATGTCGAAAAGAAGCTGTTATTTTGTATATTTTTTATTATTTGATGATCTATAAAATAATTTGATGATTATGTAATGATCATATTACTAAAAGCACGCACAAAAACGTTCATTCCTATCAATCATATAACTATTTATCCTGCTGCGGATATTGAAATCATGATATTTGCCTCAGAAAGCGAACATCTCGCCACTACGACATTTGGGTAGTCATATACCATATATGAACATATATGAAACTTAGGGGTTATAAGTTTAGTTTCGAAACATTCAACTATGAGCGTTAGCTGTTATTCTGTATGCGTGTAGGTACCATTAAAAATTATTTAGATTTACATACAAAAAAACTCATAAAAAATTACAGGTTTCTTTTAACAATACTGATGATTATTATTTGCACTGTTAACTTACAATATCAATTTCATAAGCTATTAAGAAGATCACGAAATAGTAGATGAATTGATCACGAAAATTTGATTACTTTTAAAGTAGTTTTCGTTTATGTTTGCAATAAATTAATACATTAGTAAACACATACATATATACATATCGTCACGCCAGTAGTCTGTCGGGGTAGGCAGAGACTACAGATCTCCGCTACGATCTCGGCACACCTTCCTTGCTTCCTCCACACTCATCCATCCTTGCTCGCACATTCATCGTAGTGAATCGGCTCTCCGTTAGTTGCTTCTGGCTGTCGATTCCCAATCAGAACAGGATGGGTGGCGAACCACGTCACCGTCATTTTTTAACAAATTAGGTTTATTTAAATTCATCATAGTGAATACCATGGGCCGCAAGGGAGGGTGAAGGTCAGCCCCAGCAGAGCCCCGCATGCTGAGGTAAGGCACTATAGTACTCGGGGGAGCTTGATCCTGGGACCGTCGGCACGATTGCGACTAAGGTCGCCCCTACCCACACATCCTTTGGCACGGCAGACCGTGGATTAGTGGAGAGGAAATGAAAAGAATAGAGAAGAAAGGAGAAGGCAGGGGAAAGGAAAGGTTTAGGCAAGATGATAGGAATATGATACTACCGCAACGGAAGACAAGGAGTAGTAAATATATTAATAATATTATTAATTAGTAAAATATAAAGTTAATTTTAAATGTAATATGAAGAGTTTATTAAAAATACTGTATTAATTGATATCGAGATGTAATGCTTAGTATGTAGGTAGAAGGCTAGAAGATAATTACTCGAGATAATATGGGGAGCGTTGAACCGGAGCTTCATTACGGCGGGGATTTCAGTTTCATTCTTACTACCTATTATTCCCCTGTCATTGTTTACGTTTCAACACATCGAACATCGAGAATGTTCGATTTGAGGGATCTCTTGTGTTATAATGAATTACACTACGTATGTATAAGTTCATGTCTGTAATATTGCTTACTATATGTTTTGCGTCTTTAAATAATCAGGCAAAACCATTTATGGAAATTGTATACGAATCGTTAAAAAGAGAATCGTCCTGTTAACAGATTTTAAATCATTGCCGTCACAAGTCTCCATTGTAACGTCAGGTTAGTTCAAAAGCGGTCGCTCCCGTCGAACAAAATGATCTTAGCCGGATCAGATGGCGAATCCACACCTTTCGAATCAATAGATCTCGTTCAAATAATAACAAGGAGTTATAGATCAGCGGTGTGAGGCTGTCAGGGAGTTCAGTTGACGCGCGTCCCTGCCTCTCCCTTTTCTGTACTTGTCCGTCGCATTTGAGTATGGAAATGGATATTTATTTCTCGCTCGATCGTCTGCAACCAACCTTCGGCGGTGATCGTCAAAAATGATAACGATTCGATTTATAAATTTCTCTAGATGATCGGTAGCTTCTGCTTTGCTTGTCGTGCAACTGCGAGAGATAAATGCGTTCTTTTATGAACAGGGCGTTTAATAATATTTTCGTATCTTTATCTTTTTTGTTTTCTGTTATAAAAATAATAATATTTAAGTCATCAATGTTTGAATACAAATAAACAATGTTATAATTTCAATTATTATATTTTTGATTGTTTGCTGGAAATTATCGGGGTGCATACTTTTTACCGACTGATTTATTAGTTTTACAAGAAAAGAGTAGTATTTAAGGTACATGCGATTTCCTTACTATAAATGTCCATATAATTATTATACAAGATGTACCCACGATATAGGATACTGTAGCGTATAATTTTTTATTATTTTAATTGCCACTTTTATATTTAATGTAAAATAACGAAACTAGGTATAACGTATTTTTGCGTTTTATACTTACATCACTCTCGTGGTGCTTCAAACGCTTCTTAATGGAAGATTATGATAAAAAGATTGTAGTAGCACAATTTTTTAATTATCATTAGTTTGCGGTAGTCTACTACCGGTCATAGCCTTACCCTGAGACACGCCACACAATTCGGTTTCCGTCTAAACACATCTATAAATAGTTTCTGTCAGCCATCCAGCGCAGATCATCATTCCTCCTGGTTGGGACCATCTTATTGGAATTTATTTATTATTTTAATTTTATTTTTGGGCATAAATATTTTATTTTCAAAGAAATTATGGACAGCCTGTAGTAATAAAGTGCAGGCGACTTATGCGCAAATTTGAAATACGCCACAACAAGTTATGAATTTTGCATTGATCGCATACATACGGAGAAACATAAACCAAAAATGATTTACATACGAATGTTGCCTATTAAATTATTTAATTCTTGAACAGTAGTCGTTCGTAAAATTATCAATTATTCAGTTCATTGTGAATCTGCTTTCTAAACTAAGGTTACTAAATCCGGCTGTCAACCCAAATCGAACAAACTTTGTATGCGTAGAACATTAGATTTTAGTACTTTTATCCTAAACCGCTTATTTCGTTATGCGATTAACATTTTAAGTTTTGGCTTAGTTTGCTTTTCATAATATACATATGTATGTACTTGCTGTGTGGTTCACAGAAAATAGTGGTACAGAAAGAAAAAGAGCTACGCTTTTTTCCCGTGAGTTTCTCAGGTGCTGCTGCCCATCTGTTGGGGTTTGCTCCCATAATCGTCTGGTACTACTCAAAATTGGGTTAGGTCTGTTCTAACCTGGGAACCACATAATTTATTTATTTGTTTAATTTTATTGGGGCAATTACATATTAAAACCTGACATTAAGTCTCAGGTTTTAATATGTAATTGCGCTTCTTATGTTTTATTTGACGATATATAATTATGTAACTCATGGTTTGGGAGAATGAATGGGAACATTAGTCGTCGCACTGTTAAGAGATTAGCGCCTGCCTACAGAACCCGCAACACTGCGTATCAATAATTTTTTTCTATTATAATCTTAGTTTATTCTTAAATTTAGTATGGTTTTTCCGATACCTGTTTAACGTCAAAGCCACTACTGTATTTTAGTAGAATTTATAGTATCTATTTTGTGGTTAAGCTTCCTTCTATCGTCATTGTAGTTTAGTAAACTATGACTGTAGCAAGTATAAATATTCAAAATGTTTTGGTTCAAATATAACAAGTTTGTATAGATACTGTGTACGCAGTTGGCACCTAAAACGGTTTCAATGCAATCGACGATGATCAAATGTCTTTTATTATTGCGTTCTAATCGCCGAGCAATATAATAAAATATGCGGAGTGCGTCGACACGGCGAATCGTGCGTCCCGGTTCACACGATGCCATCATAAAAAGTATGTAGGTAACATAAAGGTCGACGAATGCCTTTATAAATAAGCCATGTTATATTTGTATTAGAAAGGAATCTAGTCTAAATACTATAACATTGCAAGACGATTGGTTTGGTTACAGTATGTACACGATATAGTACGATACAGTAACGATATATTTGGTAAAAATATCGTTACTTTAATTTGCACGTGTGTGTTTGTATTCGGTGAAGTCTTCTTAGATATATCAAAACAAAAGGTATGCATAGAAAGCCTTGCAAGGTGGTATCCGGTGTAAAAATACCATCAACCCTATCAATGAATTACAGTGTCGTAAGAGACTAAAGTTCTAAAGCAAGCGTTGGCATGCAACCCATTTAGAAGAAGGGAAACTCCGAAATCAAACACAGAACGGGGTCTATTTATTTGAGGAGCATATTAATTAACTGTTATCTCAATAAAAAAACTGTTTCTGCGTAATTTTTACGAAGGTGTGTAAAATTTGTTAGGTTTAAGACAATGTTCAAATAGGCTAGTATTAGTCATTTGAAATGCTACTTTTGTGAATTATAGAAGTGAAGATTTTCAGAATACAATGCGGTAGAGATGCTGCGAAAGGGACGACCCCTGCGCAGGAGCGCCGCATATTTACATCCCAGAGTAACTAACTAGGTGCTCCACGCCTCGGAGTATTGTACGGAAATGTCGGTGGAGGCATAAAACAATTCTACGTTTATCGTAATAACTGCATACATACATATGTATGTTCGAAAATTTCGCTTTAGTATGTCATTGTATATATACTCCTTTGCAAAAAAACGTGCACCTTGTAGTCATTAGCTTTTCTATGGATAATATTAATTTATTTTTTAGAATTTTTTTAACACTTAAATCCTAAAATCGGTTTTTTAGTTAATGTAAAGAAAACCGTGTGAAAATGGACATTTTTATGGGTATAGTGAAATTAAGGCTACGAGTATTTTTATGATCCTTTAATAAAAAAAGACGACTAAAGACGACTAATAACGCTTATGACTTGCCCTTGCAGCAATTACGGCGTGTAATCCTCTTGGCATGCTTTCCACTTTTTGCTTTGATGGTGTATGAATATGCTTAGCCGGGATCACGCGTTAAAGCTCCCTGACGTTTTCTGGGGGTGGTTGGACATATTGTACTCGCCTTTTTAAGAAGTAACAGACGTGCTCGATGGGTTTAAGGTCAGGACTCCGCACTGGCCAGTCCAAACGATAAGTAGCGATCTTTTGCATATAAGCATCTACGTCGCCAGAACCGTGGGCCTGAGCATTATTATCGGTGTAAATAGCATCTTCACCAATTACAGTCAGTGTGGGATGTGCATTTTGGCAAAATTTCTGTTATATATTAAAACTGTAAAAAAATGTTGTTTATTAAAACTTAGCCATCATAATTAGAGGGTGAGCACGCTCCCCTGTGCTCGTCACTTTGTTAACTTGTGTGAGTCAATTTCTGTCTCCTGACAATAGCAGACAGCCAACAAAATTTATCATTGAAAAGCATGTAATGTAAATTCTATTATTACGGCCTTTTATTTTTCAATTACGAGCCCCAGTACCCGACGAGCGCCTTGGGGTTAACTCGCAGCCCCGCGATATTTTCTTTTTCGCAACGTGTGTAGAAAATGTCTGTTAATACAATATATTAATACAGCATACATTTTGTGAACAGTTATTATTATATTTTTATATATGTATCGATATATAATATTTACACCTTCTGTGACCTGATGTATCATTTTTGAAGATATATTTACACCTTCTGAGACCTGATGTGTCATTTTTGAAATAATTAAGCATAGATACCGATCGGTACCTGATTTTTTAAAAAAATTTTTTTATCCCCATCACCAGGATTATTATCCATCACCGTGCGAATCGGTCGCAATTTTGTTTCACAAACGGTGTAACTGTGGAATGATTTACTACCTGCTTTGTTTCTTAGCAAGCGGTATTAGGGTATTCAAAAGTCGTGCGTATGTACGTGTACACGAAAGGCTGACAACTCATCAGGCAAGCCATTTACGTTGCAGATCTCTATGGGCGGCAGTGATCATTTACCACCAGGTTCGTTTGAGTTCTTCAACTTGGAGAACTTATATTAATCCTTCAAGTTCAGGCATTCGTTTCTCCAGGCTGAATTAAATCCTATTAATCCTATCCTATCCTACTAATATTATAAATGGGAAAGGTTGTGAGTATGGATGTATGTTTGTTACTCTTTCACGAAAAAACTACTGGACGGATTTGGATGAAACTTTACAGCAATATTGGTTATACATCGGAATAAAATATACAATTTGTAATGATTTTAAGTAATTTTTTGGTCGTAATATATACATGTCAATTAAGTCGGAAACAATCTGGCCTCTGAGAGCTATCTTGGTGTACGCTGCCTAAACCATGGGAGTTACACAAAGATGATGTACCGTAGGATTGTTTGTATTGAACCTTTTATGTGGAAGCCACTATGACCAAAATTGTGAACCATAAATTAAGTAAAAAAAATATATATATTTATTTAAAATGATATGTCACGAGCGAAGCCGCGGGCAAAATGTAGTATTATATATTCAAACACATATGTACGACTAAAATCCCTGACAACATAATGTTTAAATAATCAAATCAAAAATCTAAATTGATGATAAAGCGCAGGTAAGTTGTAACGAGGTGTAGTATTTCGAATTTGCTCGCTGGCACTCTATTAAGTCAACAGTGTCGGAGGTCACGCGATGCTACGATGACAAAGTGGTGCGACGCCGCGGTGTGCCATAACCGCGGTTAGTCGACGAGCTCCCCAGCCCCAGAGCCACTCCACTCTACAATTAAATCATTTCTATTTCACCTGCGATGTACTGCACACGCAATGCACTTAGTTGCCATAATGAGGATGTTCCACGAATGGCAATTCTGTGTTTACTATTTGTTAATTTTTTGGACTAGAAAAGCTTGTTTAGAAATTTTTTATGGGATAGGAAGGCAAACGAGCAGGCGTGTCGCCTGATGGAAAGCAATCAACGCCGCCCATAGACTTCCGCAGTGCCATAGGCAGTGCGAAAGCGTTGGCGACCTTTAAGGAAAGTGTCATTATGGGAGTGGGAATGGGAGAGGGAAAGGCAAAGCGAGGGGGAGGGGGGAGTGTGTTGGGCCTTCAGAACTCGGCCAACCATCGTACGAAGCGTGGTAAGTAAGCTACCACTCAAACGCCGGTTTTCTGCGGGTTTAGACATATGTTGGTACATACATTATTATCTAATAGTTCTTTTGCAGACTATGTATCTTATTGCAGGGCACGGGGATCTTCCTATTTTTGGAGGAATAGATGTTAACCTACCGCGTATTTGTAAAACAGTTTAGTGTGACATTCAAAATCGAAATAAATACCCGTAGGCTATAAATGTATGTATTTATTCCGGTGCGGGAATAGAATCCATGACCAACGAGTCCGAAAAACTTAAATTTGCCACTAAGCCACTAAGGTCGTCATGATTGATAAAAACAACTTTTACTTATTATAATTTAATGTTTGATATTTTATAATTCCTATAAATTTTTATGACTCCTAAATCTTATTATGAGGCTAGGAGTGTTAAGAATTTTATTTATTATTTTAAAACGATACATTTTGTTTGCCTGAACTTAATAAACAATAAATAACATAATATTATGTTATTTATTGAATTTTAGTAAATTATATTATAGTGTTAAGGAAAACATGTCACGGAAAATCATAACTTATCGCTTCACACTAAATCAGATGCTTAGAAAACGATTAACCTTTTTACCACATACTCTTCAATAATTCAACGTTTATTTGAAAAATCCTCAGTTTAATTTGTAAACCCAGCGGAAACCCAATACGTTTTTATAAATATGCCAATCATGCATTATCATGACTTTTGTATCTAACTCATCGAGGTGTCATGTCGTGCTTGTTCGCAATAAAAGTTCTAATCGATTTTTACATTCGGAATAATAAATCTGTGGTTTGTATTGCCGGAACAGAAAGACGTCTTTGAGGAATAGTTTGACAGTTTTCTATATTTATTATTCAAAAATATTTTTCATTTTGTTTTTTAATTATTGTTACATTTTTAAATAAATAAAGATATATAAAATTATATATTTTCTTAAAAAATATTCTTTCCAATTTAACCTCAAAGCAAACAGCTTTCGAAAATGAAGGCAAAATAAATATATGAAAAAATATATTCTTTCATTGGGACAAATATTTCTATGGCTTACAGGCATTTATTCCGTGTTTGGGCACACCATCAATCGTGTTGGAAAAACTTGGTGGGTTTATATCCATTACACCAAAAGCGGGAAGGGCTGTGCCAGCAGTGGGACATTATGGAATATTTATTTTTAGACATTTATTTAGGTAAAACATACAAGATTTACGGGAACCAGAAACTTTCAAAATCACGAAATTTACTTACTTAGAAATACTGATTTAAATAAAAGAATGTTGTAGTAGCTAGCTGTAAAACTTATACAGACTATTATACTGGCAGACAATTGAAAAAATCTTCGGTATCTTCTAAATCCTCCAATATATTTGTTTTCATGAAATATATGAACAATGATTTATCTCTTATGTTGATTTAGTTCAAATATCACGTGGAAGTCGCTACCGTGTGAACAGTGAAGTCTTCGGAATAGATGAAGTGATCCAATGCGAATCAGATATAAATCTAAACACAGTCGAGAACATAAAGTTTTATTTGAAATGACCACTTGTTAACGTAGGTACATACATATGTTACCCGTGCGTCGTGCAATTTCACAACGAGTCACCGCGCTGGATCACGTAGTCTGAAATCCACGCTGAGGACATAAACTATTTACCAACCATTCAATATTCAATACGCGATTGCAAAATACGCCAAATTATTACATTAGTAGCGAACTGGGATTCCCGATATTGTGGTGTAGCGTTCGGTTGTCAGAGCACTGTGATATGCGGCATAAATAATTTAATAATTCGCAATACGGAATTTAACATACCAAGTGTCGTACCGTTCATCTATTTCGTATTCAATATGAGTATTTGTTTCTCATACTGCTGTCGCATTGGGCAACATTCAAACACGGAGTTTTCGCCAAGTCAAATGGTGACTTCTAACTGCAGCATAAGGTTTATAACGACAGTCAGTAAGCCACATCGCTGGGATCTTTTCAAATTGCATGCGTTGATAAGTAGGTGAATAAAGCACGTCTGTACATTTCAATATCGGGAACATCCGTGTTATACGCGTGACCTTGCAAATCACAGCCTGCTTTCCAAACGACTTCACAGAATCGGTAGCCGGCGTCTGTATTGCACGACCGTTACCGTGTATAAAGAATATTTTATTAGTTGTTACTTGTTGATTTATTTAAGCGATGAACTGTCCACTATCCATGCGGCGCAGAGGCACATCGTTATTTTTATTCGAGAGTCGTTTGAACCGAATCTCAAAGAAATGAACGTTTTTCAAAGCTTTGAAGTTTGCGGCTATTGTTCGAGCTCGCAACGACTGAACATCGTTTTAATAATACGTTTCGTCTTTGATTAAATGTTTTTAACTAACATTTTTGTTTTTAAAAAAATATTTTTTTTTCACTAATTAAATATACAATAATGGAGCTTGGAGATAAGGAAGTTTATTTTATTCGTTTTCGGCGTTTATTCGTTGAAAATTTTTTAACTTCGCGGTAGGATTTTATATATAAATCTTTTCCGTGGCGAATGGTTTGAAGACATAATTGTACTTCTCGATATATATTCATGTATATGAATTTTTTTCAACTTTCGGTCAATCCGGATACCGCGTCAATTCTTTTCGTTCCCCTGAGAAGTCAGGCAACCAAGGTGTTTGATTAACTAACCATTAATTCAATAGAAGGGCTTTTCCTTTCTCCCAAGGGATCAACTTTACACCATCAGAAATATCTTGTAGAGCTCCACAACCGAGCGAATATACGAGCTCTAAGACACATCATAAGAAACCAATAGCGGGACTGATAACCGGTGCTTTTTTGACACGAGTCTCCATGAAGTTTGAACTTGTCATCATCGAACTCACGTAATCTTACGGAAATTAGCTAATAGGTACAGGTATATTGATGTTTTTTTATGGCAAACAGTAAACTTATACACTATAAAACTATTTACATTAAGCTTCCAGCTGAAAGGAGTTTCGTTGAAAATATTCCCATACCTCTCTGGCTTCAACTTAACTGGCTTGTTTTTCTATATTGTAATCATTATAAAAATAATGTTTATTTTTACAATACATTAAATAATTATTTTTTAAAAGTGTTGATTGAATAATATATTATTTTTATATTAATATATCCTTATTGATACACCATATTTTCTTAATTTCAATCTTAATGTATATGATGACATAGCAATGTAGTTTTAAGTTGTCGTGTCTTACATATGATAAGTATTCTTTCTACTTATTTGCAATCTGCTTGGCATGGTTCTAACATTTTGATGTCATGAGTACAGCTGTCGCCGTTATATGAAATGAATGCATGATGTTCACTAGCTCATTGCTATACAGAAGTCATTGAATCGTACAATTGTTCAGGTCAAAAATGCTATGTGTCCTTTTCTTTTTAATATATTCTGCTTTAAAACATTTTGTGCCTCGAGTACTATCATATGCTATAAATTAAACAGAATCAACACTTTAACGAGACGCAGTTTGACAGCCTTTTTAGGAACAAACTAAAACATATAATATGATACCAGAATTTTGTAAAACTTCTACGTAAAGTTGGTATGATATCGCAAAAAGGAAAAAGTTTTATTTTGCGTATTCTATAAAATTTAAATGTATATCTTTGTTGGTCTTTAATAAAACTCTATTGCTTTAGTTTTAAGATCTTATTATAAACACAAAAATGTTACTTACCAATTTTTAATCAAATTATTTTCGGTGTCTTAAGTGCGTTTTTATAAATGTTTGATGTCAGAAGGTTAAATTAATAACATTTACTTTAGTTTATTTATAATAGTATTTCATCGTATTTTATCGTAATTCCATAACAACGCATTAAGTAAACATCCCACGTGTAAAAAAATTTCCAGCGTTAAAAGCCTGACCATAACTTTATATCTTAATTACTGCAATAAAAGTATGTCTTCTCTAAAACTCATAACTTCACCCAAGTGAAAAATAGGGGAACAAAAAAGTTAATAAAGGATAGCTGAGGAGACAGAGGACAGACAAATTGACCAAATGCTTATACACGAGCGATAGTGTCGCGGCGGCTTACTAGCCACCGGCGGGCTGGGCAGGCGGGGCAGGCGGGGCTTTTGTGTTGATAGCAGCGCTTTAATAAATTATGTACTTTAATAGATTTTTAAAAGTTTCGTCCCTTGCTCAGAGCCCATCACATGTGTACTTATAGATAAGGAGGCTATATATAATCGCAGAAAAATACGTTTATAATGCATTCGCTTATATCATTCGTCTTTTGGTGTAAATTTTAAGATGATTAATGGAGTCAGGCGTTACTTTGCGAAAATCCATTACTATGTGGACAGTCAAAACTTTTACTTAGCTAAGATCCGCGACAAGCAAACAATAACAGAAAATTAATAATGTGTGTTTTCCTGCTGGATGAAGTTAATCCTGGAACTTAAATTAAACTTACCGAAAACCGGCCGTCAGCAACATTCCATCCACCAACCGGTGTTGTGTAAAGTGTTTGGTGGGTGGAGAGTTGCTGACAGTCGTTTTTCGGTAAGTGTAAATTTTAGTTATTAAATGATTTTGGGAAGTAGAAAAAATCAAAGTAACCTTAAATTGTGCGTTGATAAATTTTTGTTTGTATTATTATTCACTTTTTTTTTGTTTGGGTTACAAAAACTGACTCCCAAAAACCAAGTCATATAAATATTAGGTAGATATATTTTTTTTGGGAATATTCTATATTTACATAAAAAACGTATAGTATAATACAAAATTTTGGAACAATATATATTATCCACTGAGGTGTCTTAAAAGTGGCTTTACGTTTAAAAACAGTTTAAGGCAGAGATGAGCAACACGCGGCCCGTTAAAGATGGTTATGCGGCCCGTCAAGTGTTTATAAAATTGAATTTATTTTATCGTCTTTCTCCCATCAATATATTGTTATAAAATTAATTATAATATAATAGTAGTACATACTAAACCGAAACAAATTATTAATAAGTGTTACTTTATGTGCAGCCCGCCAAAAATTTTTGAAATTTAAATTGGCTCGTTGATTAAAAAGGTTGCTCACCCCTGGTTTAAAGCTATATTACATAATAAACATGTTATAACACTCAGATTTCAGAAATATTAGTATTGTCACGTCTTGTTTTTATTCTTATGCATATAAGGCTTGATAATAGATTGTTGGTTTATATGTGTGGTCGATCACAAATATATATGTGACTCGTGTTTCTCAAGTTGTGCTGCACTGCACCTCCGTGAGAGCCGACCCTCGCCCGCGGCGGCAGAAATTCAGTTTCTCTGCTCAATGAGTGGAGGTTTTGACTGAGCTATCGCCCATTTCCATCTGTATGAACTGGTTTTTGTAATAATTCCATGTGTATTAATATGTGTTGCTGCAGAGGGAAATATATTAATCTAATATTATAGTATAGGTAATGAAGAATCTGATGTCCACTATTCACTACCATCCATGGGAATCTGTAACAAAAATAGAAATGTACATGTATTGTCTGGCTTTATGAAAAATGTAATGGGAAAGAAAGAAAAGACAAAATAATGAAGTGGAAATGTGCGATAAGGAAGAGACGGTGGGTCTCCGGCTGTTATTGCTTACTAGATGATACCAATGTAATGCACCTCAAAGTACGGTCTTTTATAAATAATGGTACTGGCTAGTGCTCGTCTCCAACACGTACGCAAAGACAGAGAGTTTTTTTCATATATATCTGAAGATATATTCTTTCACCAATATTAGGGAAATATTATTCATGAAATTGATAATATTTAATAATATTTAATTTTTATTGTATATACCCTCAATAAAAAATACAACATGCGCGGTGGCAGTATTACGAGTACCTACACAACGAAACAGTTAATAGTGCATAGAGGTAACAAGTTTAGAGCATGTACGCTAAAATTTATGCTTCAAAGATTTGTTTGCCACAAATAAGCTTGTCAGCGACGCTTATCTAAGGGATCGTTAATTAATTAGAGAAATTGAGCGGCCGCGGCGGCGCACGGGGACCAATAACTCGCAACCCGCCTCGTATCATAGCTTCGTTCACTTTTATTTATTTTTATTACTCACGTGAGCAAAATTGAATTCAAATACATACAACACACAACATATTATAATGAAGTTCCAGAAGTATTTGCTCAATTAAAACTATTAAAACGATTACCACAAACCAACAGACACATCATGCTTGCATAGACAAAGATTCACCACATATCCATAATAAATACAGTGATTAATAAATGATAGTAGTTTTTAACTTTTAATGTTATATATACAATTATATTATGAACACTATATATACAATATGTTTATATAGATTATTAAAACAACATTCTTAACAAAATAAGGAACGCAATAACCTCACGATTAAAGAATTATTTCTTAGATTGTAAATTGGTACATCAATCAATAATTGTATAAATTTGTTTTTGGTGTAAAGAATATATCTATCTATCTAAAATTTTGCATATCGGCGATACAAAGGGTAATGATAAATGTGCTTCTATATTTTTTAAGATGAGATATGATGGGGGTGGAGATAGGATTAGAGGGGTGGAGAGGTCATGAAAAAAGTAGAAAAGTTCCGGCTTCCGACCAAAGGGCGGTAGTAAATCTGCTGCTTATATTTAGGTCGATCTTCTGTGATTGTTACTTTACCAAATAAGCCGACTACTTCGTCTTCTGAATAACTCTACTACAGCCAAATGCTAAGTGAAATATAACCAAGTTAAGGCGTTAAGATGTCGAACCCCGTATATTCCATTCTTCTTTTTCTAAGAGTACCTCTCCTCTCCGACTTGCGAAGGTTGGCAGCCAATTCAACACAACTTTTCTCCTCCTTCGCGAGGTACAGCAGTTCTGGAGCACTCGCTATCCCTGTCCACTCCCTGATATTACCTATCCAAGACTTTCATTTTTTACATCCCGTTAATTAAGGACAAATAGAACATTGGTTCGTCAAAAATAAGTAAAAAAGCTAATTTTATATTCCTTCATAATACTTGATTTTATTCAGTTTGATAGATAACGTATCAACATTATACAGCCCTCTGGGATCTGTTTACATTACGGCATTGGCATGTCAGGTAACGGGGCGACAACGTGTGACAACAGCGCTTATCTGCTCAATCGCGAGTGATAAAACCACTAATTGACTTATATATTTAAATAATACTAATTACTAAAAGCAGTTGCTCTGTTGTGCAAGTTAAGTACTGTACTGATAAATTGACAAGTGTATCATTAATATATCAAAACTTTTTATTCAAATATATAATATAAAACCTTTTATATTGTATTATTTCTTTTTAAATTCGTAATTTAAAATCCTATCCTCCTAAGATTATAAATGTGAGTATGGATGTATGTTTGTAATTCTTTCACGAAAAAACTACTGGACGGATTTGAATGAAACTTTATAGTTATATACATCGGAATAACATATAGGCTACAATTTCGTCGTAATATAATGATACATGTCAATTAAGTCGGAAAAAAAATCTGGCCTCTGAGAGCTATCTTGGCGTACGCTGCCTAAACCATTGGAGTTACACAAAGATGATGTACCGTAGGATTGTTTGTCTTGAATAGTTCTAAATAAAAGTCCATGACAGCATATGTCTACCTTTTATGTGGAAGCCACTATGACCAAAATAGTTAACCATAAATTAAGTAAAAAAAAAAAATATATTTATTTAAAATGATCTGTCACGAAATTTAATGTGGCAGACCAAATTCCATTTATTGTTGTTAAAGCCGCTGTTAAAGCCGAGGGGAAGAGCGGCCGAGTTGGGCCTCCGGAACTCGGCCGCTCACCGTACGAAGCGCGGTAGGTTAGCTACCACTCAGACACCGGTTTTCTGCGGGTTTTTGGTACTTCCCCAGCGAGCCGACCCATTCATACTACAGACAAATAATACGTCATATTTGACAAAGTGGCTCTACCACTATAAAGTACGTATACTATTTGTATGAATGTTTTTACTTTATTTATGATTGTATATTAGTTGCAATTGTTATTTTGGATCTTTTGTTTTATATATAATATTATCTTAAACTGCATTCCATACATTTCGTCAATAAAATTCCTTTCTGGAGGAGGTAAGCAAGCTGGCCAGCAGGTTCCTTGATGGCGAATTATCAAAGTTGCAATGGACATTTGTAATGCAGATGCGTTGCCTGTCTTTGAGCAAGATTTAGAAACATAATTTAGGATTTAGGAGCGAGAAGGAAAGAAGTAAGGCAAAAAAAAGGGGAAAAGATGTGGCAGTTGTGAGTAGAAAGAAAGAATGACAGTAATTTATGACTTGTCACGAAACAGATTTACTAAGTATTTTATGTAAAGTAAGTTTTTTTATTGGATAGGAGGGCAAACGAGCAAGCGTGCTACCTGATGGAAAGCAATCAACGCCGCCCATAGACAGCCGCACCTCACCACACCACAGGTGTCACGGAAGCGTTGTCCGCCTTTTAGGTACGTGTAGGTTTGTTTTTGGTAGGTGCCAATGTAAGTATTAATTATTTTATGATAATGTTATAAAGTAATAATACCGAGGTGAACCGATCAAAGTTTCTTAACTAGGACGAGTTAAATGTATGACGGCTGTAAATTTCATGTCATTTCGTTCAATTAAGAGTCGGCGGATTGAATGACATAAAACTTGTGAGATAGAGCTATAAAATACTTGCCAATTACGGGTCAAGATAGTTGAGGCCCAAGGTCTCACATATATACACATATAGAAATGTTTCGTTGTATTTCTGTACAGCCATAACAGTCTACTGCTGGCTATTGGTCTCTTTTCTGATCAATTGAAGGATGTTGTAATAATATTCCTACATGAGACAGACGAATCGAAGTGTTAAAAATGAAAACGTCATTTTTTTACATAGGTACATGTATGTATCTTACCATATAAATGTTCTGTTCAAATGTCAGATCGTTTAACGAGATTGATTCTCAGGTGTTCATTTCGAGTATATTACTGGATGTTTGTCCGTGCACCATATCTATGATTTATACAGCGTTGCAAATTATATTAACAAAGGCAAAGGAAAATGCCTTTATTCTATTTATTATAGATCTACAAAAATGCTTGAAAATAAAGTAAAGGTTTTTTTTACTAAACCAACATTTACGTATGTCTTTAAATGTTGGCTTAGTTTAAATAACATTTTAATCAATTTTCTGCATAGCACTTATTATTTTAGTAATTCCTGTTTACTTCGAGAAAAGGTTCGTGTTTATGTCTTACAAAATTCAAATCAAAGAGAAAAGTTAACCCCAAATTTAATAAATATGATAAGACTATAAACATTTTGATAATGTAAGCAAATGTTAGGATTTTGTTTTTCATTGGCATATCCGATTATTACAAGCAATTTGAAATGAAGTTATGACATTCCGTATATCGGTACAAAGTATTGAACACGGTTCATTATTATCTTTAATTATGACAGTTCACCATATATGAATGCTTAACTCGATCGTGTCTGTGGACCGGGCAAAAAGCTGCAGAGTCCTGCAACATATCTATACACAGTAACTTGATATTTGACAAAAAAACATATGAAACATTATCTTAGATGTTATGTGATGTTAACGACTTGTGATGGCTACGCTTGTTATTAACATTTTTGTCATTCAAAGAAGGCGAGCAGCGCCATCTTCGTTATAATATCGTCGTTGCCTAGAAACGCAATTTCAAAGGAATTCGCAGGAAAACAGTTCTGCGTATTTAAAAATAATATATATGAACAAGCGGTATACTTTTCTTCAGAAAGTATGTTTGAAAAAAAGGTAAACGCTAAATTGATAGATTATTATCAATAGGAGTAATTATCTTGTTTGCAAGTTTCGCGTCTTTTTTGGGTTAAATACTCGTAGTTTCTCGGTTTTGAAATTCCGCGATAAAGCACAAGGTGCAAATATCGATTCTTAAAACCAAATGTTGAGGGAATAGGGCTTCAATGGGATGTTCTGACGACCATGTTTAATTGTAGCTATTAGAACAGATGGCTTATTCATTTGTAGAGCAGTCGGTCGTTGCGCTCGCGTCGTAAACTGGCGATTCGTTCCCGTTCTGATGTTATTGTAGCATTTTGTCTATGTTTCTCTATTTTATTGGTCCGTTTTGTTGCCTCCGCGACGGCACTCTCTTCGCACGCACATCTTGTTTATATTTTTTATTAGAACTCCTGTCAATTTCTGTTAAGAGCATTCGTATTACAGGTACATCCTATTTATGATGTATATCTGAATTTCTAAAAATAAAATGGGGGCAAATTTTGTTGAATTGATGTGAATTATATTTTCTTAGCACAAGCACTATTAGAGTATTATGATTCTAGTAAAATCAAAAAATGGCTAGTCTCCTTTTTTAATTATTAGATATACAAACATATAATTGAAAGCATAAGTGCTCTCATTTTCATAAATAGTATATTTATAAAACAACATAATGTTAGATAGATGATCTGCGGAGGGTGTGCAGTCTCTCTGTCTCTGAGTCTCAAGTTCCCCTGGTGGGGCATAGGGCAGAAACGACGTTTCCTCATCTCGACCTATAGGAGGATTTGCGTAGGGTGCCCAGTAATAGGTCATAAATAGTGTTGACTTCTATTATATTTCTATTCTACCAGAAAGTAATAATACATGCGAAAGGAAATAAAAAATATAGACAAATTACAAGTCAATGAACCTATTTGAGCGTATCATACTACATAATTATGTATAAAACACTAATGGGGAATTTGCTAAAATATACATCACGATGAAGAGCTAATATTTTATTACAATAAAAATAACATCATCAGTTCAATAGAACTTACGAAAACAATAAAGATGGTGCGTACAAGTTACAACCTGCACAATCATGCATTATACTAGTGAAGATTTGCAAAAAAATTGTGTATTGTGATTGACTGTTGATTGAAGAGTGATAGACGTGTTGGATTCATTCGGGTCCACTGTATATTATATTTTATTTTATATTTTATGTATATTATATTTTATCCGTTTTATTAAGATAAAACAAAATATAAATAAAAAACAAAAGAACAAAATTTACTATGTAAAAGTGTATCGAAATGTAAGAGAGCACAATATAGTCACAGAGGCTAACGACCCTGCATTCTGCTTTAAATGGTGTAATAATTCGTATATTATTATGGCAGAACATGAGTGACAGTGAAGGACTGTCAACACACGATGTTGAGAGAGCGCCCGCTGTTTTTCTATATATAGCGTCTAATAACGCTATAAATATTGATTGTAATTGCGTTTTACGTCCACAACGACATCAGCAAATCATCATAAGTTGACCATATATGTCCTTATAGTATACCACAATTATTGAAAGGGAAATAATTATTTAAAATCATAATATGTGATATAACTTGCTGGAAAACCAGTCATGAATATAGGTTTTCGAGTTAGCACACTGAAGTCGCAATGTTGGAGAACCGACAATCATAGAAGCAGACTAGTGCTAATGTAGAGCATATCTTGTAAAACAAAATAGGTATTTATTTTGAATCAGGTCATCTTTTTCGTACATTCTATTTACGTGTTTTTAATGTCTATTCCCATTGAAATCTCTTCGGCACGAGGTCTCTAGATTTTTGAATCAAGAGACCTCGTGAGAAGAGAAGAGATACCTACATATGGAACTGGAAAAAGAATGACATTTATAATGTAAGGAACCCTGGTACGAGGCTATAAGTAAATTATTTTATTAATTAAAGTTATAATACTATTAATTAACGAAAAAATATATCTATATGGTTTATTTCTGAGCTCCGGTTATTTTATAATCATTAAGCGAACGAGGCTCGTAATAATATAGTATATATTTTAAATATACTTATGGTAATGAAACCTTAGTAAAACTAGAAACATGTTTAGAATGGAAATTGCTAATTATTCATGATTAATTACTAAACAGAAAGTCTAACGCTCAGAACCAGTATGTGCATACTCGTATATGGTACAGGCAGGGAAGGTTTTAATAATTTTTCTTAATATTAATCTTGACTATTTAAGATATTAATTGAATTTACGACGCACTGAACATATTTATAAATGTAGATAAGTTATGTTTAAATGGTGCAAAATAAATATGCGAGGCCTGATTTAACCTTAGCATACTTTTAATAAAGAATTCAAAACAAAGATAAAAAGTTGTGGCTGGTTCACCCAATTAAAGATGAACCGTCGTCGGATCAAGTGACAACAGGCCTTGATGATATACTACTACTGTTGTCGTATGAAGGGCAAATAGTTAAGATTTTTGAATAAAAATAATGCATATATATGCAGTATAACAAGTATATACAGTATAACAAGTATATACAGTATAACAAGATGAGCCTCTTAAAATATTTTTTGTAAAAAGGAACTGAGGTAACGGGTTGTCCTATGAGAATATGGTTTACGTTAATAGTGCAATGGTAAAAACGAACCTAAAACCTTAGATGGTAAGCGCATTCCTTACAAATTGAGCTATTACCTCTTTATTTTTATTAAAAACAAATTTAAAATACTAAATATTTTTAGTAGGTATGAAGTTAGATATAACGTAATGTCAAGTTAGTTGGCGGTGAATAACTGAGTTTGCCAACCCGAAAAATGCACTGACAACTCGACATGAACTTCACTATACACTATTTATGTACATGCCAACATGAACTATCGCCTTTTTATTATAATGAGCATTTAAATATGCTTCTGCGGCCTTAATGTGTTGCATTTTTGATCAGTTTGCTCATAATTTACATTCGTCTCGTGAGCCAGCTATATGCAGACATATAAATCAAAAAGATGTTTGTGAAGGAGCGCTCTTTCCACAGCTCGGCACGTCTTTGTAATTGCGGCAAAAACACTACCAGTGCGATGTGGAAGACGTTGGCAAATTCAAGAATAATTTCGTTGAATCGATGACAAAACTTTATGCTTTTTTCTTCAACTAAATATTTGGTCCTGAATCCCGTTCAATTAAATTTTAAGCCCCAACCAAAGCGACGTGAAGATATTGCATTCGATATGGTTTTGTATATTGATTGCCTTAAGATGACAATAAAAGAATAAAAAGAAGTACGTTGGTAGACAGGTCATAGTTTGTTGGTTGAGAACTGATTAGCGTGGACGAGGAGATCTCTCAATGGCTCGAAGCCGGCTCGCTCTCGGGTGCGTCATAAATTTCCATTGATTGGATTAATCTGATTTGGATGTCAATTTTGCAAGCAAAGTGCAGGCTCTTTATAAGAATATACAATCATGACTCCGTTGAGGTTCTATATATTCTTGTTTCAACGCATAATATTGAATATATTATAACGTTGAGGCATATATCTGTCCGCTTGTGTATGCGATGCAAAATATTTTATTTCTTTTTTTCGCTTCAGACGCAATCGTTAAGGAAACAAAGAAGATTTATACCTTCATCATTTTGTCTTATTAAAAATGATGGTTAAGCCGTTCATCTTATTCGGAACTGTATGCAAATTTTGGGTTCCGGATTTGGAAACAAAATATACGTGCATATATAAATGAACAAACACAGGCTTCTCTTTGTATAAATATTCTGGTCTCTAATGTATCGACGTAATGCATGCGACCTAACACAAAATGTAAAAAGTGGGAATTAAAAACAGGAAGCCAGTGCTGTCCATATCAGCTGTTGACATCCCGTTTGCGTACCCGGACACTGAGTGTTACCTGTTACTTTGCTTGCGGTTGTCCAGTTATTGACATATGATGCTTCATTTTTTGCGTAGTCGGCAGATAGATGAGTAACTTTCTTTTCTTTTTATAATTGAAAAGTGGGTATGGAAAAAAATATATAAATGTTAATATCTGTGAAAATAAAATATAATTATTTATAGTTGTCGACTGTATGTATAAAAATATTCTATAATATATAAATAGGGTAATCACAAGGTTGATTACCCTATTTATATTATATTAAGTTATATTAAGTTAGTGGGAAAGATAGATACAAGAAAGAACAAAGTCTACCGAAATGTTTTTAACTGATACCAATACAGTCGCCCTAAATAAATTAATTCACCCAGTTTGTGAGAGGAATTTGTACAATAGTGGACTTCTATAGACTTTCTAGCTATTGATTAATGATGAATTCTAGACTACCTCCTAGAATATATTGCTGTGTGGTTCGTAGCGTGAAATAAGGCCAGTCCATTTCTTCCCGCGGGTACTGTATATCCAAATTGACGGAGACCAATGTCTTACATCGGACTGTTAGGGCTGCTTTTTTAAGGAATAAGAAGGCAAACGAGTAGGCGTTTCACCTGAAAGATAGCAATCAACACCGCCCTTAGACTTCCTCATATGCCAATCATTATTAATTTCTAATCATATGATTATCAAATTATCCTTAATACATAGCAGATTAATAAAAATAAAATTAATTTTCAAAGTATATATTAATATATAATATATATTTGTATCATAAATATGAGTACATACATACATAACGTCACGCCTGTTTCCCGTAAGGGTAGTCAGAGATCACAGAACTTCATCCGCTACGATACCGGCACACCTTCCTTGCTCCACATTCATCCATCTTTTCGTCCATCCTTCCTCTTACATTCATCGTAGCGAAACGGCTCTCCGTTAGTTGCTTCTTACCCTCGTGGGAATCAGGATGTGACGGGTGGCAAACAATGTCGCAATCATTTTTTAACATATTAGGTTTATTCGTTATAGTGAATCCCACGGGCCGCAAGGGACGATGAAGGTCAGTCCCAGCAGAGCTCCTGCATGCTGAGGTATGGCACTATAGTACCTGGGAGAGCCCGATCCCGAGACGGTCGGCACGCATGCGATCAAGCTCGCCCTAGCCATGCATCCATTACCACGACAGACTGTGGATTGGTGGAGAGGAAGGGAAAAGGATAGAAAAGAAAGGAAAGGGCAGGGGAAAGGAAAGATGGATTAAGACAGGTTGATAGGAATATGATAATACCACAACAGAAGACAAGGAGTAATATGGGAGAAGCTTGGGAGGCAGAGGTCGTGTACCCATACCATAACTACCCAACAGGCTTGATTCTTTAGCGCTGCGGAGGGATATCTCATTTCTCAGCATTTTGTATCACTTTTATCATGGGGAGTTGTCCGACAAATTGTTTGGAATAATTCTCGCCGCCGAATTTCACAACCGCACAACTCGCTGTAAAGAAAAGTTCCATCCCCATCATCTAGATCATCTCTCGAAACTTCTTTCCACGCACCACCACTCTGTGGAACCAGCTACCTTCGGCGGTCTTTCCTAAACGATCCGATAATGACACCTTCAAAAAACATGCCTACATATACCTAAAAGGCCACCATCGCTTCCATGACTTCTGCGGTTTCACGGTTGACTAAGGGCGGCGTTGATTGCTTTCCATCAGGCGGCACGCTTGCTCGTTTGCTTCCTATCCCATAGAAAAACAAGCGGCTAGGTAAAGATACTCCCTGACCTTATGTAATAAACATATGTATGTATAAACATAATATGAATATTGCGTTGTTAGACATGCTCCAACATCACGAGTATGATATTGTACTTACCATTGATAGACATATTAAGTTCGTTATATTTCTCGACGCGCTACATATTGTAGAAGGAATATGATTGATTTATGCGATATCGCTCGACAAGTCCTATTATACAACACATGGTACAATGTATAGGAGCACGTCTACTTTCAGGTACAAACGAGAGTATTTCCCACGTCAATTTTGATTGCAATATCATAGGGAAGGATGACATTTGAGTGCGTACTTATTTAGCTTACCGAAGCGTTTGCGAGTCACGGCGCTATCTATTCGCAGATACAAGGGTCGCGTACGCGATGCCACAGGTCTCGCCTTATATTTCTTCGTTGGAAAGTCTATTTTTCAAATAATCGCACCGCGAAGTTAATCACGCAATGCTAGCCTCTTAACGCCGAGTAAACAAATCTTCGACATTGTATCTGTTCGCCTTAACTCTCTTTATTCAAAGGAACATTGTCAAGAGAAATGTACGATTATTGTAGCGTTTTCTTATGGATTGTGTTACGATAATATACAACTCGTTGAGCGTTAAGAAGAGTTTACTATCAGCGATTTTATGTGGTTTATCAATTTGAACGGAGCCACAGACATATTAGTTTACGCGTGGACTATGTTATGCTAGATAAACTTGATTTCTTACATGTTCCGATTTCGATTTTATATGTGAAATAATAAATAAGAACTTCAAAGCTTAGTTCAATTTGTGTGGTATTATTCTGCCATAAATGAATTTCAACTGTTGTGTGGTAGAGTGAAGACCGCGTCTTGGCAAACGTTATGTACGCTGACCCCAGCGTTATGGACTGAAGATCGGGTTAGGTAGCTCGCTATGAGGGAGCCCTAGGTTCAGGATTGGAGTACCGTAGATTGATGATGATAATGAATCCCCAAATTTATAATGTATTAGTATATAAATTGCAAAACAATTAAAACATTTTGTAGTGTATTTTTATATGTATAATAATGTAATTGAAGTGTATTTTTTAATTCATTCTTATATGGCAGTGAACTCAAGATGATTTTTTTGCTGACTAGAAAATATATATGATAGATACGCAATCGATTTTACAGCGTGATATGTTAATTGGAATTATATTTTTGACTTTATATTTTGTATGGTGATTAATATATATTTTTATTATAGTTACTTATCACGATTCTTATTAATTATATATATATATATATATATATATATATATATACTAAAATGAATCTAATTAATAATTTAAATCACCTGTATCAAAGATAAATCTATAAATAAAAAAGGCTTGCGAAATGTTTATATTTCTCTAATGCCTTCGTCTAATGTCTGCGTTCTGACAGGGTTATAAATATTTGCGATCATATGTCGGGTCATCTTTTTGTTATCATATTGAAACGACATTCCATGGAAGTAATTATGCAAGAAGCTGGACCCGCTGCGGCTATCCTTTGATAGCCGCACCATTATAGTTGACAATCGTAACCTAAGATTTATATGATGGATTTATAGTCAGGAAAATATGAAATAAAGCAAAAGATGTTTTGTAACTGATTTTATTTTCACATAATCCTAAAATGGTTAAAAATAAATCAATTCGCTGCAATTCTTGTTTGATGACAACCCGAGTTTCTTAAGTATATTTTTAGAAATTATTAAATAGGT
Organism: Baronia brevicornis; assembly: GCA_031353405.1. Lineage (NCBI taxonomy): Eukaryota > Metazoa > Arthropoda > Insecta > Lepidoptera > Papilionidae > Baronia > Baronia brevicornis. The sequence continues at coordinate 415,175 of JASFAT010001699.1, read as the reverse complement.
TCATATTTTCACACTTCAACTGTACAGTGTAAATGCATGCACTACAATTTGCTAAGCTATTATAGGTGGGGTACTTATGCACTCGTCTGCTCCTGGCTGGCGGTCGGCCGGTGTTTTGAGAGGCCCAGTGGTCTTTAAAAATTACAAATAATTTTTACTACACTCTTAAAGTTAAACTTCACTTCATTAAATATAAAATTCACTTAAACGTAAATTTCACTGGATTATAACAAAATTGTTCTAAGCCTGAAAATCACGTCATGAACGGCGGACTTCCTCTAATTTAGCTCACTGCTGACTTTTTCAGAAGTGTTAATAATACAGCTGAAAATTCGTAGTGTTTCAGCGGTCACGTGATATTACACTAATTATACAATGGTTAACACACCATTTTTTATCGTATTATTATTTAATACTCATCATAAATAGGTATATAATACGTAACAGCATATGTAAATACATAATTCCTCGTTGTAAAATTTACGTATACATTGTTATTATGTATTATATCTATTCACTAATATCGATGAATCTTGATTTTTAGCAAAAATTTTCGTTTTTTTTTAGATAAATTTGCCTGCAGCGCGGCCATACCATAGATTTTTTTAATGGCTTACATATTTACCTAACTCAAAATGTATCTTAATGAAATGTAGTTTTAAGTTGTTAATAATAAAATTCAAATATTTTTAGTTTCTTACAGATGTGCCATTCTAATTTTGTATATAATGTGTATGTGCCATTCTAATTCTGTACTCTAGTAGATTTGTACTTATCTATATGTGCGTATTTTTCTGTTTGTATGAAAAAATTAAGTAAAACATTTAATTATAATTTTATATTTAAAGATTGTTTTTAAATTCAATACAGAATAAAAATAATAATGTAAATAAAAACCGAAAAACGAAGTCAAATTTTAAAAAAAAACTACAACTGCATTGTATTAAATTGTACAGTACTCAAACAATTTACAATTTTATTTGTAAATGGCTAACAAAGGAAAAAGTTAGTTTTATTTTGTATAGGAGGAGAGTAAGCGAATGCGTAATTCTGTGAACAGTGGTTAAATTAGCTCGCCATGCGGGCGTCTTTATAGCCTTTAAATTGGCAAAAAAGCGAGACAAGCTTGGAGTGACACCGATCGTGGAGGCATCGGCGAAACAGGTGTTATCATAAACATACATTTTGAAATAAAAACAAAATAATTTTCATGAGTGGCGGCAGGCGCGAACGGTTCGTGTCGCCGACACAATGGCGGTTTTATAGTTTTTTTGGTTTGTCGTCGCCGTAAAGGCCAGCGATATTAAATTTAGTAAGCGGAGAGGTGTCCGAAATCTCACGCAGACGTGCGATCCGCCACACATATTTCCGTCCGCACAAAAAGCGGAACTATAGCCATAAATATGTCCAAATAAACATTAGTCTCCATTGGGCTGTATAAGGATTAGTAGGGTTCTGTCCACGAAAACTGAAATAAATCCTTGAACTGAATGAACACTACAAAAACTTTAAAGTACATAATTACAGAAAACGATATAAGAACGCTTTCCTTTTCAACACTGTTTATACTTTTCACATCAACCTTACACTTTTTATCGCACGCATTTAATTTGGCCTTCGTTATATCTTTAATGGTTGCTTATGTAGTAAAATAATAAAATAACACCTAAATTAATAAACTATTTTTTGTAACGGCCCATATATGTCCAACTACTCAACACGGGCTTCTCCATTTCTGGAGGAACGGACGTTAACCCATCACGCATGTCCAATGCGGATTGGCGGAGTTACCAGACTTGGAATAAATATTCGTAATTCATACATATATTTATTCCGATGCGGGGATCGAACCCGCGACCATTGACACCGCAGGCGGAGGGCCCTGCCACTGAGCCAATTGGTTGTCTATATATCAATTAAATTGTTGCATTAACAGTTCTAAAACATTTATATTAGTTATATATGTTATTATATTTAAGTTCCGTATATTATTAGGAATAAGCTATTGTCTTAATAGTTGTGGCTAAAATAAATATTCATTACAACATGCATTCCACAAGTTCATAATATAAAATGGTGAATGTTGAAGTAAATATGGTTTACATTGGCCGCGCTAACAATCTCGCGGAGCGGAGATGACAGTCGCGAAGCGCGCCGATAATATGTGTACATATGTAACATTAAAGTGGAAAAATAAACGATACTTTCACACTACATGGCTCAAGAACAAGTTTTTCCATAACACAAAAGACGACGCTGAATAGTTATAGCTGCTTCGCGGCTTGGCCGCATAATCCAATAAAACAATCCGTGGAATGTAGGTACAGCCAGGACAACACATTCAATATCAGTGTAAGTTCTATTTCGTTTCTGCATTTATTTCATTCACCGCTTTCTATTTGCAGTAATAAGTTGTATTAAATGTAGCTTGAAATAAGAATTATATTTGTTTTAATAACGTTATTTTATACTAATACATCACTTTTATTTATTAAACAGTAGTAATTATTAAACAAAGCGAGTCTACCTTATTGGCTCAGTGGCGAAGCTACCGTTTACGAAGTTATTAATAGCAGGTTCGATTCCCGCGTCGTTAAAACGCGCGCGCGTTAAAAATATAGTAAACATAAAACTCAAGCCTTGAATCAGATATTTCACATCTCAGTTTAGCAGTAAAGGCGCTTGTACAGTTTGATTATAAAATTACGGCCGCTGAGCGTTAATATCTTTCATGGGGATAGTAATCTATAACACAATTAAGTTGAATGTTATTAAAGTTAGTAGGTTCGCTATATTTAAAATGTGTTTGAAATAAATATGATACTCAATTAATTTTAAAATATTTAATATTTTTATAAATGCTTTCTTGTGCTGACTGTACGAATGAAATTGGCGACTGAATCTCAAAATATATGAATTTGATTCAATGGAAAGGCAAGCGGCTTCTCTTTCTGTTATTCTAAAGGGCTGCCACCGGGGCGTTCGTGCACACCTTTTATTTTTAATAATAAAATAACTGCATTATGCAGAGGTCATTTTCGTTAATATTTTAAATGTATATGAAATTAAAAACATATTTATACCTCACAAATGTTTTAAATACAGTTTTTTTTACCACCACCCGAGTTTTCTTACTATTGCTCAATTTCTATTATTAAGGTAAGTTGAGCATTGATATTTTTATTTTCCAACAGTATTTCGAAATCTAAATCCAGTGTTGTTCACAGCTTAATTGTGATTATTATGTGTGTGGTGAATAGCAACTGTGTGGCAATCAAAATCTTCGGATGCCCAATTACTTTTCCATTTTTTTTATTTTCTATAATAACTTCCTTCTTCCCCTACTATTATTAACATTCTTTCTCTACGGTGGGTAACGCAACTGAAGTGCCCGTAGTACTGTAGATGATAATAGGTGGCGATGATTGTTTACTATCAGGTAATTCTATAAACTATTCCCACATAGTTAATTTAGGAAAATATGATCACGTCAATGTTATTATTATATTAGGTTGTATAAGGAATAGAACGGAACAATATAGTACCGGACTGTGACTTATCGCGACCGTGCCGAGAAGCAGACGACTGTTGTGCGTACGCTACTACCTAACCACTATTTAATTAATTGCGGTGCGTCTCTTACTTACGGATATAATCGAACCCAATGTCTCAGATTTAATCTTGTAAGCGCAACCCTAACCAATTACTATTTAAATATTTTGGTATAAATAATTTTATTAATATTAAAACGTTCCTAGTTTTATTTTTTAAAAACGCAGATTATGAATTTGGCAATTATAATATACATAATTGATTTTAAGGTCAATATTTAATAAAGTCGGTTATATGATCCTATTTATTGACTATTAAAACGAGGCAAAGATTTTAGGTTTTATGTGCACTTTTGATAATGCATTTTTTTATTTTCTTGGTATTAGGAAGATTGTGGGCTAAAGGTTTAGAGATTAAATGTTTAACTATAAACTAAAAGTATAGTGTAAAATTTTTTTTAAGAGTACAACTATATTTTTCATAGAGTAATACAGGTGTAAATAATAGCAAGTATAGCAAAGCCCTGGGATTCGCATTATGCAAGTGGTCGCTAACACGTGTTGTCGGCTCCCGCGCTACTCACGACACCTCGCGGTTCTTCTCCATAATTGTCTCCGTGTTATATTTGTTCTTTATAACGTCCCGATATTCAAGTAATTCCATTGTTTACTTTGTCCAAAATCATCTTAAAAACCAATCAATTCATTTCATGATGAACCCAAACGGTGTTGAAGCGAAGTGTTCGCTTTCTGAGTCAAACGTCACAAATTCATTTTGTATTTTTTATGGGATAGGAGGGCAAACCAGCAAGCGTTCCGCCTGATGGAAAGCAATCAATGCCGCCCTATAGACAACCGCGACACCGCAGGAGTAGGAGCAGGAGTATTGCCGGCCTTTTAGGTATGTGTAGGCTCGTTTTTTGAAGGTGCCAATATCGTATCAATTCGGAAAGACCGCCGAAGGCAGTTGGTTCCACAGAGTGGTGGTGCGTGGAAAGAAGTGCACCGTAGTAGATCGCCACTCATCCAGATGGTGGGTATGAAACATTTTTCTTACGGCGAGTTGTAGTATTATGAGTCTTGGTTTGTCGTTATCATTTATGTTAACAAAGTTAATGTTCATATTATGAAGGTTTCTAGTATAAATTAAATAATCGTTAATTTGATAATATTGTCACACGAAAGTATACCATAAATGACACAATTGTAAAGTAACTGACTCGTATCAGCATTTGTATAGTATGGTCCTCTAGTTAGGGAATGAGTGCAATGACAACGATATAGTCTCGGTTAGGTATATTAGGTATAGGTTAGTAGTAGTAGGATACGTTAGGTATAGGTTGGATAGGTTTTAGGTTCTCAACATTTGTATGTGTGAGACTTTTAAGTGTTTGCGTTTTGTCTATAAAAGTGTTTATTACAACTCTTTATTTAATGACGATAAGTTAATGAATAATTATTATTACATATTACATTTTATATTTTATATTATATGTATAATATTTGCCACATATAATACATGCCAGTAGTTGAAAGTTTTTAATATGCTATTGAAATAGCTGCATATCTATCGCGTGGCCTTTTTATCTGATATAACTTTTGTTGATATAAGTCTAATCATGTTTGAGGTATGAATCATAATTTAAACAGGCCTTACATTCCCCATTTTAACGTCGCACAAAGTTAAGTTTTTATTACCGAGGTAGAGGCAGCTCTCAAACTTTTAGTATTTGCTCCTATTACATTCGCCTCATACGACATCTGAGGGAAGAAATTATGGGGTAGCCTTTTTCTAGGCCTTTAACAACATTGTAAATAAAACATATTATATAAGACTTATATAATATATTGTTCAGCAATGACATAATTCTTGACTCGAGTAGTAAGTAGTTAATTTTTAACAAAGACAGTCTATAAATATTACTCTTACATAACTAAGTTTAGGCTTCCTTCTAGTTTGTTTTCAAATAATTAAATATTTACAGTGTTATTAAAGTCTGTTGATATTTCCTAAATAGCGACAAATTTTGTGTTGCGCATTTAATTATCAATATAAAATGTGATACTTTATATTTAATGTAATTTTTTTAAAGATAATAGTATCTCAGAATGGTTACTTCAATATATTTGCAAAAATTTAAACTATCCGAAGCCTTTTTACAATCTGTTACAAATCATACCGTAATTAAATTGATAAGTACACATACGAGCTGGCACGTAACTTCACGGTCGTTCCCTGAATAAAGACGAACCTCCGCAGAAGTATGACATAGGGGTGCGGAGATTCCGGTGCAGCGCAACGGAGTAAGATGACTGGTTAATTGTCGCGTACGCAACGCACGTATCAACACTGACATGTCACAAGACGTCTGCCACCGGCAGCGGTGAGCTCTCGACGAATTCCAATCGGAAAGAGCGAAAAAGGCACGAGCCGAGCATGCACGAGTAAAAAGCAACGAGCCCTGAGCTGCGTGCGCTACGGGAGGCTTCGCTGGCATCGAATCACAAATATTAGTTATATAATATTGTTAATCGTTGTTATTGTAACTTGTTTCGATGTATATTATGTATATCACAACAAAAAATAAACATGTATTATATCTTAAAGTTGCAATTAGCTTCTCTGCAAGCACACCTATGGCACAGCATATGCTTGATTCACATTGAGATCTTATACAATTATAATTACCTTATTTTTATTTTAAGCATATAAAAGCAATAATGATGTCGATGGATTAATTTTATAGTGTTTATTATATTATAAATTGTACTCCGTTTTAATCCTTTTAATTTTTCAAATGAATGAAGTAAATAAAAGAATTGTCTGCCGAATATTTGGTGCATAAAGCGGTGCAGACGAAACGTTCTAGTTCCCAGTATTGAATGAGTGAATTTGAGGAACCGGCGGAGGGCCAGTCGGCGCGCGTCGCGACTTACAAAAACAGTCGTCTGGTGGCGGCGCGGTACTGCGGCACTGCCTCGTCACGCCAACACATGCAGCCCCTGCACGCGCTCGCAGCATGCCAAATATACTGCCGATAGGTTAGGTACGTTTCATCCGCATGGTAATTAATTTAAAATTCCTGTTTCTCCAAACGTAATGAGGTAATGTTAAATGAATTAAGGACTAAGTGAAGTGAATGGCGGTGTACGTGAATGTGGAAAGCATGGTAATAGACCGTGAGTCTGCTCGCAATTTATGCATACGCCGGCATAATACGAATGACGCGATATAACGGATCGCCCCGATTATTTCCGTCCATTTCACGACTGTTTAATAGCAATGTTAAGCTTGGCGAAAGCAAACACACCCGCCCTGTTTATCGAATATTTTACGATCTTTACAGAATTAATTTTAAAATGCTAAGCTTTGTGGAAACGGTTGAAAGATTGTTTGGTTCCAGAATGTGCTACTAGTTCAACTATTTCTGATATTTATATTACACTTAGTCATTTACCATTCTGATTTCCTAGCATGTATGTTTATTCAGACTCAGGTGTTTATAATACACGTATAGTTTATTTCAAATAAGATATAGGTACTGTATAAGAAATTATTTAGCATTGAAACATCTGGCCGATGTCTGCTCATTTCGTTTCTCGTATCTTCTTAATTATAGCAATGTTTAATTTGAATTCGGTAATAAATGGAGGCCTTGAAATGGGGGATAGTTTACGATAACTTAAAAGGACATTGATTATTAAGTATGTTTACAGACTGTAGATTGCTATTGTAACAGATCATTTCTATTTTATACATTATTTATTGCGTTAATAGTGTTTCCAATAATTATAATTAGCGTTAGTGGAACTAATGTGGTTTTTGTGTTAGGTCGCCCCGGCTCGCTTCCGTTCAGGTGACGAGCGATATTATCTAAGGTCGTTCGACTACACAGTTTGTCACTCTCTTGACGTTATATTTCAATACACAAAATATCTACACCAGCATTCGTTGTGTTGACATACGCTCGTTATGTCATGTTCCTATGCCTTCCAAATTAATAGCCCGATAGATAGCGGCTGTTATTTTTGTTTAAGCTTGGGTGTCGTGCGTACGGTTCGCTGGCATTAACATAAAAAGTTCAGTCGTGGCGTCACAGTTCTTGAATAATAATAAATTTGTTGCATTATATCTTATCACAGAAATACATATCGTGTGTTAGGGTAGAATATTACTTTTAGTTGGTGGGCAGTTTTTTGCTTTCTCACAACCGCTACGCTAACAAATTGTTTTGAGACGGTTACCATAGTTAATGTTTTTTGATAGTAAAGTCAAATGTTTACATTACAATAAGTAATTATTAACTTTATATACAGCGATGCATAGCAAACTCTTTTATGGGATAGGATAGCAAGCTAGTAAGCGTGTCACCTGATGGAAAGCAATCAACGCCGCCCATAGAGTTTTGCAACATAATAGACATTGCAGAACCATGGGCACTTATAATATACACATCAGTGAAAAGTAAATCGACTAAAGAACGATCAAATTAGAACTAAAACAAAAGTGCTGAACTTCTTGTCTAAAACTGACCAGCAAAAGTCTTTCGATTTTTACTCCTGAAGAGGTCTCATAATGAATGGTAAATATGAACAATGGTGCTAGGTAATATTTACAATTCGTTATGAGACCTGTTGGTATTCTAATACGAGCGAAGCAGGAGAGATAAAAAACGTGTTGAGAAGACGAGTTAAACTCAAAGCGTGTCCTGATCGAAGGAGAGTCTAGAAAAAGCTAGAGGAGGCGGCTTCCATTAAACACGCTGAATTAAGAGACGTACTTTTCTTTAAACTAGCAATTTTTGATAAAATTGCTAGACTTCTGTAGTAGTAGATTTGATCTTGAAGGTTAACTGTAAGAGTTGGTTAGTTAATACCTAGGATTAAGTCCGACTTATTTAGGAAAGTTTTATTGATTATAGCTTAAATAAATAAATATTACTAGAATTTTATTAATCTTTCTAAATACACTTATAGTGCTGTGCTTAGATATTATGGTTTACGTAGTCAAATGGTAGATGCGAACTCATAGCATTAGATGAACAACTCCTCGATCGATTGTCCTACAAATCGAGCTATTGCTGCCTTTAAAACATTAGTAATACACAGATAACGGTTCAAAATAAACAGGGTGTAATATATTGTATTCATTCTATTTCATATCAGACACATAGGTAACAATTATAAGGAAATAAGTACTAATTCTTCTTCTAAGAGTTTGGCAGCCAATACAGCACAAATCTCCCTCCTCCTCCTTTGCGAGATGCAGCAGTTCTGGAGCACTCACTGTCCCGGTCCACTCCCTGATATTACGTAGCCAAGACTTTATTTTTCGACCAACTTGTCTTTTGCCCGCGACTTTTCCCATCATGATCAGTTGCTAATAACATGTGAAATTATATTTTAATGTATTTCTATCTACTTTTAGTCCAAATTATAAATGGATGTTAAAATTTAATGTAAATATGATAGTTACCGATAATCTGGTACAGATTATGACTACGTATGTGTTGAATTAGTTTTAATAATGTGGTACTTTATCACCGGAAATGTTGACAACCGCGGCGGAACGGTTTTATAAAACTCTTTTGTTATATTTCCATGATATTATTAAAAAATATGCAAATCGATCGCAAAGCGACAGGATGTTCATTTTAGTATTAATGTCGATGTATTTGCATGTAAATTAAGTTTGTATCCGCGGATGTAACAATTACAAATTGTAATGCGCGTCATTATAGTTATAAAATACAGGACGTTCGACCTCGGCGGTCCAATAACGTCCGCCTTTAATATCGCGCCGGAAACGAAGGCACGGGTTTGATAAACCTTAAAATGAGCGCAAAAAATAAGTGACAATATATAATCAGGCGTCCTTTTGTTTTATCAACATGACATTTAATTTAAATAACTCAAACCTTGAATATTTTGTAAGATAGCCGATTGAAATTTGGCATGCACTAAGTTAATAATAAGGCACTGTTGCTATTCTGTTTTGACTATGTTGGATCATTATTAGTTCATACGTAAGTAAAAGTAATATACATACGTATGCAATCATAAGAATTCAAGACAGGTCTATTATCCAAAAATCTTAAAGGAAAGTGATATAAATTATTGTAATTTGGAAATATCTTGCTTCATATGCATACCATTTTAAATCAGAATCGATTTTTCTAGCAAGCAATCAACAATAAAAGTAGTTGTATTGATAAAAAGTTGTTGTTATTATAAAAACAAGAGCTGAAGCAAAGTTATTGTTCATATGTATCTAAAAAACACACCCATATAAGTATTCATTTAAATGATGTTATTACTTTCAATAATATGTAGTATTTTATTACAGACAATATTTAAACATAATATTTGTTATACTGATCAGAATGCAAGGTCTTGCTATCGGTCAACAGATGGCAGTATTAGTCTCGCGTAAAATTTGAAATTTGTAATTTAATAATTAATTGTAACAGTAGACGTTTGTCTTTACAATTTATTAAATGAATAATTATTACTTCATGTTAATAAACTAATTATTTATGGAGATTGAACCAGTTTTAACCGTCACGTGTTTTATAACGTGACAACTTTCTCAAGCAGTGTGTATTTATGTACGTATGCATGTATGTATGTGTGTATGTACATGAGGAAGTGTTTGTTTTGTTTTAGGACGTGTGTCGATACTATTGCGCGTGTCTAGGCATCGTTCTACGAAGGATTGCGCTCGGTGCAGAGTGCAGCGGGGTACAAGCGGGAGGTGCACCTCAGGCTCTGCACGCCCCGGGGCCCGCCCCACGCCCGATTCCCCCTCGTCCCGCTGCCTCCTCGCCTCCACACTTGTTTTGACGTAAGGTGTCCTCTGGCCTCTAAGCAAAACTCTTACCTTGTTTCACGGTAGAGTTCGGAATTTTCCCGCACTTGTTGTTATCGCAGTAGCTATGTTTCTAACATCTTACGATCGTATACTCGGTACAGTGGACACACTGTTATTGTTGCACTTAACGTCCTCTTTCATATTCCTTTCAGTATTGATTTGTATTAATATGTACACGCAGAATAAGAAATGCATTAATAAGATTATTATTGCAATGTGTTTAAATAACATATAAAGATAGATTTATTCTTTATTGTAAACCAGAAATATCATACAAAGATGAGTTTTGATACTACACTTTTTCCGAAACAGCTTATAAATAATTAATGACTCTGTTGAAAACTGAAGACCATTAGTTCTTTTTTCACCACAAGATGAAAAAGTTATAGAGAGTACCCCTCACGCTTGGGGTTTTTCTGTTAATAGATAAATTTCGAAATAAAGAACTGCTAGAGAACTAATGTCATTTACATAGCGCTTTGAATTAACAAGCTAAAGTGGCAAAAAACTTGTCACGTTTGTTGAAAAACCTATAATCGTTACAGGGGTCAAGTACTACAGCGCAGACTGCATCTTGGCAAAAGTAATGAAGAAAGTATCTCGGTTTGACGGTGAGATATACTGCGCAGGGTGGCTAGCAGCGACCGAAGAGGAGGCGTTGCACATCTCTATGGGCAAATTAATACCTCATATCATGTCATATAAGCCAATTATACCCAAGTAAGTACAAGCAAATTAATTTGCCTCGATTTTAACAATAAAACAACATATAGTCACGCGTGTCTCCCTGTGGGATTAGCAGAGACCACAGATCTCCATCCGCTACGATTCTGACACTACGTGCTTCCTTCACACTCATCTATTCTTCTTCTCACATTCGTCCTAACGAGTAGCGGACCACATCGCCGTAATTTTTTAACGAATAAGATATACATATTAAGATTCGTCATAGTGAATCCCACGAGCCGCAAAGGAGAACTGAGGTCAGCCCCAGCAGAGCCCCGCATGCTGAGGTAAGGCACTATTAGTACCCAGTGGGCCCGATCCCTGGACGTCGGCACGCTTGCGACTAAGCTCGCCCCTAGCCACGCATCCTTTGGCACGGCAGACCGTGGATTGGCGGAGAGGAAGGGAAAAGGATAGAGAAGAAATCGAAAAGGCAGCGGAAAGAAAAGATGGATTTAGATAAGATGATAGGGATATGATACTACCGCAATGGAAGACGAGGAGTGATACGGTAGTAGCTCAGGAGGTCGGGGTCGCGTAGTATATTTTCTAATTAACAAAACTAAAAATCTATAAAGAAACGTTACGAATACTTTGCTTTGGTAGCTAATGAAAATAATTCATAACTTTTGTCAAAAGTAAGTAACCCGGCACGCGTCAATCATTAACTTTTTTTGGTTTGTCCAAAAGAAAGGCGGGCAGCTGTCGCATTACATCGTGTATTCGACATGACTCGAAACAAATTTCTTTTAATTTTTCGTAGCTACTATTGGACTTTAGCTTTTAAACTGTTGAACTTGGAAAAGGTTGAACTTGGAGTTGTGTCATGACGACACAAAAATGAATTATTTTTTAATGTTTTGGTTCTCTAACGCAAAATGTCTTCAAGACAACAAGAAGAGACGACATTAATCGTTGTAATTTTAAATCTTTGCATTCTATTCAATTTTTACAACTCGCTCAAGTGTTAATTTGTGTCGATACTGATATTATTTATCTGATACTAGACTAATAAGAATTTTATGTAAATATACATAAAAAACCAAAACGTTTTTAGTTTTTATAGTAATTTCTTATAAGTCACAAATTTATCCAAATAAAAGAAATTTTAGGAATCAAACTTGTAAGTACATCATGACTCCCAATAGGCTCAGTGGCCGGCCCCGCTACCCACGGAGTCAATGATCACGGGTTCACACCCCGTATGTATGGCCTAAAGATATTTATTCCGAGTATGGTAACCTCGCCAATCTGCATTGAACATACATGGTGGGTTAACGTCCATTCCTCCAGAAATGGGGAGGCTCGTGCTCAGCAGGACATTTATGGACTGTGAAAAAAGCAAGCAGGGGTTGGCAGAGACCGCACAGAGCTCCATCCACTACGATCCCGGCACATCATCCCCGCCTCCTCCACACTCATCCATCCTTTCATCCATTCATCCTCTCACATTCATCGCAGCGAAACGGCTCTCCATTAGTCGCTTCTCGCCCTCGTGGGAATCATGACATGACGGGTAGTGAACCACGTCGCTGTATAATAATATAAGTATAATAGTAAAAGTAATAACTATTACTATTTTTATTATAACTTTTTTATAATTATTTTTTTATTATTTTAATTATTTTTTTTATGACTTTTACTATATTAAAGTTTATATTCTATTATGAAAAAAAAATAAATATAAGGTTGCAAATGCCGATCTGGATAATTGGCTAATTGCTAACTAGAGTTTAACGACGCATCAACATTTTGTTGCAAGAACTATTTATGATTGCAATGCGCGGTGAGAATATGGAGTGAAGGACAAAAACGAGCGAACGGAGCCAGCGGAATTATTATGTTTTTGTGGAGCACTGATCGGCGGAGGACGACCGCCCGCGGGTGGCACAAGCTTGGCCAACTCCATGCTTCATAATTAGCCTGTTATGAATTTTATAAATATTTGATGCGCGCCACAATCGTCGCCGCCGGATAATTATCACAACAATTTTTTCATTAATTAACCGACGACTCACTTGATTATAAAATGTCAAAACCTATCAAAATTATAGGTTAAAGTTACATACATTATGATTATCAGAATTCGTGAATCCATAGCAGTAAAATTTACAGGAACAACAAAAAAATGGTTTTCTTTCATAGTTTATTATAAATATATTCTTACTTTAGGTATAAAAAGAACTACACTTTGATGCTACACTTTAAGATTATCCGTTAGATGGCATCAAAAGTGAGAAGTGAGAAAAAATGATTTTTTGGAAGTAAGAGTTCTGATCATTAGACCGTATTACATATTTATATTAATCACCGACTGACTAGCGAGTAGGTATACAAATATGCGTGTATAAAATGCCCACAATTTAATACAGTTTACAATAAAACTCAGAAGTTTTTATTGACGGGGAATTTAAGTTTAAACAATCCAATAAAAATAATCATTCTTTGTTATAAATATACCCAAGACCACCGCTAAGACTTTTTGTTTATAATTTCGGTTTACAGCTGCTAATTAATATTTATGGTTATTTTATTGCACTAACTAGTAGTGCGATAACTCCCATAGTCCAATGTTTTTAATGAATTTACACACCTTAATCTAACTTGAACGATGAAAAAATATTTGGCTGGTTATTATAACATTTATATGTAGATACATAAAATAATTAAGAGGCATAAAAGAAGGACAGATTTTTAAGTTTTAGATGGAAATATACACATTAAATTGGACGCGATTTTTTAAAATTTTAAACTGAGTGAATAATGAACGATGATTATCATTCATAAGCAAAGAACGATTTTTCATGTTCAATGTTTAAGCTATATTTCCACGCAATAAACGCCGGACTTCAATCAAAGTGAAATATTTCATTAAGACAGTTGAGACCACTAAGTTTTATGGCTTAATTGATTTTGCAAACTATAACAGGGTCAGTTTTTATAGCGCACCCATCGGCCATAGGTTTTGAAGAATCTCGACCTTTTTTATTCCGTCATAACTGCTCGCGATGATAAATGGATCGCCCGTCATCGCCAAACTTTTATTCGTTTTATTATTCGACTTTGTGCGCCACCGCCCGCAAATTCTTATCTCGAATATGAAATAGCCATTAAAATGCAGACCATTTTAAGGAAAATGATGCGGCATATTTTGAATAGACTCGGTACAGCGATGCAATGCTGCGTCGACGTTGAACACTGTAATCAATTCATTGTGATCTACGAATTATTTGTCGAATGGTTTACGAATATTTCAAATGTTGGCAATACGCCGGTTTACTGAGAGAGAGTACAATGGCATGGACGCTGTGATAACAGGTACCCGCGGTGCGCTCGCGGCCCGACCCGCAACCCACGATTGTCGTATGATCGCTCATTTTCCCATGATCTTCAGTGCACGTATCCAATACATTAACCCACTATTTTCTTTAAAAGGAGAATAACTAATTCCGCCGGAATTCTTTAGATAACTTATGTTTTCACGCCAATAAAAACATTGAATAGCAATTCATGCAATTGACAATAAGAATAGTAAAACAAACCAACTCGTGCAGTGACGTATTGTTAGATTTTTGCATACATGAATTCGTTCCTGCATCCGGCAAATATTCGCTAGGCCTACAGGTATTTACTTTAAATGTAAGTGTCTGTCCCTGTTATTTAGTTTGGCCATAATGTTACCCGCTACACAGAGAATCCTTGTGTGGGGCAGTGAGTGTAAAGTGTTTTATATAATATTTAAAAATATCGATTGCAAATACAACGTGTTATAATTTAGAATTTTACTGTCGTACAACTTATATTATCATTATAAATTATTATATATTATCATTATAACTTATATTATATTATCATTGTCGATATACATTCAGCTAAGGTCATGTTACTTTGAATGAGCAGGAAATCGCGATCAAAAACAAAAGGAAAAACAATAAAGCACTCGCTGAAGTTAGCCTCCTATTTGGCAATTAAAAAAGTTTTAAACAATCCTACCAAACATTGTAACTTAATACAAGCAATTTAAAGTTCAAAATGGTTCAAAACAATTAATTGTTTGGCACTTATCCTCCTAGAAAGATAAGCTTTTGAAGTTAAGAAACCCTTCCGACTAGTCGCAGAAAAATATAAAAAGAAACGGATGTTTTAAAGAAAATTAAAAACTAGGAAGTTTTGCCGATCGAGTCTGCTAATCTACGCCGTGTAAAGAAATAAAGAACAAGTTTGTTGAATATTTATTACTTTACTTATTTTACTTTGTGAATTGTATTTTAAATGGAAAATGGTATTCTGGAATAAGGAACATCTACTAACAACAATAAGCTAATCAAGTTAGGTAAATAGGTATAACTGTTATTTTGGTAAAAACTACAGAACATAATTATATTTCTGAAACTTTGTAGTTTTATATTACAAGTAGGAATTCGATAAGCAGCAGTCAAATAAAACAACAGACGCTAACCACATACTACTATAAAAGAAGAAGGTTTATATTCGCAAACACAGAAAACGTGTGAACTGCTTTAAACTACCATGTACCGCCATCGCCAGCACAAGCACGACACCTATTGTAAAATAGTTGCATTAATTCAAAAACCAAATTCTAGAGTGTATCTACAACAAGTTGCCTCGTAATCGGATGAATGGTGTAGGTAGCTACTTAACATAGGAATTAAAACAGATTCAAGGTAGTTTTATGTTTCCGTTTTTTAATATTTTTTAGCAAACCATATATATATATATCATTATTGGGCAAAGGGCCCCTCCATTTTTGAAGGAACGGGCATTGACCCACCACACTTATCCATCGTATCGTTATCGGACCATAATAAATATTAAAAAAATTGTTAAAAAATAACTTGGCCAAACGGCCAATTTATTTTTTGTTTTCTTTATAAAAAATATTTAATTATTTATGAACACAAAGGTTAAAAATTATAATTATGACAACATTATAATATGTCAATTACAAGTAGATATGTATGAATAATGTGCACTTAAAATATAATCACAATATGTCATGCTTTATTGTTTGTTGATTTATGCATCAAATTTACAGCTATAAACTTTTAACTTTACATAATATAAATTGCTGTGCATGTTGTCACATAAATATGGCTTAAGTTAAAGAGGTTAACAAACTTTTAATATTCATTAGTATATATGTACTATGTATGTATGTATATATAATATAGGAAGATTATAGATTTAATTAAATGATTTTTATACCATATATATATTTTTTTGTCGTAATTAATTTATTGACAGTTTGGAGTAGTCCATTACTGGCCACTTCCAATCTTGAGTACTTATACTAATCGCTATGCCCACCCTAAAGTAGTCCCCTGTAATAATATGTGAACAGCAAAGTTGCAGAGAAATTTTTGTCATATTTTTTTTTGTAATTTAAAATATTTATGCAGTTTTTTTTACAGCCCGTATGTCCCACTGTTGAACACAGGCCTCTCCATTTCTGGAGCAACGGACGTTAACCCACCACGCTTGTCCAATGCGGATTGGCGGGGTTAACAGATTCGGAATAAATATTTGTAATCTATACATATATTTATTCCGATGCGGGGATCAAACCCGCCACCATTGACTTCGTAGGCGGAGGGCCCCACCACTGAGCCAATTGGCCGTCTGGGCATCGTTAATGAGCCGGTTCAAAGCATACACAAGTGGACACGTAGCGGTGTCTGCCTGAGTAATGAAGAAAAATCTACAACCACCAATCCGCTTACAAGAGCAGGAATTACTGCAACACCCCTAAATTTTTAGTGACGTCAATGTCTATCAGTGTACTGTTACGAGTAAGGCTATATTGATTGATATATTTTTATAAGTACAATGTTTCTGTTACCGAGATCGTTAACTTTATTTTAGATTCTCGTGATGCTGTACTAATAGATTTTTTTAAATACCTCCATACTTATATTATACATTAGGCCATACATATATTTATTCTGTTACGGGTATCGAACCCGTGACCATTGTCTTCGAGGGCAGGGGTACCGCCACTAAACCAATTGGTCATCGTTAGACACTTCTCTGCACATGTCCATGGTTTTACCTATATTTATACTAATTCCAAGGTTATCCGGATAGAATGAATGAAAAATGAATCGTGAATGTATCCTTGGTCTATTCTATAATAGTGTGAAACATTTAAAATTCCAATATTGTAAGCTCGTTACCTATCATTTATATGAGAAAAATGCTTTCTGTGATCTGCAATACTTCCACAAAGACAACACCCCTGGATCGGCTCACTGAGCCAGCGGAGTAAGTAATGTCTGATAGTGGAACGTTACGGCTGTATGATTGATTGATTATATTAACAGTAAAAGTTTACAGCCTTCTATCTTCTGACTTTGGTCTCATACTACGTCCAGACATTATAATTTGTGAAAGAAGGCTAACTTCTTTCTTAAAAGTAAAGTTAAGGTTAGAATATTTATAGAATATGTATGTAAATGAGTACAAATCGCTGTTAAACAGGGAATGACGTTTAAAAAGAATGACTATTATTATAGTCATTCTTTTTAACGTATTCCATTGAATACATATTAAAGGGATGTCATTCGGAGATGACATTGGCTTAGTTCGGTTGCTTCGATTGTACTTCGTGTGCCTATTTTAAGGAAATGAATAATTATGATCTAAAAACGAATTCAAAATAATTAACAACAATTGATGAAATAGAATTTATGTCATTAGATATTTTTTAACGTTGAACTGCCTACAAAATATTGGAAAATTATATATTGGCCATGTTTACAACAAATGTTGAAGAATTTTTGTCTTCAGTTTCAGTTTTCAGTCTTTCAGTTTGTTACTTTATCAATTTCGATGGTCTACCACATACAATGACAGTATGTTTTTAAAATTTCAAAATCAATTTAATAGAAATAATGCCACGAAAATGTGATTTTAAGTCTCATCAAAATACTTAAATCCGCGCATTTTGAAACCAGTTCCATCTCTGACTCGTATTACAATATATTAAATAATAAATATCATTTATCAAGACCCAACAGTCATAAACTATAAAATTCCTTTTAACATTTAATAATAAGATAATAAAACAAGTTGTGTGTTAAAACTTCGAGAAGACAGTCTTTTGAAAACCTATAATGAATATTGATTTAAATAGCTTAGATTAAAAATCGGGAAAAATTATAACGAGAGGACGCCGACATCTGCCTTTGCAATAGGATTGTATGGACTCTTTTTTAATTTCGATGAAATCTTCTAAACAGTTTTAAATTTTATTCCTGACAATTTTTCCTATGTGTAATTTAAAATGTAAATATTATTTGGGCATTTAAATAGTCTTAAAATTTTTAAAATATTCGATAACTATTTTAAGTCTAGAATAATGTGTGTATATATTATGTTAAGCATTTCAATAGGTAAATAATAGTTACTTTTTTGGCTGCAATTAACACATAATTAAATTGAGCATGTGGCATATCCATATTAAGCGAGTGTACATTTTTTAAGAATAATGAGGTGGAGGTTTTTATAACAAAGGTCCTTGGCCGTGCATCTTGATCTTAATGTTATCTCTAATAGGTCAATAAATAAAGAGCAACGTGCGAGCTTCGTCGACCGGCGACACATACATGCCGAGGGCCTATTAAAAGGAAATGAATACGAGCCCTGGTTATAATATCACCGCTCAGTTTTATTCATATTTTAATTCGTGGCTGTCGGAATGTTTTGCGAGATGTTTGGGAGATAACCCCCTCAATGAATTTCAAATATTAATGTTAGTATTAATTTTGGATATGAGAAAAATATTTGTTAAAAATTTTGGTTGTTGGCTGAAAAGTTAGTGATGAACTAAGATATGAATGGTAAGACGAATAAAAAGAAAAAACATAAGCCACATAAAGAATTATTAAAATTTGAAAATTAAAAATTTATACAAAATTCACATTTTTTAAATAATTAAGGATTATATATAAGGAAAATACGGTTACATAAACAGTCAAACAGTAGTCCATCAAATCAATGGCCTTTTGATCGTATATGGATCTCCGAACCAATTAGGCTAGTTCTTGTATTAATTTTTACACGGAATCAAAGTTTTCAGGTATTACCGCTGTTTTGGACGAATTTTTCATTTATAGCAGAGCTGGGAAAAGAATATGCGGATCATAGTAATCACCGCCGCCAATGACATGAATAACGTCCGAGGCGTCTCAAATACGACCTTCAGATGGTATAGTGCTAGGAAGGGCAAGACCTTGCAGGAACTATTTATTGTCATTTAATGCGATACCTCAACATAATAAAGAGAAACGAGATCAGCGAGACATTCTTCTTGAAATAACCATCGGCGAGAACTGACATAAATTTTGGAGCCAAAATGTTCACACATGAGTTTGATTGTTAGTTTTGGATTTGGTTTAATGCAATTATTAATGCAAGATTCCCTATGCTACTAAGATGGAATTACAAATATAACTTTATTAAGATACGGGAAACATTTGAGACTAAACCAGTATGTTGAATGTCGGAGGTCCTTCGCGCAGGAGTATTGCAGCACTCTGAAGAAACAAATGATAAGATAGCCCCTTTGTTATTTTAAGTTCGTGTTTATATTACATAAAATTTTTAATTTACCATATGTTATATTAAAGACAACCTCATTGATTCAGTGGCGAAATTAATGTTTTTTTAGTCAATAGTCGTGGGTCCGATTCTCGTATTTATCTATATATATATATATATATATATATATATATATATATATATATATATATATATATATAATATATATAAGTGGGTTAATGTCCATTCCTCTTAAAAAGGAGAGCTCTGTAAAAATATATTACATTAAAGTCGTGTCTGTTGCATTTGACACATATGGTACATTTAAATGGAAGAGATACAAGTTTAAATGCATAGAAAAGGTTACATCTGGAGTTATGAATGAAATGTAAACGGCCGCAATAAAATGATACAGTGGAGGGGGGTAGTGGAGGGGGTAACGGGCGGCGGCGCAATCTCATCGCGGCATCTCGCGCTGGCCTCCGTCCGCTTTATGATGCTTCACTCTTTTATTTAGATATTTGTACGGGTCCCCTCATTTTTATTCACTCAAACACATTATTATGCATACATAAGTACTCGTTTATTTCATTCTCAGCGTTATTTTAAAACCCTAAGTTTGAAAGTTGACTTCGTCACCTCGTGTACCTGCCCGTCCGCCGCTTTGAAATGTGGCGACAATATTCAAAAAGATAAAGAGATAAGGTCTCTTTAAAGCGGTTGATGTAATTCGATGCCTCGCTATAATACATTTTGGTTATGGTTTATGAGCAATGATTTTTCAAAAATAAAGCGGTATCTGCTTTGTACTTGACTGTTTATTTTATTATACATTGCAGTATGCAAAATCAATACAAATTTATAAATCTATTGATTTATTAAAACAAAACAACATCATCTGTATTTTAAACGAACATAAATAAATATGGAGCCAATAAAGGATTTATATTTTATAGCCACCCTCTCTGTTACTTATATTTCAAAATTAAACAGTTCGTTGGACACAGACAGAAATAGAAGATTCCATTTATAATTTAGTATTAATTGAATTCTTGAGTCGCTAAAAATTAATATAATAAGGCACAGGTTATAATATATGTAACTTAATATTATTTGTATTCCATTTAACAAAAAGTGTATTACAAATTTGGTCCCTTGGGTTTAATATACATAGTGTTTACACTGTATCTGAATTTTAGAATTTATTCTAAATATTCCGGTAAGTGTTAGGTGCAGGTTACACCAGAAATTAAGCGAAATAAGGTAGTTCGTTAGTCTTCACTTATGTCGCCTGACTATGAAAGGTAAACGAAGATAAGTAGGCTTAATGAAGTGGGTTCAAACCGAAAAGTCAAACAACAATACTAGATAGATTATTACGAGAGAATCTGTCTTTACCCCCTCGTTACGGCCGCACTTCACTTCACTGGGATCGTTGGGTTTGGCCAGCCTGTAAAGTTTGCATCTCTTCTTTAGTTTAGCTTTGTAGTTAGTGGTGTAAAATAAAAGATAAAAAGACGCAGAAGCTACATAAGCGAAGTTAAACCAACGATCGTTTCACGTCGTTTTCAGTGTGGCCTGCGCCTTAGGAGTCAATTATTTCGAAGTAACTCAGCGACCAAAACGTTGGTAGCCTGAGTACAATTAGCCGCAGCATACGAGCGCGGCAGCCGGCTGCCGGTAGCGGGCGCCCGCTGTGCCCCCCGCCGTGCGGCTTCCACGCCCCAGACAACGCTTACACTTGTAATATTTAATATCTTAATGCCCGTTTGGGGCGTGCTAAGCAACGCATTGAATAATTATTTAATTTGTGTTAAACGAACTGCCCGCCTGATTATCTACTTTGTAGCTAAAACAGTACCGTTATAAAGTGATTATATTACGATCCAGGCTTACAACTGTCGATCTGCGGCGCTTTAAACTATTGTTCACTTTGCTGGTCAAAGGTTCGGTAAAGATTCGGTGAGTTGTACTAGTGTATTTTTAAATTCCATATTACTTCATAGCTCACTGTTGGGCATCTTCTCTGATTTCTGGGCATATAGACATTAATCCATCTATCTATTCAAACGCTTCTCTAAGATCGAGAAGTGGGACATTCAGACTCGAAAGAAATACCCGTAAGGCATACCAATGTGTATTTTTTCCGATGCAGGAACTAAACCCGCGCCCGATTGGTAGCGTTCTAGTACATTTACAGTACAAGTGCGTTTTAACCACACCTTTACAGATATTTCCGTAGCGACACAACCTCGAAATATTCAAACAACAAGTCTTCTCAAAGGCCGGCTATGCCTCGTCAATGGTTTTGGTGTTTTAAGTGTCTATAGGTCGCCATTGATTGCTTTCCATCAAGCTTGCTCGTCTGCCTTTTCATAACGTAGTTTTTTTTTTAAATAGAGAAAGTGTAAAATGTTGACCTAAAGATTGTTGAAAAGGCTCGTCGGAGGTCGGTGAAAATTATATTACATAGAGGCAAATGGAAGAGACCTTTACTCAAAATAAGGCCATGAACATATATAAGAAAATATTTATTATGTATTATATTATTTCTCTATCATAGTTATGGAATAAAAATTTATTTCTGTAATTTATTATTTAGTTATATTACTACTTTAATATACATATGTGAAATTTGTGTATAAATGACAAGGTAACTTACTACAGTACTTCATAAACTTGACTCCACACTGAAAGTATGTAATAATGTTGATATTTTCGTCGACTCTATTATTATTTCTTTTTCTTAAAACTACTCTTCTATTTCACTTTGCTTTCTCGTTTTTCCTCTTCCCCTCTTATAAAGAGGAAATATAATTTCCTTAACTAAGCTGTCAAGACAAAAGCGCATAGAACGTAATACTAAGAAAATGTTCAGTTATCTAAAGACATTTTTTACATTATTAAACCTTATTATTATAGTTTACATTATTAACTTATTATTATAGTAAAGATGAATCTTTTCTTTTATTACTTTTTCTTTAGTATATCTATATTTGTATATTTTTAATGATTCGTGTTATTTATTGTGGCTTATCATATCATAAAAGGTAATCTCTTAAAAATGCTGTATCCGAGAAACTTAAAATTAAAATTACCGCTTGGTTTCGCGGATTTCCTTTATAAATATCAATATCACATGCGAATAATAAGAATAAATTATACACGACAAGTCAAGACTTGAGTGTAACGTGACCCGTCTAATGACAAATGTTGGTCGCAAGGGTCGTTAATGGCTGGAAAGTTCTGTCGCACGAGCGAGCGGCGCGGGCGTCGGTAGACCCGGCAAGCGGCAACGTATACATCGGTTATTGAGTGCGATTTGGGCAAGTCGCTTCAATGCGAGTACATACGATTGATTTACGAGACGAGCGTGTGTCCTTTGTGCTCCAGCTGACTAATGGACGGACGCTCACGGACATTTATGTAGATTGATTGTATAAATTTTATTCACAATGTTAATACAGTAACAGATTTAGATGTCATTTAGAAATGGCGTTGTAAAGTTGTGCAATTTAGGCCGTGGATAATGGATGACGAATGGCGAACGTCTGTGGCGAGTGAAGTTGCAGTCGCGCTCTGTAAACGAAGGCTGAACACGGACTATATATACCTCTTTTCAAAAACAAAAACGGGCACCTTACAGTCATTGGATGTTCTATGGATAATATTAATATTTTTTGTATGTCGTTAATTAAGATGACTAGAAATTTTTTTTTTGGGATAGGAGGGCAAACGAGCAAGCGTGTCGCCTGATGGAAAGCAATCAACGCCGCCCACGGACAACCGCGACACCGCAGGAGTCGCGAAAGCGAAATTGTGTT
This sequence comes from Baronia brevicornis, assembly GCA_031353405.1. Taxonomy (NCBI): domain Eukaryota; kingdom Metazoa; phylum Arthropoda; class Insecta; order Lepidoptera; family Papilionidae; genus Baronia; species Baronia brevicornis. Next base: position 391,644 of record JASFAT010001699.1, on the reverse strand, counting down.
TCTTTTTTAGAATTTTTTTAACACTTAAATTCTAGAATCGGTGTTTTAGTCAATGTAAACAGATATCCGTGTGAAAATGGACATTTTTAAGGATATAGTGAAATTCAGACTACGAGTATTTGTAAGGTACTTTAATAAAAAAAAAACAACCTCGTAAAAAGTAAGTAAAAAGTCACAAACTTTAAAAAAGCAAAAGTTTCGAATTTAGAATTAATTTTTTTTTATTCCCAGATTCTTTATTAAGTAGCAGTAACATAGTTTGGCTATTAAAACTTCTTTAGAACTAAATTATTACCAATAATGTAGTAAAATCAAAACCGTCCATTTTTTGCAAAGGAGTGTGCATATGTTGTCAATACATCTTTTTAGATATGATGAGACAATACTATTTTGTTTTAATATGATGGAAGAGGTGAGTGAGCAAATGGGGCACGTAAATAATATGTAACTACCCCTTAACGACATTAGCAACATAGTAAATTGTAATAAAGTGAAGGGTAGGTCACAGGCTCTTCTGCTCGGCGGACAAAGCGCTAGTAAAGATAACTACCTAAACGTTAAGTTGCTACGAAATTATGATATTTACTGAACAAGCTAGTTAACTCATGTTGTTTACAAAAACTATACATAAATTGACTCTAATATAGAATAAATTTCACACATTCACACACACATCTAACGAAATTTACGACATTTTAATAAATAGATATATAGATATAATTAGCAATTTTTATGTATTTACACCAATTGACTTTAACAATTAAATCATAAAGAAATGTTTTAATGAATTTAATTAAGCTTATAGTATAAATTCAATTATAACATTGTATTAATTATCAATAAGCAAAAATGAATATAGATACGATATTATTTAAAATATCCATTGTCTTCAGAAACATGTTTACATACAGCTCGCTGCAATTTGTATTTTCATTTAATTATAATTAATATACCTTGTATTCATGAAATTCAGTATAATATACATACATATATATATACTTATATATACAATACATATAACTTATAAATTATTTGACGTATACATATGTGTATGTGTGTGTGTGTGTACCATACACACACACATAATAAAAATGTTTTCAAAAGAAAAAAACTCCTTTGCGTTTAGATACGGCTCGAAGAAAAAGGACAATATCCTACTTGCAGCGTCATCCTTATCGACACGGATCAAATGTTGTTAATCAAAAATTTTAATGACCATAGTTCAGAAAATAATAACTTTTCTTCACCTACCAATAAATTACTCAGCTTCGATAGTTTTGATCCTCATTAGTACTACACTACGCTATGGTCCATGATACGCATGTATGTATGTATGTACATTAATCGTTCTTTATGGGGGCGTATGTAAATTTTTTATCTTTTTTATAAAATAAGAAAATTAAAATGTAATATATTTTCCCTTTTTGGACGAATCAATAAAATTGAAATAGCTAAATATAATTATTAGAGTAGGTGTGGACTACGGCGGAGATCAGTTGTAGAAACAACATAGTGTTAGATGCACCTCAGCCAGATGAAACAACGAATTGCGCAGGGCGGCTGGCAGAAACTGGATGCATAAAGCTAAAGCCCGAGCTAGGTGGCGTATATCAAAGGAGACCTATTTTCATCAGAGGGCTGCCACAACCTGTTGACAATGATGTTAGGGTAATGTAACTGTTTATATCTACATGTAAATAATTATATTTCCCTTACATCGTCGTCATATATTTACATATATGATGATGATGTAAGGAAATATAGTCGTAATGTAGTATATATAATATAGTCTTTTTATACATAAAATGAAATGTATATAAAAACACAGTCATATTGAATAAGCATCCACATGTATATAATTTAAGTTTGCACTTTATGCGACTGGTAAAGATTAATTTTCTGACAAAGTGAAAAATAGTAAATAGAAATGAAACACTATTAAGGATGGTGGTATACAATATTACGTACTCTAGTATCAAGATCATCGCAACAGCTAGCTTTCGGTCACGGTGCGTAGCGACGCATCGCGAGACAGTTTGGCATTTAGGCTTATTGTAACTAAGTTATTGACTTTTCGATCCGTCCATCAAGTATCCCTTATCCTCACTTCGTGCCTCCGTCTGACACAGATGCATAGAAATAGATTATCATTATAATATTTTATTGATGCCTTTTTATTTTATATAAATATTTTTCTCCTTGAACTTTTTCAAACTCCTCCTTTGTATATCTGGCCTAAATAGGCCTCCATGAGGAAAATTAAGTCCTTTCATGTCATCCATACAAGTTCTCTCCAGAATTCACCAAGATTATCTAAGTCATTACGAATTTCTCCGATAGTGTTGAGTTGTTTATTATTCTTTAACAGGAATCCTTTGTCAACAGGCACAAATCGCACTGACTCTAATTGGTGAAGATGCCATGGATGGTAATGCTCGGACCCACCGTTCTGGCAATGTAGATGCTTATATGCAAGAGGTCGGTATTCGTCGTTTAGACTTGCAAGCGCGGAGGCCCGACCTTAATCCCATTGAGCACGTCTGGGACCACCAAAAAGGTGAGTACAATCTGTCCAACCACCTTCTCAAAACATCAGAGAGTTTAAACGTGTGATCTCGGCTGAGTGAGAACACATTCCGCGGGATACCATCAAAAGCCTGGTGGAAAGCATGCCAAGACGATAACATGCTGTAATTGATGCAAAGGCAGGTCACATTCGTTATTAATTTATATTTTTTTAATGTATTTTTATTAAAGTACAATAAAAATACTCTTAGCCTTAACTTCAATATACCTATAAAAATGTCCATTTGCACAAGGATTTCTGTTTACATTGATTAAAACACCAATTTTAGGATTTAAGTTTTAAAATATAAAGAAAAAAGAAATTTCTAGTCATCTAAGGTAATGAATGATACACTAAAAATATTAATATTATCCATAGAAAAGCCAATAATTGTAAGGTGCCTGTTTTTTTGCAAAGGAATTACATAAAAGATTTGTCGAAATATGTACGAATTTTTTGTTTTTACTTCTACGTTGTTATTGGTTTTTATTAAGGAATGCTTTTCTCGGTATACTATATAGCCTTGGATATCGTGAACAAATGTCACATAATGTAATTATTTTTCAATATTTATAAAATGATTTATTGAAGATGTAAACTTGACAACTGTCTCCATTTTGTTCCCTCATCACTCAATATCAATTTATGAAAAGTAATTTAGATTTTTTATAGGAAAATTTTATTTATTTCTGTATTCCTTTATAAGTAAACTTAAGTTACTTCTCAATCATCGTGCAACCAAGCAAAAAATAATATTTTGGAGTAAAAGAAGTTGAAAGCACGATAGCGAAGAGTAATCGATTCGACGCGGATCTGTCGATGCTGTGATTCAATGTAGTGTGATCGATGTACCTAAATAAAACATTGGACGTTACTAATCTAGAAAAAGTGATAAAATATCTTATTAAGATTACTTCCTGTTATTACAGTACTTTATCGAAATTATGAAACTTAAGAAACTTAATAAAGTTGTACAAAAATGTCATATTTTATGGATTGGCAAGCGGACCATCTCCTGCTGCATTTTCCGTCCTTATAACTTTATCTTATAGAACAAAGACCTGAAGAGTATATGTGTGAATGAATATTAATGTAAATATAATAAAAATGTGAATGTCATGAATAGAATTAAGACAAAAAGTGTGTTACAGGTAAAAATCTTGGCTTAGAAATATTAGTACGTGGACTAATATCAGTTGCGTAAAGATGAAATTTTCATCGAACCAATATGTAGGTAAAGACTACAAGAAAAAAAAAGATGAAGGCAATGATCACTCGTTTTCAACAGTACACGCGATACTCTTTAAATATCACGCCAACAGATCACAACGTACTAAAAATAAAAGAATAATGGTCACGTATTCCTCGAATTATATGATCCAACTAAATGGGCTAAGTACAAAATTTATAAAAAATGATTCGCCTCCATTAAACCGAATATTCGGCCGCGGACGTGAGATGACTCAATATTTTCGACGCGTTCTAATGGTTCAATTCGAGAGTTATATACAGACTGGGATTCATTTGTACTTCATTTAGTAATGTAAAATAAAAGATAAAATATGTAAAACAAAATTATTTTCTTTTACAGCCCACATATGTCCCATTGCCGGGCCCGGAACCCCTCACCCCATTTCTGGAGAAACGACTGTTAATCCACCATGCTTGCACAAGGTGGATTCCGATGTGAGTGCCTTGGCATGGCTGGCCATAAATACCTGTAAGCCATACATATATTTATTTCGATGCGGGAATTGAACCTACGACTACTGACTCAGATAGCCGTATCTTCGCCACTGAGCTAATTACGTCTTCATATTACTATTATCTCCTTACATTATTATTATTATACTCTCTACTGTACACAACTTGCTTACTACTTAGATAAAAAAGAGTAGTAATATAACATAAGTACGCCTAATACGCAAATATACACGTAAAATTGATAATATCAGTAGAATATTTGGCTTCAGTTTTAAACCATTTGGAGCTTTTCGCGAGTTTAGAGAGGAAGGAGGCCTTTATTCTTTACTGACTAAGTTTATTCTATTCAACCTAATTCTTTAATTGATCATTTAGAACTTACGATACCGCAGGTAAATTAAAAAAGTATATAATCCATGTCTTTGTTACATTTTTATTAATTCAGAATTCATTTTGTTACATGGGAAAAATTATTATAAAATCTATAAATCGTTTTCGATTCATTTCAATAGAGGGCGCGGCCGAGGCGCTCGGCTAGCCACATTGTGCTCGCTATAAATAAATGGCAACAACAGGTGAATAACTTATTTCACTCATAAAATTAGCTCTTCATGGGTGGAGTGCAATATTTATCCGTCGACAACATCCGCCTATTTATATTGAATATTAGTGTGACAGATTGCTTCATTGCGATCTATTCAATGGCAGCTAATTTACCGCATCGTTGCGAAGTGCTCTATCGGATTATAGAAAATGATTTATTCTTATTTTTTTATGATGAAATATGTTAAGATTTTAACTGTGATTGTAATAGATTCAAAAATAAAACAAGGCTCCGAGTGGTCCGTGAAATATTCCAGAACATTGTTTTGTCACTGTAAAATATGCAAAACTCAGAATGAAATATTTGATGCGGTTGAAACCATTATATAAATGGAATTATTCATGGCGCCAGACGCCGGAAAAAGGCGGTGAAATTCCACAATTCATTTGTTTACGCGACTGTTGTGGCTTCATTGGCGTTTGATTACGGACGCATTGTAAATATTATAAATGATTTTTAGTTTTGATAATTGATTTCGGACGAGCCGCGACCGCTAAACATGCGCGTCTCGACATTTGTTTGTACATTAGTATATATAGTTAAACTTACCTTTTTCCTTTCGTCAATACATTATTAATACAGGACAGACTAAAGTAATAACTTTGTTAATTTAGAACGACACTTCCTCGTATGTAAAATGGGTAGGTAACTAACCTAACCCAGAGTACGCTTCTCCCCACAAGTGTTCAAAGCGGACGAAACGACTAGTCAACCCTTTGCCGCTCACTCGCTCGTAAAATCACTCAAATACTGAATATTTTAATCTGAGCAGATAACGAGCTCGCAATTCTATTAGATGAAACATAGCTATGTGAGGTTAAACACGGTGGGAGCAGCCCCCGGCTGCACCGGCCAGCGTCAATGCGATCTCGCACATAGCATGCTGTTTTTATCGACAAATTTGATGAATGGAATGTTTACAATATTTAGTGTACATAAAATACTTCATTTTATGCCACATTCTTACATATTGCAATAATTGCAAACATAATGCATCATATTTTTATTTTAAATTACGAAAAAGACAAGGCGCATCGACATTTTACAGTCCGTCAAGAGTTATAAAAAGTAGTTCTTCTAGACTTGTTTGCCTTAAAATAGGGCTAAAAAATTTCTCAGCCTTATTTGTTATGCATATCGTTTTAAATATTGTACACACTAGCATATTTAAATAATTTATATAGGTAACTCTATAAAAATATCTATAAAAATATGTATGATTTTCCTTTGATATTTTATAAAGATCTTCACGAATTTAGTACACGTACTCCTAAAAAATATCGATATATTCTTAATAATAAACATATAGCCATGATAATTATTTTAAATTAATTGTTTCTAACAAACTTTAATAGCGGAAACGTGTGAAACACTAAATAGTAAATGCGGCCAAAATAGCATTTCGTAGAGTAATAGGTAAGCATCTTACAGTTCAATTCAATTCAAAAGCGTGCATAAATACATCACGGGAGCTATAAAGCTATCAAATATTTACTAATCTGAGCGGTGTGAGTGCCACGCGAACCCCTTCTGGGCCCGGACTCATAAAATAAATTGAAATAGTCGCGCCGCCCCCCAAATTAAAATATTCAAATGGGACGCACGCGCAAGAAAATTGAAAATTGTCGTCTATCGCCCGCAAATGAAACCTATAACTCCTCATGTACACTTCGGGCCAAAATAAAATAAACGCTATTTATATATTTTTTGGCAACATAATAAATATTCAAGTATGTGAAATATGAAATGTGAATGTTTCTTGAATAGTTCAAGAAACATTTAACAAATTATCCCTTTTGTAAATTACTTATTGATAATTACGATCTTAACGTAAAATTAAATTAAATCAGGGTTATATATTCTAATATGGGTAGTTTGGATCTTTGTATATTTGAATGATTTAAATATGAAAGGTAATAAAATGAGTTGTACACAGCTGTAAGTATCATTTACTAACTACTCGATTAATAGATTCATGCAGTAACTTAGTAATTACTAATACTCTTTAATTTAAAATAGATTTGTAGCTGAATTAAAAGTTTCCATAAAATGTTTAAGATAGTAATTTGCCTTGATAAGTTTTACTGCATCGTAGTGTAATGCGGTAGAGAAAGCGCCAGATTCGATATGCCTCTGAATAATGCCATAAATGGTCTTCACTTTTATGACTGCAATTTGGCTACGATTGAATTAAGTGTTTGTTTTATGCAAGAATAGATTTGAATGCGAACGCAGGAAAGAAATATGAGAATTCTTCTTATATTTTTATTTGTTCGTTGCCAACAATAGCTCATATATTTATGTGGTTATTTCGAATGCAGACGTGTTAATAAGTCACAGGTTGTTACACGTGAGAGCGAGCGGGCCCCTCCGTAGTGGCTTCCGTTGTTTTGCGGCCGACGCTGATTTTGTGGTTACATTTCGCGTAACTTGATAGACACAAGTCCTGTTCTTGCACATCCTTAATACATTCAACATTACAATGAAGTAACAATTATAAATATACAATATAACAAATATCGAATTTATTGAAAAATTTTACAAAATAATTATATTTATTTTTGATTAATTCTGCTAGCTCAATGACCTAAAGTGTATTTTGGATTCCGATACAAAAATCCGCCACTGATCCTGGTCTTGTGCGGTTTTTCGCCAGTTGATTGCTTGAAGCTCGTTCAACTTGGCGATCAGCGCATCGCTCCAATGATACTTGCTGCTACCATCCGACTCCATATTCCTATAAACCTTTTGGTAACTTGTTCTCCAGGTACCTTTCAAACATATACAATGGTAATAAACTTTATTATAAGTATTGTTATGCGAATGTAAAGAATATCAATTACGCAAGATACAACATTTAGGCATTTTAAGTTTATCTTAATTTGAGTAATTTCACTAAACCATAAAATTAAGTGACTTGATAATCCATAAAAGCGTATAAACATATCGTTATGCGGGTACATGGTAAGAGGCGACGTCCGGTGTCAGTGCAAGCGATACCCTGTGAACACTACACAGCGCCTTCCGGCAGCGAGCGCGACCGCTCGCTCTTCACCAGTTCCACCACCACGCACGGAGAACACTGACAATGAAAACGCATCTTATTACATTTAACATCTTGCGATAACATCGAACGGATATCGTTCGCCCTTTCGAAAATACAATTAATCATTTCGTCGTATTTATTAAAGGGTTTAAATCCTCTGCTTCCATTCATAAAATTATTAATGTGATCGTAAAATTGGGCGAATTTTATTGTCTCGCAGGCATAATGGGAAACTAATGTAGCGTGTTATTATTCAGATCGGTCGTAGCCGTAAAATACGAGTGTTTGTGCCTGAGATCGGGCGGCGATGCATCGGGCGGGGCCCACTGCGCCGATACATTCCCAGCGGAAGCCCTCTCTGCTATTTGAATATCAAACATATTTCGGTCATATTTCATTGGAACAGTTATGATATTCTTCCTCTATATTTTTTATTGTTGAGACGTGTGTATAATGTTAACGGACTATGTTAATTTGTCCGGTTATAAATCTTAGATCCTTAACTATATTTATTTAATATTTTTGAATTAACAAAAAATATAAAAGCTTCTTTTGATCGTTATCTTCGAATACCTTAACATTAACCGATGGCGACTCTTAACGTGTGACCCGTCACACGTTAATTTGCTGAAAATTCTACCAAATTCATTGGAGACGAATGCTTTTATTTATCGATTTATTGTTAAATAAGCACAAATGTTAATGTTTGATGTAATATAAATCATAGAATTCACAGAAATACACAGAGGCCGATTTGTTCGAAGTATTACAGTCACTGAGTGCAAGACAGTCGCGGATATGAATTTAATATTAGAATCATATGTTTGCACTCGAAAACGGAGAAATCATATAAAATATTAAAGATCGAGCTAGGTGGTCTTGAGTGAGGCCTATGTCCAGCAGTGGACTGCCGCGGGCTGATTTTGATATAAAATATTATCTCAAATTTGAATTTTAAAGTCGTTTAACAAATAATTTGTTAAATCAACAATGAAAAATCTATGAAGCTCTGTGAGGCATTCAGGTGTATATATTATATTAAATGCCAACTAACCTCAAGCACTTAGCACAGACATCCCGTTAGTAATTGGAACCTAAATAACAAACGGCCGCTGAAGTATTTTGGGCATGAGAAATAAATATCAATAAAATGACGCGATTGTCTTTCTTTTTCGTGAGAAAATACTCACGGGAAGAACGAACAATATACTTTTGTTTTTCTTTATTGTTATTACCGTAAAACATTTAGCGAGCAGCGTTCGGCAATAAAACACGTTATTTTGTGTGACAAAATGTCAGCTTCATGAGAAATTATTGACCCACAGATAGTGGAATAAGCGAATTATTAGTGACGGTCACAACAATACGGAACAAGTCAACTTTGCGCTTCGTTCGAGGTAAAAAAATTAAATTATTTTATATAAGACTATCACTAATTATAATTAATGTTTTACATTATATAAAAGAAACTAACAAAAATAACAATACTACAAATGAATTCACCGTAAAATAAAGCAATGAAGGTGTTGTATTTTTTAATGCAATTGAGCAATATCGTTATCCACAATGTGATTCTTATCTCAAAGTACTGAATGTTGGGTCATTCGCTTCCACTTGAAGCTCATTGTCATTCGCTGGATATTAGTGAGTCATTTCAACATAATCCATCCATATGTTAATGTAGTGAACGATAAATTGGTCGACACTAATAAGATAATTGGCCGAGCTCTAAGCTTACGTAAATCAACATCTTAATAGCTGTTGACGATAGTTGATAACTCTGCAGCAAACAAAAGTATCTACGACCAAAGTTATTAATACGACGTTTAATAAAGGTAACTAGCCTATATTGTTTTAATTACGTTGTTTTATTCAAAAGTTCTCTTTTATAAAAGGAGCTAAGACATCAGCAATGTCTTGGTCTGCATTTGGGAATGAGTGGAGTAGAGCAGAAGAAAAGGAAGCGTGGAATGAAGAGAGGAGACCAGCCCGTCCGGCTCTCAATACTCAACGAAGTATAGTAGCTATTAAATAAATGTTAGTCTTCTGCAAGATTGTAGTATTTATTTAATTGGGTTGTCGTGTTATTCAAACTTGAAACAAAACGCTTTCTCGTATCATAACTCCACCTTATAACAGAAGAGACCAAAGAAGCGGTGAAATAATTATATTAATAAAGATCTTAAAAGTATAAGAATGCAAACATATTTGCGAAGGCATGTCAGAGACTGAGCAAAATGGAAAAATCATTGAGGAAGAGGAGGACATCACTAATTTATTATGAGGTAAATTTTATAAGAATTTCAATGTCAATTTATTTGATATTATTATAAATCTTTAACTTAAGCTTTAAACAAACGACTAAATAGAGGTAAATAAAAATGTATTTTGTATGAACTATGTTCACATGGTTCAGTGTGACAAAGTTCTTTTTTTTTTTAAATTATATGAGGTTCGCTATTGAGACGCCTATGAAATTTAACTATAGTTTTTAAATATTTTACCGTTTTCTTAGTTTACTTGTCGGCCTTCATGCAAAAATATTTAAACCATTTTAATTTTATTTTGTCTACTATGCAGATAACTACTCAATTAGAATTTTTTCGTACATCATGTTCAAATTACATATGTAGTAAAATCAAAAGTAGAGTATGCCATACTCATAGTTCGTGTAATTTCAAGTATCTATGAAAAATGCTATTTTAGTAATGATACTACTATTCCGTTTTTTATTGGCGTTTCTCTGTTGGATATGATGCAAAATGAAGAGTCATCGATATAACTCTTTGAGTTGGTAAACTGAAGTGGAAACGGGCTGGTCATGTCTATTGGAGAATCTCCAACTGTTGGAGTAGGGACCGTGTCTTTGCAAACGTTGTGTGTGAAGGCTCCCGACTAGATAGAGGCTTGCAGAAACTGGACGCAAAAATCTGAAAATCGGGGGCTAACCTAGCGTTTTATTTACCAAAACTTAAAAGTTTTTTTACCAAGTTGTTGGTTATCACCGGACTGTCGGAGACTGTTGATAATAATGATGATGAGTTTTTTGATAACATTATGTTCTTTAATATAAAATTAACAAATTAAACGAGCTTAGATGGCGCGCGTTGTGGCTGGCTGATTCCAGCAATGCACTACCAAATACTGAAGCATTCAGTTCGTGATCTACGATTATTTAGAAGCGAAGCATAAACTTTAGAAAAAAATTACAAAACAAGTTTTCTGGATGACATTTAGGTTTTATTAAAATGATTTTAGTTTGCTGAAACTTGACTCACAGTTAAGATGTTGTCGATAGTAAAACGCGCACTGGATAATAGGTACTTTAAAAAAATATTTTTTTATTTCAAACATAAAATGGCCGCCTGGGGTAGGTTGGCTTGCTCCTTTGGATCTTGTACTTGTGACGTTAATTGAAGTAGAATAGTTACTCTAGACCAAAAATACAATTTAAACAATAAATAAACGCTACAACGTTACAATTTTAAGATGATTAATGGAGTCAGGCGTCACTCTGCGGAAATTCATTACTATGTGTACAGTCAGACAATCAAACAAAAAGAGAAAAATAATAATGTGTGTTTTTTACTAGAAGAAGTGGACTTACAGGGAACTTAAACTAAATATTACCAAAAAAACGGCTGTCAGCAACTTTCTACTTCGAAACCACTATCAACAACCAAACACACACCACCACTCTTTCACAATGTACACGACAAGTGTTTCGCCTCAACATGTGGTATCATCAGGTGCAGTAGACTCTACGGAAGTCAACCGTTAAGTCAACTGTCCATATAATTACAGTTTCATTATATTCATATAGGTACGTATAGCTTTAAAATTTGTGCTCAATAGAAAAACTATACAAATATCATATAATATAATAATAAAATATCATATAATATAATAATCAAATAATAAATAAAGAAGTGAATATATTATGGTCAGCGTATTGGTTTAATTCGTATGATTCACTTTATTGTTTAGGTTTTGGTTCGATTTAAGACAATCGATTACGTTTGAATTACAGTACGACCAATAATAGAGGGAATAAATCGTCATTGAAACATTTATAACCGTTTACTTATTTAATTGATACAAATGACTCTCATTGGTAATTGTGTGGGTTCGACAGTTGCATGAAATGTTATTTTAGTTTGTAAACGAATTTCAGTGTTGTGACTGTACATATACGAGTACTTATTTGTATTATATGAGAAGGCATTTTAATTTTCAATAAACATAAATAAACTAATGATTTATTTATGTTTACTGAGCTTTTTTAAATCTACGGATTACGAGATTCATGAACTTCCAGGCGTATAAACTATGGAGGGTATGTTATCATGATAATATATATATATATATATATATATATATATATATATATATATATATATATATATATATATATATATATATATATATATATATATATATATATATATATATATATATATATATATATATATATATATATATATATCTAATCACCCAATTAAAAGGAGCGGGAGCTGATAAAGACTGGACGCATGAAATTGAACAACTGACTAGGCGGTGCATCTTGGGCGAACATTATGTTCAGTAATTGCACGCAGGCTGTTGATGACATTTAAAAGTTTGTAACATGTCGTTTTTATTAATTAATTTTAGTAAAATTACATTAAACAAATACATCACGAAATTTTATAAGTATCATAAATTAATTAAATAGGAAGACCGAAATTTTCGATTTACATGTGACATATATATGTATGTATGTAGTGTACATATATTTAATAAAACAAGTGAATTATTCGAAATTATTAATATAATTTGAATAGATAATACTGCTATAAATTATCACATCATGATTACTTGGTATCGAATTTAAGTAAAATCATTTTGCATGGGAGATTGAGGTGGTACTTTTAGGTTGACCCACCGCCTAATCGATACCGAACGTGTGAACTTCGCCATTGAGCCAATCTGATCGAAAAGTTATTTTTATTTAAAAAAATACTATTCATGCGGGCGTGTACTTCATACGTAACTATGTATTATAATCAATAACATGAAGGTACCATCCGCCACCGTGATGTGACAGCGCTTTGAATTGATACCATAACTATTATTTTGTAAACGCTTCAATGCGTTACACAAATGTTTTTTAGGTCAGCAAGCGATTGTGAAATGATCTGTCCATGTAGTAAAATATAAATAATTTGGTTGTAACAAAATGAGGGCCATTTAGAAACATGAGGGTAATAAAACTAGTGCGTGTCGTCTAAACTCGGTTGCAGGCTTACGAATTGCGTAGCCAGTGTTATTTGAGCCTTAGGATTTCTTGCAGGAATTCTCTTTGCGTTTGTAAGCGTATAAAAGCGGGAGGCAGGGGAGATCTTTTAACAGTGTATTTAGTGACATGAATACTTTTGTCGATATCGGCGACCGAAGCGCAACGTAACGACGTATGAAATTAACATTCTAAACGTAGATGGACGTACGTGCGCTGCGGGCAACATTCATGTGTATACTGAATGTGTACCTTAGCCTCGGGTTGTTGAAATTGATGTTTTAATATCAACAAGTCTGTAATGTTGGAAGTCAGCAGTTTAACCCACTATCACTGTTGCATATTAACAAATATATACATATTTAGATGGAACAACAACTTATAATTTTTATTTTGTTATAAATTTTTACACGCGTATGTTGGACTATTTAGACGAACATATCTTCACCATCTCTTCATTCTACATACATAGCATAATTATAGAATAAAGTTTTAAAATCCATTTAAAAAAATCATATGCTTATGTGTTACTTACATTCTCTAGAAATTGACTTAAACGTAATTTTTTTTTCACAATCCAAAAATGTCCACAGCTGAGCACGGGTCTCTCCGTTTCTGGAGGAACGGACAATAACCCGCCACGCTTGTCCAGTGCGGATTGGTGGGGTTATCAGACTTGGAATAAATATTTGTAGGCCATACACATATTTATTCCGATGCGGGGATCGAACCCGTGACCATTGACCCCGTGGGTGGGGGGTCCCGCTACTGAGCCAAACGTAAAAAGAAACGTAATTGTTTCTGACCAATTACTACCTACAATTATTTGCAATGTATCATCAATCTATTACAATTAGCCATTAAATTATTTTATTTTTAAACAAAGTGTTTTAAATGAAAGTAATTATTTTTGAATGCGTTTGAAATGTTTGACGTTATAAACTTAAAAAAATCACGATGGCCCAGTCGTTGTCGATTTTACCTAGTATTCTATTTAAGTATGTATTCTAGTTCGAGAAAAAATTCTTAACATAGTTTAGAGTTAATGATACGGATAAAATAATTATTTTTAACGTTTAAATGATACAATTTGTGATGCTATGTGTAAATATGTATGCAGTCGATTAAAATATACAATTGCAATAAAACTAGGTAGGTAGTTATTATATATATTGAAGTATGTATATATATATATATATATATATATATATATATATATATATATATATATATATATATATATATATATATATATATATATATATATATATATATATATATATATATATATATATATATATATATATATATTGAAGTACCTGAAAGCATGTGATTATACCCAAGTGGCCGACTGTGACCATAGTGTTAAGGCAAGGCAAATGGACCCTTTAAATATTAATGAAATGTTACGAAATACGACTTCTTGAATACACTTGTGAATGAAATGAAATTGAAATTAGATTGATATGAATTTCTGCCAAGGAGGCGGGCCACGTTTTTCGCCACGTGATAACGTGAAAATAATATCACGTCATTATTTAACATGCATAGAGATCATTTTATTATGAATCTGTAACCGCTGCGATAAAAAGAATTACCATAAAAATTTGCGTTCTCCTTAACCCGCAACCAGAGCTGTTTTGAAATCAGAGTTCAGTACTATGTTAAAGAAATCTCTAATTTTAATATTTCTTTTTACACTCGTATACGTGCTGTCGTGAGTTATTTTTTTTTTACATGTATTTCGTCATTGTACCTGGCATATCGGCGGACATAACATTTGTGGATAATTAATTAATTCGGGAGTTATGTCGACGTAATCTGAATAAATCTTGGTATGGACCCCATAGATCATTGCGCTCGCATACTGGCGCTAATTAATTTCACGCTTTCTTTTTTCATAGCTAACAAGGGGGAGTGAATGAGATTCCAAAAAGCGTAAGTAAACGTGTAGTGTATAAGTTATCGCAGTGCTCATTAAATACATTCCCGACACGGCCTCATAAGCGCTACGTAGTAGCGGTGGACGCTAGCCACGTTACAGGCCGATCAAAAAATATTCTAAGGAATAACCAACTGACTCTTTTTTTATGGCTTAGGAAAGCAAACAAGCAGACGTGTCACCTGATGGAAAGCAATCAACGCTGCCCATAGACATCCGCAGTGCCATAGACAGTGCATAAGCATTGCTGGCTTTTAAGAAAAGTGTAGACTTGTTTTTTGAAGGTTCCAATCGTATCGTATCGGAAATCGTTAATTCGAAAACACCGCTGGAGGTAGCTGGTTTCATTATACACACTGGTTCAAATACGCATCGTACTGGATCACAACTCATCCAGATGGTGCGGATGAAACGTTTCTTTGTGGCGAGTTGTATGATAGTGGAATTCAGAGGCCGAAATTATTCCTAGGAAAATTCCTCGGTGCACTCCCCATGGCAAAAACGATAAAAGGTACTAAGAGATGACATATCCCTCCGCAGTTCTGATGGATCTAGCCGTTCGGTGAGATCGATAACGTTTTCAGCTATGCAATTAATGTCGATATTTACATTTCAGAAATATCTTTTTGTATTATAACCTTTGACAATGACAACCTATTTGACTTAGTAGTGAAGCTACCGCTTTCGGAGTCGATGGTTTCCGCATCGAGATAAATATATTTATTATTGAGGTAAATAATCCAAGGGTATATATATATATATATATATATATATATATATATATATATATATATATATATATATATATATATTTCAAGTCTGGTTGCCGTGGATAAGTGGTAGGTTAGTGTTCGCTTCTCCTGAAATGGGGGGGCTCCTTGCCAAGCCGTGGGATATATAGTCAATGAAATCATGGATACATACAATATTTTTCTTTACAGCCAATAGCCTATCTTGGTTTTATTAAGATCAGTTTGATAAATGATTGCATATAATGTATATACTTGTTATTGTAGAAATAACGGTTATTTAGTGTCAGGGTAAGAACAAATTCACTAAAAATATCACCCTGTGTTTACAGTTTAATAAGTTGTGTATGACGAGTAGCTAGCGCTACGTTTGCAGTGTGGCAGACAGATGTCATCTTGTGATATACACGGCACATTGTGTGGTAATTTTACTCGGTCACTTAATTGCCGTTTCACTGTATTCAGACAGCGGTTGAGATTAATTTATAGAGACGCCTTGAATTGCTAAGTTTTAAAACTATATAATTTATCATCATTAGAGACAGGAAAGCAGGCCGTCATGTGTATGACATATACTTATTCAACATAACCAGAAAATAAATTTTAGAAAATTATTTAATTGCCTTATGAAAACACGCCTTATGAACATTATACCTTATGTACGCATGATAAGCAGTTATTACAATATTGTAGGATATAAAGTAATAATTCTATTACATTTGATTTAATACAATATTAATGCATCTATGAAATTATTACTTCAATTAAATTCAATTTCAATTAAATTCAATTCAATTAAATAATTACTTAAAATATTAATAATACATCTATTTAATTTCCATTTCACTTAAAGAGCTGTAATTCTTACATATGAGTCGATGGTACTTGTACACATTCCGAAGAGAATACGAAAACAATACAGTAATATCAGAAACATGTTTCGGTAAAACGTGTCAAATTGCTTCATATTTTGAACTTTTAAAAATTTATAAACTATAATAAATAATCTAAAATATAATAAATAATCTCGAATCATCGATGACCAGATTTCGTATGAACATTTCAATTTTGAACCAAATTGATGATTTTTTTATAAATCTTAATTAATTACAAACACTAAAATATTTTGACAGACTTTTCTGTGTAACGTACATGGATTGTATAGGAAAGCATCATACCTTAGCAGAAACCATAGGTTCAACTCTTTTATTTCCTTCGTTCCATCTTTATTATTCTGATCTAAAATTTCTCAAACTATGAAAGAAAATCAGTTTTGTATTTTCCCTGTAAAAAATTATTCCTATAAATAATTAGACTGACGATATGAATTATACCATACTTAATAATTTTCAAATTATGTTATTTATTTATGGTTACAATATTTTTCGTTCAGATTTAGCTACATCAGATTAAAATTATTTGACGCGTATAATAATTAACCTTAGCGACACAAAATGTATATTTCTAAGTTACAAAATTTCATATTCGTTCATATTCGTTTCATATTCGATACATAATCGTGAGTTATCCTAGTGTCATATTAACTCACACAAATGCTTTAGTCCACTATAAATATTAAAAGAGGTCGACTTATACATTTTTAATGCGGTTACTGTCAACCATTGCACCATTATCCATTCAGCTTGTAAACATCGCTTTTAAATATCTTGTTTTGTGGCAAGATGGTTCATCTTACCTGTCTAGGTATACCTACGCTAGATTAAACTTCAACGTATCTAACCAAAATATCAACATATTGGCATTACCAACATTGCAATATTTATTATAATCACATTGATCAGTTAGGTTGGCGCATTTTTACGGCAGATTCTAACTGAAAAAAAAAACGGCTTTATCAAATAACTGATGTTTTTTATATACAATCCAAATGACGCAATGGCAAAGTGTAAATAGTGTAAAGTGAATTAATGGGGTGAACAGATACTAAAAACTATCTGTAGTCCACACATACATTCATCCCGATGCGGGAATCGAACCTGCGATGATTGGCTCTGTGGCGGCAGCCTCACCTCTATGGCAATTGGTCGTGACTTAGATACATATACTTAAAAAAAGAAAAGCCTATATATATTTCATAATTTCATATATTTCAAAAAATCGCGATAAATTAGTAAATTACAAAGCCTAAACAGTCAGTATGATTTTTAGAATTTTCAAACCTATTTGACTAAAGAAATTGGAGGAGAATTCAACGAAATTTTAATAGGGAATATCCTAGCAATAAACACTACATAATATAACACAATATATATGAATGTATATATGAATTTATGCACGAAGCAAAGAATATACGCGTCGTCAAATAAATCTCATAAATTATATCATAAAATTAAGTGGCGTCCGACAACAAAAGTCGCCTCAAATATGAAATGAGTTAAATAGTTAACAACATAATGCGAGCTTTTAGATTTCTTGTTTGACACGCTACCGCTTTGGTATTTCCTGCTACTGCAACGTTACATTCTTTTATTAGCAACACAAAACCTTATAACTTTAAATTTAAAGTTCATTATGGATTATTACAAAGTGAGCTGCTCAATTTCAGTAAGTGGTGATTAATTGTGATATAAAGGCCTTTATATTTCTGTTGTCATTTTCTATTCCGTCATCTTAAAAATACGACACTAAACGTTACCATAAGGATGACATTAAGCGCTAAATTTGTAGTTCACTAAACTGAAAATAATTCTAAATTATTTTAAAAAGTAGTAGAGTCATTGTAGCACGAAATCCGCATCGATCGGGGACTTATCACACCCACACACAATCCCGCAGAGATCCAGAGAATCCAAATCGTATCTATGGGGGAAGTATCACACTCTTACAGAATCCCGCAGAGATCCGGAGAATCCAATTCGTATCGATCGGGGAAGTACTATACCCTCAAAGAATCGCGCAGAGAATCGGAGAATCCAATTCGTATCGATCCGGGAAGTATCACACCCTCACAGAATCGCGCACCGATCCGGAGAATCCAATTCCTTTCTCTTGCTTTATTTCCTTCTCTCCCTTCCATTACTTCCTTCCTTTCCTCTCGTGAATAATTTTACACCCTTATATTGAGGTAGACGATGCATCTGTTGTAATGTAGTACTTACTGCAAATGTTGTTTGTTGGTTGTTGAATGGCTGTTTACTTTTTTATTTATCTATCGCTTCCTAAAAATATGTGTTCAGTTCATACGCGACAAAAGTGAAACCTTCAGAAAACTAAATTTCGGGAAAACGGGGTACTTATTATAATAGTGTATATGTATGTATTATATAATATTATAAAAAATATTTTATTATATGTTTTATTCTACATATATTTAATTGCATATTATACAGACTCCAAGTTTTCAATTACTACAAATAACATGAAAGGCCTATGGTAAGTAAAGAATGATAAAAGGAAAAACTGTATAATGTATTCCTTTCTCATTCTCTCACAGGTTAAATCCTATAGATGTATGTTTGCCTCTTTTTTAGTGTCGCTTTTGCGATTCATCAGTTCACAAGCTTTTTTTATTTAAGAAATTTTCACTTTAAAAAAACAGAAGTCGAATAAAGAAACGATATAGATAATGAAATATGAAGGGAAAGCTTTGAAATATAATAGATGAATAAACCAGTAATTACTTATTGAATGTGACAAAAATTGTTTAAGGAAATGTCCAATTAGCCAATGCACAGGCATCGTAATGCGATAATTCCGCGAGCTCAATTGATTTCACGTCCACAGATAAACCAGCTGGATGTTGTCTAACGGCCGGGTTATCAGATCGACGTGTCGGTGTCGCCACATGCCGCCCACAATGTGGGAAGTCGCTCCACTATCTCTTTGAATATTTTTAACCTATGTAAATGGCCTATATCATTTCATTTAATTTCATTACACTGTACACAGTTTAGTATAATTATTCGTGGGCCTTATTCGGGTTTCAACATAAATTAAGAGTTATAAACAAAGACATTCAGTACTTGTACGCCCAAATAATTTGTATTTACAACGTAAGAACATTCAATTATGCTAATTTTTATAGCTATTTACGGAAAGTATCGTCTTTAAAGCTTAACAAACGTCGAGCTAGCTTCATATTTAACAATCATAAAAAACGTATATGGAGCAATATGTGCATAAATGTCAATATTATCCGGTATGAAGCCGGCACCGCGAGCCACTCTCGATTTATACGAGGCATTTGGGTTCTTAGTGGCGGTGGAGGCTGGTGCTCACAGCGGTATATCTCGTGTTATAACGTCCAGCATCGTAATTGTCGATTAATTATTTCAGTTTCAATAAAACATACACCATACAGATGAAATTGTATAATTTTTGTCGATAAACCTCCACTAATAAGGTATAAACTACCGCTGTGTTCGATAAGAATTCTTATTCGTCCTGCTCATAAAAACGTAAAACTTGTTAACGAATTATGGGCTCAAAATATTCTACATTATGCGAATACGTGATCGTGTTAAAGACCCGGTTAACGGATCGAATGATGTTAGGGGCTAGAGACGTATGTGAAAGTGTATGGACGTTGTGGAGCTTGTAAGTATTTATGTGTCATTAATGCAGGCTTGTTAATAACGACACATCACGTCCTCGGTTCACAAGGCACCAGGATCAAGCCGCACATTTATATTCCGTCAGGTTGGTTGTGGCGTTTAGATTTGGATTATGTTTGGTAATTGTCATTCAGCGAACAGTGTGTAATGTTCGTATCAATCGGGAAACGATAATGTTACATTTTATAAATGGATAACAAAACGCCTTAGCATGTTTGTGTGAAATAATTAAAGTAGAATCTTCACAAAGAATAGACAGGGAGGTGAGTAGTGCCTATGTCCGTCATTAGAACCGGCCGACGTTTCGATGCGTCGTACATTATGACGCGTGTGAATGTCGTTTTGTTTGAACTAATGACGGCTCGGTTCGGTTCCGCCGTTCGGTTTTTTTATAAAAATCAAAATTAATAACAAATTCTATTTGATTTATTAGCAAAAACTCTGTTCTCATTCGTATTATTGCAAAGTGGTGAAACATAACAATTGCCTTTGTAGCAATAAATCAGTGTAAAATTAAAAAAAAACTACAACAGTTTTTTTTTATTCCCATCCCATTCTAATAACATAAATACCATAAATTTTTATTTATGTAAAAATGGAAATTCTATGTTAGTAAGAAATGATAGCACTTGGCGAACTCAAAAAAACGCTGAAATCGAGCATCTGGTATTCCAATCCAATGTAATCGGAGAGACTAAAGCTCACCGACTCCGTTGAGAGAATGGGGGAGGATCGCGCGGTCAAGAGAGCTTATGTGGGTCTCCCAACTGAACGCTGTCCTGTGCGGCGCCCCAGGTACCGCTGGAGAGGCATGGTGGAGGCTTACTTGCACAACCTAAAATCAGTAACTGGTGGCGCAGAGCAGGGCATGGTGTACTGTTACATTTCGTATTGATGACAAAATTGGGTTGTTTTAATTTTTCAATAGTTAAATAGTATAATATAAACGTTAGTTTTTTTTTTTATTTTTCTACGAAGAAACTTGCTTTGTTTTTAAATTTTATTGTTATTATTTCCGAGAAAAATAAATAAAAATGTTTAGACTTTAATATTAAAAAAAAAATATATTTAAAACAGATTATTCAAAACTTGAAAACAAAGGAAAACTGTTTTCATTCTAGAAACAAATTACATAATTAGTAACTACAGTTTTATCTACAAACCTTGTGGAGAAATAAGGGCATTAGTTTAAAAAGATACAATGAAATGACAAAAGGACATAAGAGTGGATTGATAGTGATGACAAATTATAATAATAAAGCACACCTGCTATTCTTTTGATCCGACATTTCTCTCATTTATGACTTAAATCGAGCGGAATGCTCTCCAATACATAGATGTGTTGGGAACAAAGCGTTTTAACAATACTTGGATTCTACTTATATTTCTTTGTGTATCAAACCAATACTCCCTTTCATCTCATTTAATTTTAGATCAAACTATAGTTCTTACATTTAGTTCATGTCATTATAGTCTCTGGTGAGTAATAGTGTCTATTAAAATTGTCTTAAGTACATACTACATAAATACAAATAAAGCACTTTAGGGATAAGGAACAAGTTAGATTTTAGCTTGACGATTGTTTTTAAATTTATGTTTTAATGTGGGATGTTGAAAAGATAAATAATAAGCGGGATTGTTTAAAGGACAGTGCATAGATGTGTTCAAGGCACACTCAAATCAGCTGTAGCTGCGCAGGCGGTAAGGCTCGTGTAGCTTCAAATTCTCTTGCACATTAATAACGGCGCTTGAGATGAAACGATATACATTTGTCATCTTGAGAGCTGATTAAGTTGAGAATAGTCATTGTGTTCATTGTATTAAGTTAATAGAAATGAAAATAGAGTTTAGAATTGTTTGGTCATGGATGACAGGTCAAACATGGATTTTTTATTTAACATATGCACTTGGCATTATAGTTAGCACAATCTCAATAATAACAATTATAAATATCATTATCATCATCAGCTTGCGGAGGTCTATGCTGGATATCGGCTTATCCCAAGGCGTACCACCTAATCTGATCTTTGACAACATGCATCCAGTCTCCCTCAGCCACTCCGTGCATTTCTTCATTCCATCTAGACTCCATCCTAATAATTATAGTTATTTTTTAAATTTATTCATGAAATCATAAATAACTTTATTTTTTTTTAAAATAACCCCATGTTAAAGTAGCTACCTACCCCACGCGAATAAATTAGTCAGTCGTTAGGCGGTCGGCGAACATCTCAGAAATATTATGTGCATGAATAGAGCCCAGTATGACGGACAGCAGAAAGGGCTGCCCTTAAAGTCGCCTTGTATTATTTTGTCATTATTAAATTCTCTTGTCACCGGCCGTTTTCATTTCTACCAAGAAAATATTGTATGCAAAATTATATGACATTTGAATAAGCATAAAAAGTTCATTTTGAGATTTGTTTGCCCGTGCAATGCGACGGATGTCTTCCCTGAGAAATATTTGAACGATGGTTGATGAACTAGTCATAGAGGTAAAAGTTGGTTGGCAGTAATTTTTGAGAAATGAAACTGAGAAATAACACTAGGCATTATACACATGTATTGTACATGTATAGTGCCTAGTGTTATTTCGGATGTATTTTTATGCCTGTATAGATGTATATATCCATACAGGCATAAAGATACATCCTCTTTTTCACTCTCTCTCTAACACATACACACACACACACACACACGTCACGTACAAAAATGCGTTACATAATTTTATGAACATTTGATACACGAAAACTCGTGAGCGGTACGGACATAGGTTTTTATTTTACCTTATTTTAAATTTTTGATTTATATTTACTATATAATTACCTTTCTTTATACTTGTTTTCTTTTACGTAATGTAATTTTTTGATATATCGAAAGAAGAGCCTAACTTCTCACAACACAGGAATTCTCGTTTGAGAGCGAGTCTAGTTCCTAATCCTAATATGTATCACATAAGCTTTATTTGTTTATTATAACATTACTCACACTCCTTTTTTATTGTATTAACTTTATTATTAGATAACATTAATGAATTTATGAAATGTCTCTACACATAATTTGATAATACGTGAACACGAATGAGGTTCTTGAATTATCAGCCAATCGGAAGTAACGAACCGAAATGAATCAAATGTGCCTTAAGAGCAACAACAAAGTGTCCTCGAGAAGGCAATCAAACGGTTTAGTGGAAGCCTCAATGCGTTATCGACATGTCCTCAACCAGCCGCAAAATGAAATCTCTCGACTACGTCAATCATTTTCCCCTCGTCACAATCACCGAGACGTCTGCCAATAGCGGCTGCCTAAGAGACAAGCGGTTAACTTAGGAACATATTTTAACGTTTTATTATTACCTAACTAGACTTAAATAATAAAAATATAACATCGTTTATTACTTTCAAATCACTGAAATTAATAAAAACAGAATAATGAAGTTAATAAAATCATTATAAAGTTTGAAATAATGATATGATGATTGATACGATGTTGTAAAATTTAGGATACTTTACATCAAATATATAAAAAAGTATTCTTAGTGTATTGTGCGAAAATATAAAAAAAAATGTTTGTATAGCTGTAATATTAATTAAATAATTGTGTTAATTCAGTGTATATAATACTTTAACTAGATAATTGTATAAATTAAAAAAGTAAACTTTAGTTTGTTATTTTGTTACGTCTTCCCGATAGAACTATGACGAACACGTTATAGAGCAATGCACAATTAAACCATCTTTAGTTAGCTAAGTATATCTGGTTTTGTTCATATTATATTTTTTTCTAGAAAGGACATATATTGAGATATATGTATTTGTATTGGTAGCGTCATTATGTCATAATTGTTAATATCCTATAGCAATATAGCTTGAAAACCTCATAATTAGAGAAAAATAACAGTAAAATAGTGACATAACCATGCAATCTACAGAATATACAAGCTATTTAGTTACCTTTAAATAATATTTATTCTCGTTACTTTTATTCAGGGTTATTTAAGTAAAAAAAATAGAGACGCTTATATTTCGTCACTTGCAGCACAAACCATAGAGTAATCATGGCATCATTCTGATCCATGTGCATTTGTTCCTCCATCCCATACACTGGACGGAAAATTGCTACATCAAGTAACTATATAGAAATATTATATTTATACATATCTACATTGTTTTGTGTTCAGCTTAAAATTATTGGAACATAAGTAATTAAGTAGGTGTAATATTTTGAGAAACAGGAAGCGACGTTATAATTTATTTACCCAGATATTTGAACATAGATTCTTAGGTAGAAGTTATCGACGTAACCAAATCATCTACTGTGAAATTAATTTGAAATATAAATAGAGATATAATTTAATGACTGCGTTTAATGTTCTGCGTTGTTTATAAAATAATAATATTTTATCATGAATATTATGTGAAAAAGTTCAAAAGTATATAAAAATATTGTACAATGGAAAAGTTGCGGTTTTCAGTTTCAATGGTCACGGGTTCGTTTCTCTGTATTGCATACAGGTGCCTCCGATTCAAATTCTCAGTTTTTCGCCAATATAATCTTATTTATAGCTAGAAACATAGCTTATGTATGTCTAGAATTGAGTCATTTAGGTAAACGTCGTTATAACTAACATCAATAAGTAAAAATAATGATGAACATTTTTTAAATATAAGTAGAATAAAACGTTGTCGGGAATGTAGGTGCAACGGTTTACTTGCATCGCCCCCCCTGAATGCTATCCCAGACGGAAAAATATTTTGGAATTGAGATGGATGCTACACGCATGTGCAGACGGCTTGTCTGTATGCAAAACAACACGCTCTTAAATATAGAATTAATTTATGGTCCTACTGTGCGATTACTGATAAAAATAGCCGTCTTTACTTATTCCCCACAACTTTAAAGATTTTAAGGTAACGTGCACTTATATAAATAAAAGTTTGAATACGCTTTCTAATCGTTATTTTTACATATTTAGTTTAATGTGGATTTAAAGGGCAGCATGAATCTGCGCAGCGTGTGTAGTAACTATGATGATGGCTTTTACGTCTTTCACAAACAATTTATTAGATACAATATTATATATATGAATTGTCTAAGACCCATAAACAGCAACATGGAGGCCTTACAAGGGAAATAAACGGTATTTGGGTTCAAACAACCTTGACCTCGTTTCATTCTCTTCATGATTCATTGCTCCAAGCTAGGTTTCATCACGAAAACCATATAGTGACAAAAAGTCAACCAACATTCATCAGATCATTTCATAATACGAGGTGGAATCACATCCCAAAAAATTGTCAATATATAATTAAAATAAATTCAAGTTAAGGGTAGACTCCCACGCGATAAGAGGTGTTATTTATACACCCTCATCTCACAAAGGAACCGCTGCCGAATATCACCCATAAATATTGGACTGAGGTGTAATTTTTCACATACCTCGTCTTCTCGAGCGTCGCACCTTTAAAATAAATGCAAACAAAATTTAATAGGGAGAGATGCGCGGGATCGCGGGCTTCAGGTAAAAATAAACGACAGTCGACCGATGCTTGTTGAGATTATTTTGTCTTAAGAAAGTATTCTATTGATTCAGATAATATTAAAAAGTTATTGTTATAAGCACACGCTGTTCTAACGTTTTTCTTACTTATTATTCGTAAATAGGAATCTAGAACCCTTTGCGTCAAAACTTCAGCCCCATGAGAAAACAAAAGCTATCTGGAACATGAGTTTACGCATTGCCGTTTATAATTTCGCTAAGGCAAGGCAAGGACGGGTAGGAAGTGCGGGCCGCGGCCCTGCATTTATTTACGATTATTGGTTATGGACAGAGTTGAGCGACGGCCGACTCCCGCGAGCCTCGTAACGCCTCGGACTTCGTCTGCGATTGCAGAGGGTGCCGCGTCTGACGGATATATCCATCTTTTGGGAATACCGCTTCGTTCCTACAAACATATCTAAAATCAGAGCTTTTGTTTACTTAAACAATATTAACATGGATAAAGTTTGAATAAGAGTTCTTAGTAAAGAATGTATTTTTATTTGTATTGATTATAATATTTAAAGGGATATAATGTACTCCTCACTTAAATGCATACTCACCTACGTGCATAGTTTCGATAATATTTGAGCTGTTACAACCGTACCCTGTTACAACCGTGTATTGTACTCCCCAATATTTTAATATATTATAATTTTTAGTTATTTCCTCTTTAAATATAATATTTCTACTATTTTTTAGGTAGTCAATATGTACATATGTATATGCAGATCTTTATACATTTAAAACCTATTGCATTTTCAATCGCTCGATAAATTCTGTTATACGTTCGATAATAATCCCTATTTGTTTTGATGATCAGATGTACATATGTATGTTAAATACTTTTAAAATAAAAAGTAAAGTCAATTTTACTAAAAACTAACACCGCAAACCTTACCCTAACCAATAAAGTTATTGTCCCTTCAAAATATTGAATAAAGATAATAATAATAAAACATTGTGTAATGAAACCACAAAAACCCATCGCAATAAACAACCTGTATTCATCAAAGAATTCAGACAATAAAAAACAGAGACATTGCACGCATTTGTAATAAAAGTCACACCATAAATAACGATCATGAAATATAATACACCTGCAATCTTCGGAAAATGGAAAATCATTTTCCGAGGGCCGGCGCGGTCCGGCGTAATATTGTTATAAATGTACTTTTCCAAGGGTATAAATAATAATGTTGGCTACGTGGCTACTGGACACCGGGGGCATATCTATGGCATGCTTCTCATAAATATAGTCGCAACAGATTTTTATTTCCTGGAATTTAAATTTTTTTATTTGTCATAAGTTCGCGACACTGATTACAATGTATTTTACTAAATTATCATCTTGATCCTTTTTATTGATTTTGATATATGTCGATTCTAATTAAACATTTATTGATAATTTATTGACACAATGCTTCATTGGACCTAATTATAATCTCTGCCTTTTTGATGAATTTAATGTTTAGATATTTATCGGTAGATTTTCTTGGATTTTCGTTTTCCTGCTATGTTAAAAAGTTACATTATTATGCAAAGAAATAATAAAGATTCCATTTTGTTATGTGTCATGTATGTATTTATTGTATTGTTATGCAAATTGCATATATTACTTTGAGATAAATCATAATAAATAATATGATTGACAATTTGATACCTTGGTTAATATTAATTGGATGATGAAAAAATTAATAGTATTGATTCAATAATTATCAAATCCGTTTATATTGTTTGTAATAGCGAAAAATATTATGAGTGTGTTCAGTATCAGATAAATAACTGAAAATATTTAATTTCTCAGTAGCGCTATGTTCGTCGTTAAATGTAGGCGGCGCAAAGAATCGCGGCCGCCTCTGGGAGTCATTTCGCCCCGACAGCTTGTAAATTCTCCATTACGCGATATGAAATATGTCATGTCATTCCGTGCACTGTTAGTGATAGCTCCGTTTGATTCTTGATTAAAGAAAAAATAACCTTTTAGTGTCAAAATATTGATTGATTCACAACTTGATGGTTCCATATGACTGTGGATTTAATTTATACTACAGCAGAAACATATCATCAGTCGAATTTAAGTTCAAATAAATGTAGATGTGCGAGAAACGATGACCTGTTTACAGCTGAATACGACAAGTACTCACCTAAATATAGCGATGGATATCAATAAACGAATGTTACATTACAATATTTTGTGGTTTCAACACGAAATTTGGCTTTTGTT
The DNA here is from genome assembly GCA_031353405.1 of Baronia brevicornis. Lineage (NCBI taxonomy): Eukaryota > Metazoa > Arthropoda > Insecta > Lepidoptera > Papilionidae > Baronia > Baronia brevicornis. Next base: position 363,418 of record JASFAT010001699.1, on the reverse strand, counting down.
CTCGAATCGTCGTAATGTTTTTATGCGGCCAATAAAGCGATATTATATCAATTAAGAATGTAATTTAGCGCGGACGGAAAAACGCAAAACAATGAGGTGTTGACGGTTGTCTCGAGGAAAATAACGGGCAGTGATGTGTCTAATATGTGAGGACCTAAATCTGTTCCACCATTTTACGGCACTTCAATAAATAAAATGAACTTATTTTTAACCTTTGCCAAATGAATGCGTGATGTTTCATTATAAAAATAAAGTTATGTTAAACTGATAGGGCCTTTTTTTTCTCAATGTGGAAAGTGCGATTAATCAATCCTTTAGGAAATTGTTTTGACCAAGAACAGGTTATGTGTATTAAGAGACACAGCTTAACAATTAAACATGTCGTCGAACGTCTTGTAAGACATCAAAATAAAATCACTACTATTTATGTATCTAAAAGCGTATTAACTGCGCGCCCTCCACTCTTATAAAGTAATAAATTGTCTGGAAAATATAACCATCAGCGCTCTGTCATACGTGTGTCGGTGGATGCGCCCGCGTCGCCATCGTCCCTCGCCCCTCTCTGCGTGCGCAACGTCACGCATCCATACACCATAAATTGTAGAAACGTAAATAAAAACTGGCGTTCCATAATTTAAAACTTTATTTTAATAGCCCACTACTCAACGAGAAATTAAGACGTGTTTATTAGCTGAACACTCGTAATACATACAAGACTTCCCTTCATAAGTATCTCTGCTCTTCGAGCTCATAAATCCGTATTCATGTTAAATTTCATACATAGGCTTAGATTCAATCCCGTGATCAATGATGCGTATTATAGTACTGTTCAACAAATGTTTCAAATACTGTCTAACAATGATTTACACTTATTGACTTTTCTGCCTAAGTAAGTTAGTTTAGTGTCTAATTAATAGTCTGTTTTGAGTAATATTATTTAAATATCGAATCGAAAATATCGAAAATTATTTCTTTATTTTATTTAGTTTTAATTACCGTTTATTTTTTGTTTAAAGATTATTTCTGTTCATTGTTTATCTATATTTTTTAAATTTGTGTTCCGCCTTTATTCGCATTCAAAATTTCTATGTTTATTTCTTACGTCCTTAACCCATAGCTTGTGTCAAAGATGCTTCGTCTTCTGATGATAAACTTCTTCTAAGAGTGCCTCTCCGACTTGCGAAGGTTGGCAGCCAATTCAGCACAACTTTCCTCCCCATTCGCGAGGTGCAGCAGTTCTGGAGCACTCGCTATCCCGGTCCACTCCCTTATATTACGTAGCCAAGACTTTCTTTTTCGACCAACTTGACATTGCCCACGATTTTTCCCATCATGATCAGTTACAGCAATGTGTACATGTCATGTCTTATGATATGACCCAGGTAAGTAACTTTTCTACCTTTGACGGTCTGCAAAAGTTCACGTTTTTGCTTGATTTGTCGGAGAACCTCGACATTGGCCACACTATAAGTCCAGCTGATAGCAAGCATCCGTCTATATTCCCACATTTCGAACGCATCTATACGTTTTCTGAGGTCTTCTTTAAGCGTCCAAGCCTCACATCCGTATAAAAGATGATACGGGCCAGATGTAACAGTGAAGCATTCTAATGCGCAACGAAAGATCTATTGACAATCAGTTTTAATAGTCAATATTCATTTAGCTTAAATAGCGATGGCCTATTGTATGATAGTTTTTAATACTAATACTAACTTTTATTAAAATATACTATAATTATTAATGATAGATAATAACGTCATTAAAAACATAAAATCTTAGTATCACTATATTACAAACATATTAACTTCTGAATTAGTGAAAAAATATTGGAAATGCAATTTATTTGTGTCGAGTGGAGAAATCACGAGACTAATGTGAAGTGAACGGTGCAAGTATATTCAAATAATTGAGAAAAAATAAAACAATATTAATGAAAAAATTCGATCAGTGTAATGGAAGCCGAATAACTAGTAGGTATCTCGAACTTTGTCAAATTAATATTCTACATTTTCCGGTAGCAATATTCTATATCTCCGCCCGTGGATATTGAAAAATAAATCAGTCGAGCATAACAATAAAGTAATCACGTACACAATAAAGAGTTTAATTTAATGTTTTCAGCAAACACAGGACGAATAAAGAAAAAACAATTCCAATAAATATTTCCTGTCACGAAACAAATAATATTTATTATTTCACAAACATAACAAGATTGTTTATAACAATGCAAATAGGAGGTAATCAGGACTAGAATTAATGATTTGGAAAAAGTAAAATAAGAAAGTTTGAAGCCATTCTTTATTCACATATATATTTTATTAGAATATTTATCTGAATATTATATCGTCTTATAATTTCCTAAAATTCCAAAAATACGACAATTGCATAGATGGGTAACTACTAGAAAAATCTGAATAATCTGTTAGCATGTCACGTTGTTCAAGAGATACCCACAACAGCTGTCTTACTAATCAATTACGGGTTGTCATTTGACTTTTGTCTTGACGGCTATAAAATAGCCGCTCTTAATTTTTTTCTGTGCCAAAAATCAACATCATCTCCACCGGAATGTTAACAACACAATATTTTTCAACGTGATCTTAATCTAAACAAATTGCTTGAAAATATTTAATGATCGCTTTCAAAAGAACGTAACTATTTCAATTTGATTGCGGTACATTAGTGATTTTAATAACCTTTCTTAAAACAATAGCCGAAATCTTATGGCTGAGCTATAAGTAATTTAATTTGACTCACTTTGACTCGATGCCAAAATGACTAATTCTTACTAACATATTGTGATTACTTTCATTGCATTTTTTCTATAAATTGGTATTAAAGTAGATACCGACGACGCTTTAAGTGATGAATGAGCTTCATTTATATTACATTTTTTACTAAAACAAATGAAATGTATAAAAAACTGAAGAAACCATGGCGAGAATTGTTTAGTTTATCTTAGGTATGGGTTCACGATCTTTTAATAAATCTAATGGGTTAGTTTGATATCCTCGTATATCAAATTGCGTAGTATTTTGATGGCAAAACTTTTAAATTAAGAGACACCTAGATATAGTAGCGGACTATTAAAAGCTGGTTATATTAAGTGTTTAAGTCTTAAGTGTTTAAGACGACCGATTGGCTCAGTGGCGCGGCCCTCCGCCCACGGAGTCAATGGTCGCGTGTTCGATTCCCGCATCGGAATAAATATTTATATGGATTTTTAAATGCTTATTCCGAGTCTGGTAACCCCCCCAATCCCCATTTCCTTTCCTGCCCCTTCCTGTCTTCTCCATCCTTTCCCTTCCTCTCCGCCAATCCATGGTCTGTCGTGCCAATGGATGCGTGGCTAGGGGCGAGCCTAGTCGTTAGCGTGCCGATCGTCCCGGGGTCGGGCTCCCCCGGGGACTATGGTGCCTTACCTCAGCATGCAGGGCTCTGCTGGGGCTGACCTCCATCCTCCCTTGCGGCTCGTGGGATTCACTAAAGACGAATTTAATATACCTAATTTGTCGAAAATGACGGCGACGTGGTTCGCCACCCACTTTGGTGATGAGTATATTCAGTGTAGATGGGACAGGTATCAGTGGAGCGATGCAGTAACCGCCGACTAGAACGAGCTTCAAATATCAAATTTTCCAAAAACCCGCACAACACCGTGACCATACAGGCAGGTGTTCTCATACAGGCAGGCCAAGACATATTTGGGACTTTGAACCAGTGGAGGAAGTGGTAAATTAGTAATTTTTTTCCATATAAGCTCGGATGTTGAACGATATCGAAATCTCTAGAAATGCTTACATCACAACGCTAGCAACATATAACGTTCATAGGATTTCTTCGACAAACAATAAATTTTTTTAAAACTGCAGTTATCGTGTACAGAACAAATAGCTAAGTTTACGAGCCATTAGTCGTGGTTTCCCATTTGCATGAAACATATGTAGGTACGTGTCGTAGCAAATCTGCCACTATACGACACTTTGACATCGGTGCAAGAATTTAAATTTACAAGTAAAACTTCTCTAAAAAAAATGAATTATTTTCTTCAAACTTTTATTATTATTTTTACATATAATTGGAATATTCTTTGAAATATATGAAAAATATCTATATAATAAATATTTATTACCATAAATATAAACTATATAGTATACATAACAAAACAACCTGGAAACAACTTAATTTATTAATATAAACTAAAAGCGTTGCTTAAATGAAGAAGTCATAAAAGAAGACAATAAAACGCATACCGTGCGGTATATTTACAAAATTGTTCAGGACGGAATTAGATCTGTTAGCGTATCTTCATAATAAAAAGGTCCCAACAAAGCCCCATTAAAATCTAAAGTCATAACAGGAAACGTGATACGGTGGCCGGCGAGATTTTAAGGATTACCTCTTTCATCATAAAGGCGCGGTGCACAGCAGCTGGCGCTTCCACTTTATGTGGTTTCTGAATGGCTTCTCTTTAATAATCTTGTTTATTATCTGTGGAAGTGGAACACCCATAACATGAACCGCCCATTAAAGCACGCCGTTATGTGAAAATATCCATTTCAATAATTGCCAGTTTATAAGTCCTTAAGACATGCGTCAAAGTATACATGCATTATAAGAATTTATCGTCACGACAATATGTTATGACTCAGATACTACCTAGAACATTCGGGATTTCGGGATAGAGTGTTAAGCTAAGCTTACTTTATGATAGATGAGCTTCTACTAAATTTTTTTTAACAACAAATTGCAAGGTGCCTTGAGAACCGAAGATCACAGCTTAAAGTTACGACGAATTGATAAAATTGAGGAAAATATTCTTCTTCAGCATATTTTTGCCCAAACTATATACTTCTTCAATTTGTTTCCACGGTTGAAAAAAAAATATATTTAGTCTGAATTTCGGAATATATCAATATATGTATGTGCATGCAAAGTACAGTGTCAATAACGATGACGTTGATTTTTGCTAGAAATGTATAATTGAAGCATGATTTTGTTTTATTTAAAGTTAAATATTTTTTTACAAATCATAACCTTATTAGCCTCCAATCTAAATTATTTTTGGTTTTATAATGTTGAAACAGTTTTTTAAACACAATATATAATATGTATATAGAGAGTCAAGGAGATTTACAAGAAAGCTTAGTAGTTCTACTGATAAGAAATATAGATTTCCTTTTCATTTATGTATAGCAATAGTGGCATAACAACTAGTATTAGAGTACATTGGCATCCTTTGTACGAAGGCAATTGTAACTCAAACGTTGCAAACAATTCAACAGAGCCGTAGCAGAGAGGAACACTAAGCAATAAGCCCTCTCGTCAGCTAATAACAACAGTAGCATCTCCGGTGATATCTCAATATCGTAGGTGCGAGCAGTTAATTAACACATGACGTCGTGGAAATAGAATTCCTGTAAGCGAGCGCGGGGTGCGCGCACGCCCCGGGCAAACGGGCCACGCCGCCCGCTCCGCACCCGATGTTTGTTTACAAGCAACGAGACTTCATTACGCCGCTGGCTAATGTATTCAGCTTCAGCCTCCAAGTTAACAGCGACACTTCTCGGAATCAATATGCTCCTTGTATGTTTTGATTGGCTGACGCAACACGCGCCAACACAAATCAACCCTAAACATTGAATAGATAAAACGCACTTTCCAGACAGATCGTCAGCCAACTTTAATGACACCGAATACAACGAACAGATTTCGATGTTAATACTCGTCGGGGATAAATTTCCTATAGTGGTAACGACCTCTGCATTGAACTTGTCCAATTTTAGGGTTAAAGCGCATTAATTTGTTTTATTAACGGTTTATAGATGCACCATTTCCTGCCATGTTCGCCCCAGCGACGTTTCAATTGTCTGTTTTTGTTACAATGGCTTGCATTGCACTGTACATATATTTAAAAACGGTTTTCTTGTACATCAATATTAAAATATTGTATTTTATTACTTAAGTATTTTTGTTACAAAATATACATATGTTTTTAAAACTGAAATAAAACAATGTTATCACGTAGTTGTTTCGAACGAACGGCCTGTGAATGACATCGTAAAATTCATAACAGCGACTTCTGATCCTCGCGCCCCCAAAAATAATAATGTTTCATCTTATAAAAATATTTCCCTTACGAATGTCTCTCTGTATATCACGGTATTTGTCACAGAGGATCACCCTTTATGTTCGTTTCCAGTCAAACCCCTTAGATAAGCGAGCCTTTTATATGCCAAATATAATATATTATGGTTTACATTTCTCACTAAACCATAATGTGGATATGACCAGAATAATTGTTACAAAAAATAATAAAGTCAATCATATTATGTCTATGGATGGAGTTTAGGCAAATTCACCTATTCTGTTTATTCATTAAGCTTTAATAATAGTATTAAGACTAAATATATTAATATACAAATAGTATTAAGAGTAAATATACTACCTAAAAATAAAAAATAAAAATGAAAACTAAAATTATGTTTCACCAAATTTGATATTCTTCCGTTCTATCTAACTTCCGTTCAAAAATTTTACAGACATTCACGCAAAGTAAGGAAATTATAAAATTAAAATGTGTTCACCACAACAAACGTATAAAAGAGGAAACTACGATTATAACTTTTAGCCCATATTTAAATGATTTCTTTATTATACAATAATTTTGTTACACTAAACTTATTTCTTCATTCATATCCATATTTATCTAGCGAGCACGAGCCATTACTTCCAACATATGAGCAACGCAAAAATATCCGCGTATTATGGGTTATCAGAAGCGGAGTCGCGTCTCCGAGACTCCGGCCGCTATTCATGTCCCGTTTCGATTAAATGGATTGCCCGCTTTCATATTCTGTAACGTACACAATATTTGCGCAGCTATGATCACGTTTAGTGATTTACTACTTTTATCTTCGATCTCTTTTTACCACTAAAAGAATCAAACATCACTAGAAAAAGATATGGCTAACCTCTACCATGAAGTATGTACATATATAGAAGGTAATGGCATTTTCTGGTACTAAAACCTCAAAAGTGCAAGGAAACTTCTCACCAGTCTGTTTACACGCCTATAGCTCCCCTTTCATATGAAAGGCGAAAACAAACAGGGAATGTGCCAAATAGCAAACAATATTATACGGAATGCACAATAATATCAGTTCCGGCGGCGTGGGTGCCGCCTGCGATGTTTGCTCCCGCGAATAAATATGAAATTCGAAGACGCTCGTCTCCGCCGAGCAAATATTATAAGAGTTTACTTTGGTAAAATGATAACCGGCTAGATTGAAAATGCGGATTTAGCCGCGGGTAAGGGAATAGTGAAAGTTCTTTCTAAATTTGAGTATTGGAAAGAGGAGTCAAATTTATTTTTAAGTCTCTGCTAAGCTCGTAGGCAGACCGGAGATAAGTTACGCGTTTGACTAAGAAAAGGAACATGGACTTGTAAAGAAACACGCTAAAGTCATTCAAGAACGCGAAATCCACTGGCAGCCGTATACTTCCTCGATTATTGTTGCTGTCACTTTGTAATTGCCACCACGGAAACCACTATGCTGAAGTCCAGGCAGTGGTTATCAAACCGGAAGTTCGATACCTATACCCTGCTTGCAAGATGTAATCTCCTTTTTTCGTTGATTTGATTATTTATAAAGTCCATTCAATGTAAGTAAATGATTTCAGTATTATAAAAATATTAATATGATGTAGAACAATTGTTACAGTTTATATAAACTCCTTTCCAAAAAAAACGGGCACCTTACAGTCATTGACTTTGCTATTGAAAGTATTAATATTTTTAGTGTCATTAGCTTACATGACTAGAAATTTCTTTTTTAGAATTTTTTTAAATACTTAAATTGTAGAATCTGTGTTTTAGATTGACTAAAACAGACATTTGTGTGAAAATTGAGATTTTATATGGTGAAATTATGGCTACGAATAATTTTATGGTACTTTAGCACAAAAAGATATTAAAATAAATAAAAAAATAATAACGATATGACTTCTCCTTGCATCAATTACGGCATGTAATTGCTGCAAGGAGCTGCATAATCGTTAATCTTTCTAACAACAAACACCCGTGAAAAGTAAGTAAAAAGACACAAACTAAAATAGGAATTACTTTTTTAAAAAAAATAAATCTTCCTATTTTCAATTTACTTTTTCTCATACCCGGACTCTTTATTAAGTGCCAGTAACATAGTTTGGGTATTAAAACCTCTTATAATATTATTTAAAACTAAATTATTACCAATAACGTAGAAAAACCATAACTGCCCATGTTTTTTTTTCAAAGGAGTGTATGTATGTATATACACTCCTTTGAAAAAAACCTCGTATCATATTGCGAATACGTAGGGTGATATTTTAACCTCAGTCACAGATTTTCAACTAAACTTTGCCGTCCCCTGCCTTATCATCCCGCGAGAATAACTTCAAGATTTATGTTACACGTAAAACTTTATGTCGTACTTTTGTTTCCATGTATGCAACTTATGAAAATAGTATGGTTTCACACATGACGGGAAAAGGTTTTTAAGAGATAAAATTCCTGATAGATATTGAAGCTCGACATTGACTTTTCTTTTTATACTCTAGAAACATATTTCCATAATTTTGATATTTATTAAGGTGATATGATATGCACATAATATGAACAAACATCGTACTTATTATCAATATGGCGATGTGAAAAAGTCTAAGCTGATTTGATTGCTGTTATTTATAAATACTTCACCTTAAACGATTGTAACAAATTGGTTCGTAATAATCTTGCAACTTATTATAAATAAACCATAACAAAGTAATTTTCTGACGACCTTCTTGGCTCAATGGTAAAGGTTCTGCTTTCGAAGTCAATGGTCACGGGTTCTATTCCTGCATATAGGTATTTATTGCGCGTTTGGGTAATCCGCCAATCTAACTTCGACAAGTTTAGCGGACTAATAAATCCACTCGTCCTGAATGGTCGTGCCATGCATTGGGACATATAGGTTACGAAAAATAATTATTTTATTAATTTTATTAATCAAACAATAATATGAAATAAAATATACACGAAAATGAAGTAGCAATAACGAAATTACAATTTTTACAATTTAAGTATAAAGTTATTGAAAATAAAATAGTCAACGAAAATAGCTTTGAGTACCTACATATAAAAAATGTTCTTTAATCTGAGAATTGTTTTTATATGCCGAAACGACAAAAACCTAATTTGAGTTCATGTGTGCCGTTCCTTATATAATAATGTAAAAGAAATAAATTATGTATTATAAAAAATCTGGTAAGAGATGAATTTCTGTTAAAAATTATTATAAACAATTTCTAAATTTATTTGTTTCGACGGTTCTTTTGTATTAATTCAGTGAGCGTTGGAAGCCAGAGGTACAGCCTCCCCCCCCCCCCCTGCCGCCAATTAGCGTTATTCCAATTAGTTTGCTCGTTAGCTACACTCTTTAATAAAATAAATTAATATAAAGATTTGTAAATAATTTTAACAATATATGTAAAGTACGCTGTCTAATGCAACATTAGGTTTAAAGGTAAAATTTGATGCCCTGTAAATTTTATAATTTGATGTTTGTTTCTCGCTATAGAACAGGGCTAATCCCATTTTTTCCCGTGTGTGTCGTACGTGGTGACTATAGGATAACATATAAATATATGAGCAGAAGCTACGTGTGACTAAAAATCACTTTGGGAACTCTAGTCTATCCTTTAGCGTGGGGATGGCAACACCCCTATATTATGGGGGAGATCAATCTCCAGTATTACACCGTTACGGCTATATTTCTGATGATAATGATGAAACCAATAGTTTTTTTAAATTCATAGGTATTATTAATTATTATATATATATATATATATATATATATATATATATATTATATATATATATATATATATATATATATATATATATATATATATATTATATATATATATATATATATATATAACCGTTAGAAAACGATGTATAAAGTATATCGTCCAAAAGTTTTATAGTCAACATGACTTTTTGACGATTGGATGGACGCAAAATATTCAGTGATGGAACGTTCCCAACAATGACCCCGAGGTGAGAGGTCCGTCGGTCGCGCGAACGATAATAGAAGTACGCCTTTACGAGTGCGACACCCGCTCGACACATCAACACTACGTCCCTCCCCCATCTGACACACATAGAGCTGTTAAACTGTGTATTTAGAGCTTCAATATTATCTGTACTGCAATGGAAAAAAATCATACACATACTAAGACGTCAAAATTGGCTCAGCAGCAAAGATACCGCTTTAGGAATCACATCGGAATAAATGCATATGTATTTATTCCTTTATGTATTTATTTATTTCAAGTCTGGATATCCTGCCAATCCGTGTTAGATATACAAAACAAAATGGACCGGTTGTAGTTTTATACCAATTATTTTTGTTATTCTCGAATTAATTATTTACTAAAAGAATTAGCAGTTTAGTTTTTACCTGAAGACCAAAACTAAAACTACGCAGTTCAATCTATTTCCTTTCTGACACTTAGGGTGCTAGTTTGATTTTCGCTTAAAGGAAACTATTTATTTGTCCTGTTAGTATTTATTCTGTGTCTGGATGTTTGTCCTTGTACTTTTTGTGTCTATACTGATAACAACAATACTCTCTCTATTGTTGGTATTATTACAGACATCTTATACTTATCTTAAGTGTGAACCGATTATTACACATATCAACTAAAATAAATTACGTAATAGTTATTATTATATGAGAATAATTACAAAAAAGAATTAATATATTATATTACTATATATTCTTTATTATAATTATAGACTATAATTTTGAAATGGTGGTATATACAACTCCAAGGAGTCCACAAGAATCTTGCCACTTTCTGCAATGTCATCGCTGCATATAAAAAGTTATGACCACTGGCAATATTTCCGAGAGGCGGGCAGGCTCTTGTCGGAGGAAACGATATGCAGTAAACGGTCGGGCGTGCGGTCTCGCGGGGCCACTGCGTCCCAGCTGACCCGCCCGATTTTATGCCAATTTTCATAAAAATAAATTTGACTCGCTTTGATTGAACCAGTCGCCGCCCCGCGTCCGTGATCGACTTTCTATTTTATTGTTATGAGCTGAGTTGTGCCAGGGTACAAATTATTGTTTTACCATTTATTAAAAACATAACAACGTGTTTACGATTGTGTTTGTTGGCTGTTATGTAGTACACTTCTGAGTTACGGACACTTTCAGCTAAGTGTGAATATTATAATGTTATACAATAATAAAGGCTACATTTATATATAGAGCTATATTTTAACATAATTATACACATATTACGAAAGTCTATTAACAATTCCGACTAAGCTAAAAATACTTGTAAGTGAAAGATAGATACTCTCATTTTTTTGTTGAAAAAAATTGGAAATAATGGTTAAAAATATTTGTTTAATATATCATATTATATCATCATCAGCCTGTGGAAGTCTACTGTGCGATAAAGGCTCCAAAGTGCTATTAGTTGGAAGAGAAGAGAAAAGTAATATGAAGGGAAGAGAAAAGTAAAAGAAGAGGCAAGGATTTGGCTCTCCATACGAACGCAGTAAAGTAAAAACTGCTACTTACCACCTAACGCTGATATTTTATGAAGACGTAGATAAATTAAAAGTGTGTACATATAAACATACTTTGCCATTCAATCCAGTAACATTAAATTTAATAATACTTTTAAACATAGAACTCTAGAATCGAGAAAGGCCAAGAAAGTTACAGATATTTATATAACCTTTCTGTTATGGCGAAAAGTAACCAAGAAAGCGCTATCGTAACATCATCGGATTGAACAAGTGTTGTAATAATTTTCAGACGATTGAAGTGAGGATCTTCAAACATATTCTTATCGCGAGCGACCACACACAGAACAACTCGCAAATACTGCAAATGCATTCAACTAGTTGCCATCGCAGAAAATAATACGACAATAAATGCCAATTACATTAACTTTAAAAAACTTTAATACAATAAACTTCATATATCCATTTAAAGTATTACATCGTTCCATTCAGTTCCTTCAATCAACTTTAAAAAATAATCAACTTTACTTACCTCACCGTCTCAATGACCCAGTGTCTTGACCTCTGATACGAGAACATCTGTCTGGCCTCTGGTGGTCTTGTGCTATTTCTAGACAGCTGATTACTTGAAGCTCGTCTAGTTTAGGGGATGTCCGCATCGCTGCAATTGTACCTACGGCGATCGACCACACGTTGACTAGAAGGTAGTCTCATGTATACCCTTTTCGAACTGGTTTGGTGCATAAGTTTACATGTCTTTGTTTCTCCGATTACGTTGACATCAGTTACCGCTCTTCGGTTTCTTTCGGGTTCAAAAACTCCCCTCCCCCGAAGTGAGTTCCTAGTTGCGGTTATGTCCAGTCCTCACGCCCGTACATCGTCGTCATTAACTGTATTTATAATATAATATTAGTCTTCACATTAGGATTTTATATTCCTTGCGTAACAATACGATACACGGCCAGTGAGTTCGAGCAAAAGTGCAGAGTGTAGTCAAAGAAGCGTGGCGGGTGATCGTGATTTATCGTCGGCCGCTTTTGAATATTAAATAATCTTTAATGGGAGCGCATGATCGGCCCATTAGCCGACGTCGTTGCTTTCACGTTTAATAAAGAGTCATTTATAAGCCAGCGACGCTTTTCCCTTATCTGAACGAAGTATGTAGCGCGTCTGAGAGGTGCCGCCCTATCGGAATTAATTCATAATTTTATCCTTGTAGTATTTTTACCCTTGCTTAACTTTTATCTATACAAGTATTTCAAATAAACAAAACCATTTCTTACTTTAATTTAACAAATGATACTTTAAAGTAATGTTACATTATAAATGAAAAAGGATATAAAATGGCGTATAAAATTTTAGCGGTCAATTTAGAGAATTCCAATGAGTTAATATAATGAATAATAATATTACAGGAATTAGGAATCCGAATTGATGGCTTGTAAGTAAAAGTTTATTTCCCACGGTGGGTAATTCATTGAACGATTAGGAAATTACGCTGTTTCCTCTGATCGAAACTGACATTTCGTAATTAAAGTCATTCTCATTTACTACTTCAATTTCCAATTTAAAAGTATCAATAAAGTAACTATTAAAAATAAAAACTAAACAGACCATTACATTTCTATAAAACTTTCGCTTGATATTTCCAATTAACATTTACTACAATTTTTCCAATAAACAAAAAGCTAAGTACTGAACATCAGTCGCCACCGATCACAGGGGTTATTATGTGAATAAATCTCGTGTGATCGACGAGCGAGATTACCTGAAGGCGCATATCATCCGTTACGACTTCCTAATGACACTTCGGTCGTGGCCGCTCATTATCGCAAAACATTCGATCGGTTCGCTCAAGTTATTCCTCTTCATATCTCGGCAGCGTGAGTGGAACGGCAGGGATATCGTCACGTATACGCGACTGAGCGACGTAATTAAATCCGCGCAATTAAAGAGTAACTAATATATTATAATCGTTCTGTAAGCAACAGTGGTTTTTACGAAAGGATGGAGCCGCGGCGGTGCGCTTTGCTCGCATTCACGCGACCTGTACGTAACACCCCATTACGCCTGCTGACCCGCTTGATCGACTTGTTTTCTAAAGGTACCTAGACTTTATTTCTATACGTACCATTTGATTTATCTTGATCCAAGAATTTACTACATTCACGCCAAATATATATATATTTGGTTGATTATGGTTATTAAATAAAAAAAGTTATTATGGTTTTATGGTCGTGATTCTGTAGTGATACATTCATAAATGTATCACCAATGCATTAACACCTTTTATATTATTATATATTATTTTTTTTTTACATTCGTAATATTCTAATTTAAAATGAAAAAGAAATAAATTGTTATAAAACAAAATGCATTAGTTTCACTGACGTCTTTTAAATAGACATGTCACCTGTTCGGCACAAATAAAATGTGTCTGTTGTGATATAATATAATATGAATAAGATATAAATGTACAATGAAACGCAAGAACAAATTAATATCATTATGAAGAAACCCCCTAATGATCCCGGGTGTGATCAGTTCGGCAGGCACGTTACAATACTTACTTCTTATTTGGTTTTATAGGTATTCGTAAAATCATATAATATATCAATGCTTCTTCATTGCCTCTGGTGTCGCTGTGGTGGATGTCTATGATTGGCGTTAATTGCTTCCCATCAGGGGAGAAGCGTCTCTCCTGATGGGAAGCAATCGTTTATACATAAGTAGATATTTATATGTAAATGAATGAAATATGTTGGTAATTCGCTTCCCTTGATCCCTCTGTATAGTTACTTAATAGGTTTGATCGGTTACAAAACACGCGTACACCATACGTAATTGATCTGAGAAAATTCGATCATGTTTTTGAATACCGTAGGTAACTTAATTAATTGGCTTCCAGAAAGCTTCGTAGGGAATTACCCCTCCTAGTCATTTACCCCTATATGAAATAACTTTACCTTTTGTACTTTTTATTTCTGATCCACCGCGGTGCGCTACTTTGTGACGTTATGGTTCTATGTTTAAATATTTGCACTATAAGCAGGTCGATTTGATTTCTGGACATGGGATGAATAGATATATTGTATGGCATACATATATTTATTTTAAGTCTGTGTGTTTGTCCTCATTGTATGTATGTACGTAGAGGGAACTGTTGTGTGGGATTATGAGTGTAAAGCATTTTTTATATTTATATATCCTGTGCATTAAATATAACCCAAAGATCGGGGTAAGTGGCGCTTCTTGGGAGAGGCCTATATCCAACAGTGGACTTCTGCAGGCTGGTGATGGGTTGATTGTGCATAAAATAAAATTTAAAAACAATGAAAGGTACAATCCATTAAATAAAATGGAGAAAATTATCAAAATGATCTTAATTATAACAGTTATACATAAGAGGGGAGATGGTAACATCAGTGGGCCACGTCAGTCATGTGAATGCTTAATAAAAGGTTGGGTAGATTTCCTTGCGAATCATGAGAAAATTATCCCGGAGCACATGTCGGGATGCCAGCCAGGCAGCGCTTTGAGAGCCTCCGACGGATAAGAATAATTACTTACAATGATTGAACCCTTATAATTCGAGTTTATTTAACAGTCGACAGATGTTAATCGGCGCTCCTGCCACAATTATGTTTCGATTCTTGACGAGAAAAACGCTAACGCGCGGAACCGCATATCTCGACATACTTGGATAAAATCAATTTACCTCTGCCGTATCAATTTGAAATAATCCAAGTTCGAAATTACTGGATGTGTTCTGATAGCCATAATCAATACTGGATACACTGGTACAAATTGATTTACATCTAAACAATTTGCATATTCAATGATGGCCAAGTTTGTTTTCAATAAATAATTTTATCAATAAAATGGATGCTTTGTTTTATTAACAATGAGTATAAGAGCGGTATTTTAATTTTTTGCAACTTTTCTAACATCGCAACGATGCTTTGTTAGAATTTCAGCAATATTTCGTTTAATATTATAAATAATATTTATATAATAATCAAAGAATAAAAATAATGATGCTACGTTTAATTTGACCAGGAACAGGTTCACTGGAAAAGTGATAACGTGGCCCTTCAATCAAAGCCTTCCAAAACTACACTCAGTACGTGTATATCACACCTGCTTTCGGTCTACCATATATGAGATTGATTTGTGTACCAGGCTATCCTCCTCATCTTTACTCATATACGATCATTAAGTTTTAGTTTTGTAACAACAAAAACAATAAAAATTATTTTTAAAAGATTGTAATATATTTCTAAGATTCGTTATAAATGCGTTTTTTTGGAAATTTTCCTTTTTTCGGCCGTTTTGATCTTTACTGAACGACCCTTAAACATTAGTAGCCCGACTCCTAGTGCCCTCATACGTATTCTATTGTTTTAACAAGCTAATTGGATTGAGGAGCACTCTTTGTCACCAAATCATTGCCACAGTTTTCACTCCCAGCTCTCTTGTTCGATTTTTCAAGCAAGTTTTGTTAGCCTCAGGGCCAGCGAAGTTGTCTCACAAACAAAATTTATCCGAATGTCTTATACAGTCACATACTTCCAAAGATGTGATCTTCGATCTTTTCACAAAAGTAAACGAGCTAGCCCCTTAACTGACGGTAAGTAACCACTGCTGCTCATGGACATTTGCCATACATAGCAAACGTACAACAGATGCTTTGCCCAACTTAAGAAAGCAATATGAAGGCAAAAGGGAAACATGACAACAGAGTAAATACTGTTCTCACCGAACGAAAGGTATTAGCAAAGCTTTTTCTGAAATCTGCTAATAATAATCACAATAATTCTGCTAAAAAATTTTTCATATTTCACCACCCTGTTCCATAGCCTTAAGAACAATAGTTCTTTCGACTGTTCCGATACTGCGTAGGTACTAGCCTCGTGCTACCTGTGTCAATGCGACTCCGTACATCCTGTTGGGCGTACACAGGAACAGAGACACATTTAAATATTGCAGTCATAAATGCTATACGCGTGCTTGTTAACGTGCTCATGTAAATTCTAATCCTTGTTGCATTTAGAACGGGGCGGCCCAGTAATTATGTGCTTTCATTTGTCTGTTTCTCAGAACAAACGAGCGAGCCTCGGCGTGTAAGCCCGCTCCATGTAAAGCAGTTAGCAGTACTCTAATCTCGCTCTGCCATTAATTTAAAGAATACGTCTGCGTAACCGACTTTACCGACGACGAAACACAATTCTCCTTCACATTTTCTTATTTGCATATTAAAATAATTTCAAGTAAACGCAATACCTAAAGTCGCCTTCTATCCGCGCAAGTATCAAAAATAGCTTAAATGTTTTTTTCTCAGTTATAGTAAAATGAACTTTACTATTATTTGTATACGACACAAACCTATTAATTGTTGATTTAATCATAGTCTTGTTTATCGCTTAAATTGTTTAGAACGATGACAGATAAAGGCGGGTTGTGTGCGCCCAAATAGATAAACTAGTGTGGAAATTAATGTCTACATTTACTGGTGCATGAAGTTTGTATTTAATTATAGGTTTATAGCTATTCACATTTTTAAATACGTATTAATACAACAAAGGGTAGCCACTATCAGTTTCAAAGGAAATGCATATATGTATATGCGTACTCGCTTGAAACATATCGCGAGGCGTATCAGAACATTTGTCTTTAGTTAAAAGGGAGGCATATCTATGAGGCATGAATTTATTTCTATACTGTCTCTATAATTAATGCGTGCTTTAATTTTATAAAGCCAATAACTACTTACGAAAAATTAAAAGTAAGTGAAACTTTTTGATTCACTTATTCCCTATAGTTTAATAAATTTGCGGAGTTAATCTTTGTAATTATCGCTGGCCGCGACCGCACGCCAAGTAAAGCGATTAGTTAAAATAACGCAATGATCAGCGTTATTTTGATTGTCTAACCATAATCTGAAATAGATTGTAATGGCAGTGTCTTAATTATGCCAAAGCTCAAGGTAATTCCACGTTTTATTATTATCATCAACAGGTTAAAGCGGATTATTCTCTACATAGGCTTCTTCCAAACTCGCAGGTTTAGCCCATAGTTCACCAAGCAGGCTGATTCACATCACACATAAAGACAATTTATGCCTAGCTTTAGTTTGAGGAAGATTGAATGCCTTCAGCTGATTGTCAAAAACTTCGTCTGTGAAATGCTACCGGACAGCCGCCCCTAAGATGCAATACCTAACAAGATCTTCGGCATCACGCATCCAGTTACTGCCGTCCTGTTCATTTCGTCGCTTAATTTAGCCAAGGGCGAGTCCCACACTACGTTTGCCAAGACGCAGTCTCCACTCTAGTGGTTCTCACACTTCTTCAACAGCTGTTTGTGTTTCGACAAACTTGATCAAGCTATATAGATGGCCTAATCGCAGAGCAACATCGGTAACAATTGTATAATTTTGTAGAGAAATGATATACTAAATTCATCCCGTTATCCGAAATCTAATTTTCGTGTGTAAAAGTAGTTTTAGTTGGCTTAGAAGTCAAGTATTTACATCAATCCCAAAGCCAAGCGGTAATCGAGGATAAAATATTATTTAAACAAAATAAAAGTGGTGCGTTAATGTTGATGTTATATTAATTGGACAATTTAACGCACATATGTATGTACATATATGATTACGTACTTAATCCTCAAATGTAAACATACGTAAAAAGTTCACCGCGTGTGCACCCACCGTGGTGTTAGTTTTCTTTATGAACAAATTAATAATTACCGCCGCATAGCAGCGCTGATACGCGATCTAAAAACAAAACTGATATGAATTACTAATTTTACGAGTGCCACTTTGTAATGTAATTATGTGTTATAACTTAATAACATGAACGTTTTACGTCTTCACACATTAACTACGAGTGGATTTACATTTTACAATATTCACCTTTGCTAATTATACGATTTTGTGCCACTTAAACGTATCATTTTGTAGCGATATTTCATATGAAAATTGTATTACACTTTATAAAATTATTTTAATTTTGACGTCAGATTTACAAAGTGATGTTTGAAAATGTTCTAGTGGTATGCCTTGTTGGTATTAACTAAGAACATTGCACTTAATTTTTACTAGCAATAAATACGGTTTCTGTTTGAGCGTAACCCTCCATGGCGTGTTTAACACATCATTGATTTTACCGTTTGTATTATCAATTAATTTAAAAAAATTGGGGGAGAAAATTTAAATGGTTTATTAAGTCGATGTGGGAAATATGTGTTAGTTCATACCTATATGAACTATCATTTATTTCCCACATCGGCATGAAAGGTGTTACGTATAAAGACGCTAGCGGTCTCCTGAACGATGAATAATATTCATTTATTATCATCTGTGGTGCGGTTACCTTTTTCACGCATTCCTCGAAGTCGATGCGGCGTGGCGGGGATGGGGGGCTGGCACCCGGCGCGAGGCTCTCGCGCGTGAAATTATTATCATATAATACCCCGGGCTTTGAACACAGTGCGATTATTCAAATGCTCATAGCCCCACGCCGTCGCATTCGGCTTACACCCGGCTTTCGCACAGACATTCCTGAATACTTTGCACCGCCGCTCTTACTAAAATTTGTCAAATATATTCATGTATAATGTACAAGTCTTGTCATGTGAGCGATAAGTAAATGATGGAAAATGTTATGTTAATTCGATGCGGCTATAATCCTTGGCAGACTTCATAATGTGAGACAGGGATAATGGTAGACACGTGAGTTATCACAGCAGATAAGATGGGGCTTAAGGGAAATAACAAATTGGGTTTTTCATTACAAGAAAATAATCTGAGAGCTTTTGTAGATTAGGAATTGTTCTCATACACCGGCAGACGAAGTGGTTATTTAAGTTATTAGTCCAATAAAATAACATTACAACTATCAAGAAAAATTATATTATTAAAATTAAGTAATTTAATAGGTATAATTAATATAATAACAGTACAATAATAACTAGTATGCACATAAAATTAAAACAATTTTTTATGTTTTAAAATGATTATGTTTTTATTAACATGAAAATAATTTGTAGATGTTAAACATTTGAAATAGTTAAAAATTACACTTTACATTTTTACTCTTTATTTCTCTGAAAAATTATTTTGTGGATAATTGTAAAGAACGATCCGTAACAATCATCATAAGCCGCATAAACAATAAATGTAATTCATATAAACATAAGTACACCAAGACTATTACTTAAATCTTATTTAAATTTACATGTAAAACTAATTTTAACAAGAAGGGTTGCGATGTCTTAATAAAAGTAGAATTATTCTTTTTAATCACTCTAATTAAACTATGCCTGTTTATGTTAAGGAACATGATTTATGTTCTGCGTAATGTTTTTATTCACAACGTACATACATACAAACCGTTAGCCCGAGCCTCGCCAACTGAGCTATTTGTGCTGTTGTGTTATTGGTTTATTATTAAATATAACCCTTCTTCATAATCAATGACATTAATGAAATCAGTCATGACATCGTTGTTGAGTTTTGCTCTAATTACCACGCTTAGGGGTTGCATACATATTGTTTTTTATTACTCATGTACACGCGGATGCCTATCTACTATTATTTGCTCTCATAATTACTTCGTAAGACACCCACGAAAAGAAAGAGAGTCGTCCTGATGGAGCATCTCCACTGGGCGGGAGCAGCGGGAAGGAGGGGTCAGATTGCGAGTGTAGACGACGGTAACTCTACAACCGAACCTTACCATCGCCTAAATATCAAGAAAAGTATATGGCTATACATATCGAGGTTTAAAAGGGTTTTATCCCTATGATAGTAACATATTTTACATCTCTTAAATTAAATTATAAAGTAGAAATCCAATTACAAATAATACCAAGTTAAATAAACTTGTTAAAGTTGACCCTCCCGCGTGACTTGGTCTAAACTTGGCAAGTGGAAAGGGCCCGGAGACGTAAACTAAACGTTATCTACGAGTATATTTTGCTTCGGACTCTTTATGAGTTTCAAACGAGATCCGTCACGCGACGTTAACTCGGAATAGAAGTGATAAAGTGCCCGCTAATCTGTCCTATTCGGGTCACACTTAGTACACTTTATTAATCACAAAGGTTACAAATTACAACACACTTCCTGCGGCGTGACACCTCCGCTCCATACTATGTTAATTTTATTGTTGTTTCTATTTGGACACCATGTCGGATAGTGGGGATGGGGCTAAATATCGCTAGGTTTATTCATTTAAAGAGCCCTATTTACAAGTTTGTTTAATTTAAATGGTGTACAAAACGACTTTTAAGTAATATCCTGCCTATAATATAGTGATTAAAAGCTTAAAAATGAATAAAAATGAATGTATGTGTCTGTCTGTTTGTCTTTTATACATTACTACACCATTCATCTGATCCCTCTTGTAAATACACGTTGGGAAGTTTTTGAGCACACTTCTTCGAAGGTTTCTAGCATAATTCGTCGATCGTACGATAGGTAGTACGTGCCAATACACAAATAATGAAATATTCTCCCAGTGAACATGAAATTTTTTTAAAAAATAAGACAATGTTTATTAAATTTTATGTAATAAGATTCCTTTAATTTTCTTTATTCTGAGTTAGCAGCAATGCGCGAGGGGTAAGCTAGTATAATATACAAAAATCACGTGTCACTATGTTCGTACTCTCTACTCTCCGAAACCGCCCAACTGATTTCAATGAAATTTTATGAGTAGGTATAGTTGATTCTAGCTTAAAGGATCTACTTCTGGATCTGGTCCGGATAGGAGGTACTGTTTTCGAGATCTTAATTTTTTTATGTGAGAATATTTATAAAACTACACATAATCCCAACTGTGACAGGACAACTACTGTCCGAAACGCATTCTATGTCATGTTCACTGCGGCAAATTTTAAGAAATGCCTCGCGTTAACGTGTGAACTAAATCGAATTCAAATTCAGTGTTTGTGTTTGTATATATATTCATACACAAATACTGACTTTGATCCCACATCTCTCTGGATTTCTTGGATTGCTTCTAGCCACACATCTGTCGTGATACGTCGCCAAGTTGTCATCGTTGTTATCATCCCTTCCCGATCCTTACAGAATCCCTGCTCGTGACTTCTACTGCAAAAGTTGTAAGGACCCTGAGACAAATAACGGTATTCCACAGAAAAAATGAGGATACAAACAAATTTAATCACGTACAACCGTTCTGGATACCATGCTTTTAGTTACACTGGTATAAAAAGGCTGAAAAAGTCACAATGTAAGGTGTCTGACGGAAGAGTTATATGTATTAAAAAGTTTCCGTTATTAAATTGTATCGTTATGACAATGATGACGTTGACCTTTTTCTGTAGGTAATACATCCCTAAAACATACAGTATTAGTTTCTACTTCATTGACTTCTAGTTATTGACGCACGTAACTATATATATGTAGGTATATTATGATTCGATGAATCATACATTGGCGTCAATGACAAAACAGTTTTCTAGTCATAACGTTGGAAATAAGTACACCTTGAGGTGACCTTCCTATGTCGAATAATATGTAGTTAAATTATTATTCTTATCGCCACGACATTTTGTTTTACGTATTTATGCACAATTTTATACTTTTAATCGCAAAATTTACACTTTAAACGTGGGGTTCTCGACATGACGCCTTATGCAAAGCAGGTGCTACCTGATACGTGAGGAAACTGTCACGGTACGTAATGTTAAAAGTGCCTAAGATAAATGCATGCAAGTTTGAACCGTAAGACATTTGAAACGTTAATATAATATAGTCGATTTTCTCATTTATAGAAACCTACCCTAACAATTTTTAAAAAAGACTAAATGATAAAAAATTATAGACACAGTATTGTTGTTTTAACTACGCTTTATTGTACACAATACGTAACATTTTCGTTAGATTTATTTTGTACTTGTGCCAGTTTACCACTGATAAACGTTATCAGCTAATAATCGCGTAACGCCATCATAAAACGGTAATACCAGGGTGGAAATTTACAGTGTTGTTAAAAAAATATATAAAAATAAAAAAAAATAACATTAAGCGAGTGAGTGAATAGTACGTGTACTTATTAGTATCTGAAGATAAAATGAAGTTAGCCCGCTTTGGGCAATTTATTGGGGTAAGTTATGGACGGTGTGCGGGTCGGAGCGACTAATTTATTCGCCGTGCACATAAATTACTTGATTATGAATTCAAGTGAACTCCACTAAATTATTCGTCTGTTGTTTATAGACGACGCTTTTGTATAACAAACAAAGATTTAACTCATTCCGCCCGCTCGGCACGTTTGGGTGTTTACCGCTTTACATTATATGCGAGTGACATTTGTTGGAATCATTTAAGAACGAAACAGGAAATATTATTTGTGTACAGACACCAATTATTTATACACTGCAACAGATGCATAAAATTGAAAAAATTGCATAAAAATGTTATAAATATGAATTATATATAAAAATATTAAATTACATATATAAAAATATTAAAGGAAGTTATTTATGTATAGATTTTTTGCAGAAAAATGAGTAATGAAAGAAGCCAGTGAGAAAGGAAAAGGTAAGCAGTCTAATAAAAAGCAATAGTAAGGATTATGTAGAACACCGATGGTAATACCGTGTTGTTTAGTAGGCGGCACTAACGCGCCGCAAGTCGCTGCAGCGCGGAATAATCGCGGATACCCATAAAAGATGTAATTTCAGATAAGCTGAAACAGACGAACACCGCCCCCAACCACCCACCACGCCTCCCTTCTCCCTTACTGCCTACTCTCTAATGACTAATTATTATGCTGTGCGTTGTGAGCTTTAACGTCAGCTACTCGCGTCTATATACCTGTTCATTTTTGTTCTTTCTTTGCGGTAGGTCATCAATCTGCGCTGTGACATGAACTTTCTTTGTGTTTCCGACCGTATCAACCAACGTTTATAGTTTTGTATAACGCTCGTTTACTGTTCAGTCTGCTTCGAACAAAAACAAGCTAAATGATTCTTAATAAATTCAGAAATGACGTAACTTGAACTTTCTTCATTTAAATTTGGATATGGTGGATATATTTGACATTTATATATATATTTAACATGATATTTGACACAAGCATAATTCGCAATACTAAACATTTGTATTTTCATAAAAAAAAACGAACTGAGCAAGCCGTGATGGAAGTACACATTTTAGTAGGACATTAAATTTTTGCAGCTCCTTAAGAAACAAAATATTACACACGTAAATATTTCTTTTTATTGAAATTCCTCCCTTTGTATGTTTTTCTTCTATTTATTTTTCTTTCTTTGCTTGCTTTGTAAATGAGTCACTACTTCATTAATCAATACAATGAGTTCTCCAGATCATCTCTGGGCAAGACATATAGAAACAATAAAATAAAATTAAAAAATGGGTAAAATCAATAAGTAGGAATCAATTCTACATGCTTTTTACAGGGTAGTAGTATCACTTGCTGGCACTTATATTATATAATATTATTTTATGTATATGTAATATGTATTTATTTATTTATATATATTATGTGCGTATGCACTTATTTATTTGTGACTGAATAACGATCGAATCGAAAGGTCTCAGTACGAGCCTAACTAGTGGGATCTAATATGCTCCATTAAACTTCTTTTAAATGTCGTTAATAAAATAAAAAAAAATCAACACCATAAGATATTTTAGCCTTTTAGATGTTGCGGTTCTTGATTAATGTACATGATTAAACTATGATTCAGTATTAATTAATAATAATTATTGATCATTAATAAAGTTTACAAATTTGTTTCACTGGGCGGCAATTTTTGTTTCAGTTTACAATGTTGTTCAACTAGGGCGAACCTTGTACAACGGCAGACAATTCCTTCTATGGCACATTTATGAATTACATATATTATTTTAATTATCATATTTAATATAATTTTAAAAAGACAAAATTTTTTCGCCAACATCAGTCTCAATGCCTCGTATTTGTAAATTAAGAATATGAAATGCCTCGTAAAAATTAAGAATATAATTTTCATCATCAAACCTCAAGAGGATGGTAGTAGCGGTAGGCGTGAGGCGTCGCCTGGCGCCGCGGTGTGCGATGACGCCGATAGAGCGCGCCGGCGGCCGCGCCGATGAATGATACTGCCACATTACCATAGAGTTCGCACCGCGGAGGCTCATTATCTACCATTAATACTAATGCCCGTAGCTACATACATACTTTTAAAAAAAAATTAAGACGAGAGAACTGAATACTGGAATGTCAAACATGAAGATACATATTTTCCTTGTTGTGTATTGTTGTGTGTAGTGTAGTGTTTCACATTTTTTGGTAATCATATTTAATTTAATTCTTATTTAATTTAATATCTTATTTAATTCGAATTTTTAATTTGGTATAATTTTTTGAAAAATAAGTTTTTTTTAGTAGATTTTTTTATTACTATAACTATAAATAATAAATTAATTTATTCAAGTTCATATTTTAAACAAAATTTGTACTAATAAAATATAATTAAAGCCATCTCCGCTTTCCAAAAATCCATTACACTGGGCAAGCGTAAAGCTCTCCTCGGAAATATATTAAGTTTCATCAGCCCGTCTTTTTCTAACTATTCAACCTGGGATGGTTATACTAGTAGTAGGTTGTCATCAAAGCCTCATTTGTTTTATAGCTGTATGCACCGCGTGCAGGTGATATTGACAATTAGGACAATAAGATGCCCCCGAACATTCCGTTAATATCATGTAAATCTTTATTTCTTTGATGGCAAGAAGCTATAACTATTATGCCAGTGTCGATTAAAATAATAACAAGTGTTTTAAAATATAAATTCTTGTCATAACAGGTCTTGAAATGGAGACCATTCTATCAAAATTTATGTAGACTTTTGCAGTGAAGTTTAAAAAACACGATATATGTAAGCATTTATTTCACTTCTACGCCTTAATCAAACTATATTCAGTAATACGCCATCAGATTTAAAAAATATAACTGATAATAACATAGAATGAAATACAATTTCAGCGTTACTGATGTAACTAAGCTTAGGATTAATTTCGTTAAAGATGTTCTATCATACATTTATTTGAAATATTACTTTTTTTATTATACATATATATTAACTAACTAAAGAAAATTTAAATACTGGCAAGCAAAAAAAAAACATAGAGAAAGAAGTAAATTTTCATTTACTTCCTTCTCTATGTATATTATACTTTTTCACAAATTTATTCGAATTTCTTTAAGAAAAGTAGATTATATACTAATATAATCTACATTCTATGTTATAAGTAATAAGTAAACCTTGTCTACGGAGAGTCATAGCTTTCCGTAGACAAGGTTAGAGAGTGTTATTCTCTCGGTGAAGTAAACCAGCCGAATTATACAAATAGCCTTTGCCTAACGGCACCAACATATTGGCATATGTTCGTGACTAGTTTACGAGTGCTCCGACATTGCATATTAATTGGTGTCGCTATCGAGCTGCGCATCGGCTGCGACCTAGCTTCCATACTGGCTACACTACTCACATTTGTGGATATCTACGTTATTACGCCAAATGTATGTGTGCACTTTCTATCCCCCCCCCTCCTCCCCCATTACCTCCCACAGCTCGCGTGTTAGGTATTATCGTAACGATATATCCACTTGTTGGTCCGTTTGAAACATATTAAACATTGCCTACGTCATTGTACGTGGATTCAACACAGAAATATCTGATGGTAAATCGCCTATCTTATCTGAGCAATAGCTAGCAAATATTAGCATTTTTACTTATTTGTAAGCATTTTTGTAAGCATTTTTACTAGATTGTTACTATACTGAAGTGGAAATGGGCTGGTCACGTTTCTCGGAGATCCAAAAACAGTTGCAGTATACGAGTGTTGGAGTGGAGGCTACGTGGCAAATGTTGTGTGGCAGGTTGCCTGGCTAGATGGAGTGCCAATATGCCCAGGTGGCTGGTAGAAACGGAATGCGTAAAAAGTTATATTTAATATATAATTATCATTAGACTAGCACTAACATATATTATATGAAGGAACCTTATAATCGATACGGTATTTGAGTATAAACAGTGTAGCATGTAGTTTTGAGTCTGATAAGATAGTTAGCGAATAATAAGTATGTAACCTACCACATTACAATTTAAAGTTCAAATTGGTTGTAGAAACCATTAACATTTTAATACTTAATATAATGACCTAATTGGTTTAGTGGCGAAGCTATTGTTTTCGGGGTAAATGATGAAGGGTTCGATTTTCGGATCGTGATAAATATGTGTATGATCGAAAGGTATATTTATTTCCGAGTTGGGAATAAATACCTATAAATATTCTCAACCAATCGGCCGTGATAGGTTAATGTACATCCCAACAGAGAGTATATGAATTGTTAAAAAATAACAACAATGCTAGAAGCTTAAAGCTTATAGGTAGCTAGAAGGTATAGTATTAAAATTATTTGTAAAGTATTTAGCTACCTACCAATATACATACGTAAACGTATGTACATTATTGAGGGATCAACAGATAGGATTCTTTTTTTTATATATTCACGCCTATCCCCCGCAGGGGTTGGCAGAGACCACAGAGCTCCATCCGCTGCCATTCATCGCAGCGAAACGGCTCGTCATTGGCCGCTTTTCGCCCTTGTGAGAATGAGGACGTGACGGGTGGCGAACCACGTCGCCATCATTTTCGACAAATTAGGTATATTAAATTCGTCTTAGTGAACCCCACGAGCCGCAAGGGAGGATGGAGGTCAACCCCAGCAGAGCCCTGCATGTTGAGGTAAGGCACCATAGTACTCGGGGGAGCCCGATCCCGGGACGATCGGCACGCTTGCGACTAGGCTCGCCCCTAGCCACGCATCCATTGGCACGGCAGACCGTGGATTGGCGGAGAGGAAAGGAAGGACAGTGAAGAAAGGAAGGGGTAGGAAAGGATATGCGGATTGAGGGGGTTATCAGACTCGGAATAAACGTTTATAAATCCATATAAATATTTATTCCGATGCGGGAATCGAACCCGCGACCATTGACTCCGTGGGTGTAGGGCCCCGCCACTGAGACAATCGAAATATATATATCAAGACAAAGGAAATATATATGAATTATATTTTCAATATCAAACAATCCATTAGATAAAGCAGACGCGAACTAAAGACACTTGTGTCAGCTAATCTGAAACTAACAGAACGCAAACTGGCGCAGTATCGAAGTGCACTCGCTCAATCCATCGCATCGTCCAGCGACGGAGCTAGCGCATTCTAATATGCAAATGTATTTAAATGCACGAGCCCTCTTCATTACGCCGGTATCGATCTTAGATACACAATTTGTAACTCGATAGGTACCCAAAGTACGGCTAATCCGTTGCTACTTTCGTCTGCTTCGGCCGGTTCTTCTGTCTGGTTCCGTAAGTGTTGAATATATGATAGAGATCAAAATATAAGTGATATTTATGTTTATTAAAATATATATTGTCCTTTCCTATGTCCATTCCTCTATATTGGGAAATTAATTTGTCAAATACTAGGTGACTCACTTGCTCATTTGCATCTTACATACAAAAGCTTAAATAAATTCATTCAATACTATTAGGTAACCAAAGCCCTTGAACATACGCAATACTAAAAGCACTACAGATATAGTGTATAGTGCATTGACTACTTAGGGGTAAGAGTGTGTAAAATGGTAGGGGAAGAAGAGTTAAATGCGAGCAGAAGATGGAAGTAATGGAAACTTAAGATAGATAATGAAGAAGTTAAAAGGAATTGGGCCTCTGGATCCCAGCATCCGCTATACGAGAAGTCGTAGCACAGTAAAATTCTTCCACTTGAAGCTGATATGGTGTAAAAGTTTAATAATTATATATTTCATCTTAAAACAAAGACTACGTTGAAACAAAGTGACGACACTGTTTAACGTATTCTATAGAGAGAGAAAACTTTTAGCGTGACTTATATGATACATATTTTGAATAAATTTAGATAAATTGCACGTGCTGTAAACTGTGCTAATCTCTTGAAATTTCTATGAGTATCGTGTTGTTTATTTATGTAGAAACGTACTCGACTATGCAAAACAAAACAAACCGTACGCCGCGTGTTCTATAACCGAGCAGCATCTAGTGATTCTTAACGGTCGTTAGTATTCTCAACTTAACTAGCCGTGGTCCCCAATCAGATTAATCTTAAATATTTATTGCACATAGTCTATTGGCAAACGGGGCTGTACTAAATTAGTATGACGATTGCTATGCTGATGGTGAAGAAAATTGTAAGTACGTCTAGAGACGTGGGTGGGCTATTGGCACTTGATTAAGGATTGATGAATATTAAACCACCCATACATTATGTATATACAAGTTATATATATACAAGTTATGTATATACAAGTTATGTATATACAAGTTATGTATATACAAATTATGTATATACAAGTAAGACAATAACTTATTACAAATTCCAAATAAAATGTAGAGCTATTACAAGTATTGCGAAATAGTACAATTTTACCTTTTAAATGTAGTAAAGTGCTCTGATTCGAGATGAAGAAACCATACTCATTGATATAGTCTTTGAATTAGTAAACTGAAGTGGTAATGCACTGGTCACGTTTGTCGGAGATACAACAACCAATGCAGTAGACCTGGCTGGTAGTGCTGGAGTGGAGACCGCGTCTTGGCAAACGTAGTTTGGGTCGCTTCCTTGCTAGATGATGCGACAATCTGTTGCGGCTGGTAGATTTGGATCCGCGAAGCTGAAGGTGGCGCCTCTTGGGGGAGGCCTTTGTCCAGCAATGGACTGGCAGGCTGTAAATAACGATGATGGTGGTGATGAAAGGGTACTGTAATAATTGTATTCATTTAAAGGATTCAACAGTAATATTTTTATCACTATCATTTTGTACATCATAAAGATCTATATGAAGCATGATGAAAAATATTTTAGCCTTCGATTAAGAAGTACAAGAGGGTGAGGGTCATGATAAAAAGAAAATGAACTGGCAGACGATACTGACAGTACTGAAGAGTAGGAGTAAAGCGCTCCTTTAAGGAAGTACATTTATTTTAAATATTAAGCAAAGCTAAATAGGATAAGATCGTTCGCAAATACAATTGATAACGATTTCTATTATAAGTTATATGTTATTATATCTAATATGTTAGTCATGTTATTTGAAATAAGTATTAAGGCATTAATTTAGTATCGCACTAGTTGATATGCCACGTTTCGTTCGCTTTTTGAAGTAAGTATACCATAATAACAAATTAATACGAATTTACACAATATACAAAATCATAAAGGTATGGACTTCTTTATACGGTTGTTATCTTTTCTACTTAACCTTTTAGATTTAATTACTCCACTGTTACAGCTAAAACTCAAAAAAATGAATTCCACTTTAGCTCAGAAACAAGACACCATTATCCTATTAATGGTTCTTAAATATTGATGAGATATTTTTATTAGTTCTGTTTAAAAATATATAATTAGAAATAATTGTATAAAACCTTAAATATAAAAAACAAATGTCTAAAAACACATCTTTAAGAATTTTTGATTTACAAAACTACTCACCGTTGCCAAATTACAAAGATAACAACAAATATAATATAATAACCATATGAATATTTAAAATATGTATTTAAAATAAATGTTGGGCAAAACTATGAAACCAATAAAACACTTCCGTATCGATTACTTGCAACTAATTCGTAACCTACAGCGAAGCTAAAAGAAACAAGGGAACTTTTCCACCTGTCGAATCTGATAAAAGTGTTTTATTTAAATTTCTTGGCTGGCGAGTCAAAAACGAGCAGAAAGTTGCATTTGTGTCTTATTAAAAGAAATTTATAGTTTGAACATAGTAGCTGATTGACCTCGGTCACTGGAAGGATAACTGGTTGGCATGCATGCAAAAATGAGATCTTCTTGTACGAGAATTTTAAACTAAGATATTCCTTCAATATATTACTGTGAAATAGTTACGGGAAAACAAATAAAATATAAATTTATAGTTTACCATATTAAAATTCATAGTATCTACATACCTACTTTAAAATTACTAATTTATAAAATAAATTTTAATGCTCTTTAAAACATGATAAATTACTTTATTACGTGCGATACACATTACATTTGAATACAATGATCAATAAATAAAATCTTTAGTAATAATGTGTCTGGAACAGAGAGTTGCAAGGTGCGCATGCGCACGTGTCCGTCCCTCGCGGCAATACGTTATATCTGTTCCAAATTCGAACTTGTGTCATACACTCTTTTGTTTAGGAGACAAAGAAATTTTACAATGTGGACTCTAGGACCCTCGGGTAAGGTTTTCAATGATAATTGAAAGAAAACGGTTATTCAAAACGATATCACCTCGGGGTTAACGATTACCAGTGTGCGCATGCGCTACAGATGGCAGGATAAACGGACGTTTGTTTCCGCAGTGATATCTGAATTAATGGCTGTATAAAATTCCCAAAAGGTGTTCATTACCATGATTTATGCAAGATAATATTTCTTACGCTGTCCGCGGGGGTAACTGATTAACTAATTAACGAGAGTTCGATCCCACGATACCATCGCATTTAAATAGTTGAATTTGTTGTTGTGTGTGTGTGTGTTTGTGTGGGTTTGCGCGTGCACCGCGGTGCAGAATGAGTGGAAGGTCCAGCAACGATGTACCGCCGTACCGCCGCGAGTGCGCCGCCCGTCTCGCGGCTCGCTCGCTCACTGAGTACATTCCCGTGTAAGTTTTTACACCTATTATTTTATGTGTCGGCGAGTAAAGTTCGGTACGTGAGTTATAAACTCGCTCGAGCCTCTCTCGCCCCTACTTTATAGGTATTAACGACTTGTCCGAGAGTTTTCTTATAAATAAATTTGAAGGGTAACAAGGCTCGCTTTTGTCGGATTAGTAGAGTGGATCTTGTTTCACTTTGTTGCAGAGCCTCTTCTACCTTTTTGTAAACCGGAAATCTCTGAGAAATATGCCCTTCGCCATAATTTATTTAACAAAAATTTTCGTATTTAAAAAAGTTTCATATTATAAAGACACAAAAAAGTATAATTTATAAAAATGCCTTAAAATTGTGTATTTATTTAACTCTATTTCAAAGAAGTTTAATACTTGGGTAATATATCTAACATCAAATATATTATATAGAGGTAAGATACTCAAATCAGACCTCACGTGACATTAGGCTATAACGCTCGGAGTACACTATAAAAGTGGACATATGGAAGTTAAGAGCACTACCTGTAAAATATCAGAGCAGTAAAGTAAATGCAGTACAGTCGCGGGACGTGCCTTCAGTAGTCCACGTATATACAGAGGAAAACAAAAACATTGAGTTATATTACTACCCAGTAACTTTGCTTCTAAATGTGTACTTTAAAATATTATTTAAAGCCAGTATTTAAAAAATGTAATAATTTAAAGCAGAGTTATTAAACTTCTTAAAAGAGAAGGAAATGAACAATAATTAAATGTATTTTTAGACAAGGGCACATATTTCTAATACAGAAGTCAATTTATGAGTGCACTCTCGAGGTTTCAAATATCTCTAATGGAGCAAGAGTGAGCCGTTTACATCTTCCCCCACAAACTGCATTATAATGTCCTCGCCGAAAATAACCGCACATAAATATAAAACAATGTGAAACCACTTAAAGCGAATAAAATACACGTCCACCTCAACTCAGTAAAATGAATTTATTAATAACAGAGACAATGAACGTCTGAAACAAACGTTACACTTTTTGTATTTTTAATTGTCCTCCGCACGACAGCGGGCACGCATTAGAAGATCGAAAATAAACTCTGGATCATATTCGACACACGCTGCTTTAGTGCGCCGCGCCGCTCGCAAAATATTGTCCATCGAGTTTACGTCGCACGCCATTCTATGGACAATTGCATGTTAACACGCTTTAAAACTGTCACCAATTAAAAATATTTTATTTTAGTCTTCCCAACAATCTGCGCTCCGCAGATAATTATTGAATTGTAATTTTTCGATATGTCGCCAACTTATTGCAGAGAGTGCACTTCTTAGATGATATCTTCTGCGTAATTAAAAATCTTGTCGTGACATTCAGGGCCCCGTCCCGCCTCCGCACTCTTCTGCCTCCTTCAATATTGTTGGCGATTGAATCCCAATTAAATTTAACGAATCAAACTATACTTTATTAATAAAGACTGATAGCTCAAAATGGCGAATAAGTATATCGCTCAAATGAATCGAACGTGCTCCCGTCTAAATGCCAACCATTTTATTTATTCGCCTTAATTATGTATCTTGTCTTAATTTACGATTGGATCATACGATAATCTGAAGCTTAATTTATTATGCACGCTTAGGTATTCCAATCATTTCCATAACAAGATTTAGGACTACAGAGAATGATCTAAAGCTCAGTACATGAAGTGAAGATTAAATAAAGCCTACTACTGGAGTATTTTGCAGTTAAGTGGCGGTACGAATGGGCGGGACGATGGATCTGCGGACGGTGGCGGGCTTCGCGGCGATGCGCGCGCTTCGATAGTGTCATCGCGTTCAATTTCGTTATGTGACGCTGGCATGACGGCCGACGTCGCGATACGACTACTGTCCCCAGATAGCCTTAATGAAAGTAATGGAGGTTTATTAACGATGCCCCGACGACTGCTCTCACAAACATAAGTATTAACATACAGCAATAGATGGGAAAGCAAAGTAAAACGTGCCAGGAGAACAAAGAAAGCCACATTTACTAATTACCTACGGTTTGTTCGCGTCGTGAGCCCGACGCCGGGTCGTGAGCTTCCAAGATATGACGATAACACATTCATAAATAATTAGAGCGAAATTTTCTCATTTGTAAGACGGTAGTCATGATATTTGGTTGCTGATCCTTCTGTTCTTGGAACGCTCACATCTAGATAAATATTGTACGACACGCTTGCACTTTTTATTTCGGCGAAAGTGAACTACGAGTACAAAACAAAGCTATCATGACTGTCTAATAATTATTTAAGTATTGTACGATTCATTTGTTCTCATAAAAGTAAAACAAGGGAAATAAAGTAAAATGTAGGACATGAAACTATCCAATATTTTTACTGATGTCACATATTAAAGCACCGTATAGGTGTTTTAATGTTATATGTGTGTGTATGTGTGTATAATGTAACATCAATTCGGAAAATTATAAAATCAATCACACACACAAAAATATATAGATATTTTCAGCCCTCGGTAAGCAAAGCAGAAAATTAAATTACAAAGTGTCGTTAATCATCCGGAAGATAAAGGCTCTTCAATAATTGAAATTGAAAGCCCAATAGGACAATTCCGTGGTTTCTGCAGTGTCATTATTCGTAGAGTGGCTTTTTAAGCGTGACCAATTGTCGTATACTAATATTATATAGGTACATCAAACATCCGCCGAACTAATTTACCTCAATTGCCTGTTTTATATGAATATACATTTTAATTTTTCTCTCATTTTAATCGTTTGATTTCATTGAATTTGTTTGCCAGGTATTGGGTTTTTTTTTAAATTTAAAGTTGAAATACATGAATGTAAAAATATAAGTTAAGATTATATATATGTACCTATATGTGTTTCAAAACTACTAATTCACGGAAAGATTTTTGCAACAACACCAAGTAAATAAATAGTCGAATAAAATGCTGGTTCTTACGATTCACGATTTTCTTGTGATTTGAAAACCTCATTTTTTATAAGCATTTAAAACGAAACTGAGTGTATCGATACTAATCGTTCAAACATAATTCGTCCAAATCATTCGCCGTAACTCGATTGCGGAAATCGATTGAAACCATGTTTTTTGTGACACAATAACAGTGATCTCATAAAAAGCAATCTCTGTCGCATAAATTAAAATTTCCGGTTTTGATGGCAGTGGCAAATCAAGCATAAATGTAGCCGTGGGGCCGATGACAACCCGTGTCGAGTGTGTGCCATAACAGTTTGGAAATAACATGTTAATAAAGATTAATATCTGAAACGCGCGTCGTCTTTGTCATGGGACACATTGTTATCTTAAAGTATCGTTTGTTGTCTTAACTTGGTTCTGTAGATAATGTGATTTGAAACTTAAGGTTACGTTTTAGGCTCATTATAAGTTCTTCACTTCAATCAAATGATTCACTTATGACATTTCCGGTATAGTTCCTCTTATCTTCCTGACCCAAAATCGATGAAGAGATATTGTAATCTATTATATTTTTGAACTCCAACATTTTGTTGGTTAACTTTTATGACACAGCACAAACACTACCAAGTTCTCAGGCTCTTAGAATCTTATAAGAACATTATGAAAAACAATATAATCAACCAATAATATTTCACATCTTTGGTTTATAACATTAAGACACCCTGGTTTAATTTCTTACTATTTAAATTGTAGTTACTATCATTTCATTCCATAGTCTTTACATCAATTACTTTATATCGCGTCATATTCATTCGACAATGCCTTTGCTTTGATTAGTGGAATGCTCTTTAAGAGACAAAGTACCATTAAAGTAAATAAACAACTATCGGAAACAATTTGAAGTGTTAAGTGACTGGTGGCTATCAAAAATTACAAGATAAGTGGTGACAATGCTCGGCTGGTGACTTATGAAGTGATTAAATGAAAGTAGAGTCAGCAAAGAACAGCTTACAATAATTTGAATACCTTAAACAATTTTATAATACACTTTTATTTAACTAGAATTGTCAAATATTATATTTACTGTATAACACTTCTAAGATTTATTTTGAAACTAGACCTATTTGGCAGGACCTTTAATTAATTTTAACAAACTGTTTATTAAGATTAATAAATTTGCACTATTATTATAATTTGTAATAAAAAATTTATTATCTACATTTACATTATATCATTGTATATAGACATATATACACAGTATGTACATTATATCATGCAAATAATATCGTCATTATCTATATCAACTGCTATTAACTGCACACTGCAGGACGTAGGTATCTTCTAAGGGTGGAGGATTAAACCAGTCTCTGGGAAAGCATAGAAGCAGTAAGAAATGGATTTTAATATATGCCTTGATTACAGAATCATTATGTCATTATCAACTTGTCACGAAAACCTTGTCTATAAATTATCAAAATGCACAACGGAAAGGTAATGTAAAGGTTTAAGGGATGACTTTGATGTTTACTTGTGCGGTTAGCAGCAATGTGCGGTCTATGCGGACTCCGAAGTACGTAACTGTAATCTCCCATCGTACGTTCTACTCTTATAGCCTGGGGGGCGGCGGTAGATTACGGAGGTTGCCAGTTACAAGGGCGGATATCTTCGCGAGATTAACAGATATCCGCCAACAGTCTAGCCACCTTGAAAACAGTTCTAATGCCCTCTGTAGTTTCTTCGCAGCATTGTGGACTCGAAGAGACGACGCGAAGTATACGCTGTCGTCAGCGTACAAACATGGCACCCTGTTCCAACTCTCGGAAAGGACCTTCCTGAGAGGAAATATCGTTATTGTACACGGCGTAAGGGTCTGGCGATAGTAGCTACCCCGGGGGACTCCGGCTTTAATGGACCTTGTGGAAGAAACCGTGCTCTCGCCTTATAAGTAGAAGCTTCGCACTTAAAGGCGGCATAGTGGTGTGTCCAAGAAGTTTGAAGATTAGTCCAACGTGCCACACCCGGTCGAAGACCTTCTCTATATCAAGAAAACCCCGACGGTATAGCTGCCGCAGTTACGTTCAGCCACCATGTGGTGTAGCACGCGAACCGATTAGGTGGTCGTTGCGTAGTCGCTACGTAACCCATGTGTTCCGGCCTATGGGTCAATAAAGATCAGATCCGCTCAAACAGTTTGCATATATGAGGAAGGAAGGTAATAGGACGGTAGCTCGACGCGTAGCGACGGTCCTTTCCAGGTTTGGGCAGGACGATGACCTTCCCTGTTTTCCAGCACTTTGGAAAGTACGCCGTTCTGAGTACTCCGGCGAAGTGTCTCGTCATAGCGATTTCCATACGCCTAGGTAGCTGCTTCAAGGTGAAAGTGGGAATATCGTCTTTGCCGAGCGTCTTTCGCTTTGCAGCCCTTCTAACCTCCACCGGGGAGAAAAAGTAATTTCCTTGAGGAAGAGGCGGTGTGAGACGGAATTCCCGTACGCGGTCCTATACGTCCCGATGATGATCGGTGACGACAGCAGCTGCCAGATTGAGGGTAAATCTTCTTTCCAGATGATCCACAAGGATCTCAGTACGATCTAGGGCCTCTAACAACGTGCACACACACTGGAGTATAGCGGGTGCACGGTCTTTGCACAAGAGAGGCGTCGAGCGAGTTGGTGTAGGGTGGTCTGGCGTTCTCTGGACTCTTCTATACGTTGGTCCCAGATATGGCCCCTAAAGCTACATACCTCCTCGGATACCGTCTCGGTCAGGGCGTTGCGCACCGATGCTACAAAGTGCTTGTCTTATGTTGCATCCATTCGCCGTCTACGAAATGGGTAGCTGACTATTATTTTTACTATGTGTGAGCGAGACAACATATGTGGGAGCAGGACGGCAATCTATGGGTAGGACATTCTATACCTCCTTGCCACGTTTTTATTATGTAATTTATGTACAAACTGATATCTATACTTATATACATTATATATCTATGAACTATTACAGTCTTATTCCCTATTACATATTATGCAAAACAAACCACCTTATACGAGCCTATGAAAACAATACGACGTACAATCTATTATAAACTTATTTGCAATTCGAATGTACTTGTGTATATTACTATAACTATATGCTATGAACCTATATTATATATTTAAAACTTATCCAAAATATCGATTTAACAATCATTTTATATTACTTTGTCTATAATTTTCCTGTGTACCACTATTTATATTTTCTATTTAAAACACTATTACAAACAGTTTTTCGCGATTCATTGTATTGCACACTATCGAACTCCTCCAAAACGACTTGACCGATTTTTATGATTTTTTTTTATATTCGGTAGGTCTAAGAATAGGTCGTAAACTATTTTTTATACTTACACCCGTACCTAGGAGTAATTTATATGGCAAAACAACGTTTGCCGGATCAGCTAGTTTATTATAATATTTTTTTGTATATTTCTAGTCACCGAAATAGTTCCTGGAGTTGCGTAGGAGAGCAATAAAGTGGGAATAAGCTTGTCACGTTTAACGGAGGACTGATATCTGATAAAGTACCTGGATGAGTGCTAGAGTGGAGATCGCATGTTGGCAAACAGTTCCACACTGCCCCTCTCGGCTAGACGCTGGCAGAAGTTGAAGCGGCAACTGGTTGCATTAAGTCGAAGATTATGCGATCGATATATGTAGCACATTTGTTTTTCAATAATGGGGTTATATAATAATTATATTACAAATTAATTTCAAAGATAAAGTTAGTTAAAACAAAGTGTAAATAACTAAATGTCTTGTACTTTTTTTTAGAACTAATTTCAACAGATTTACTTCACATTTATAAAGCTCTAAGAAACTCATGATATTATATAATACTTACGTTAATTAAAGAATTTAGTTGGGGTACAAACTTGAATGGATCCAAACAACGACAATAAATTAGTTAATATTTTGATTCAAACAAATAATGTTCGTAATTGTAGTGGATTGTTAAAATCTTCGCGCAGTACATTTTTGGTGTGGTCTCAGTGTATACATACTCGGTGGACCATCTCGCAGTACAAGCGGCTGACTTTACTCGCGTCCTATTACACCGCAGCGATACCAACAATCAGGTAACAGCCGTCTTGACATCTTTATGATGTTTCAAAAACCATTACTAACGACACCTTTTTAGTTACTCGCGATAGGCGCGATTCAGGACTGCTTAGAAACAATATGGAGTCAATGGCATTTGGTCACTTAAAACAGTTTTGTTTAAGTACTAGGATTGCAGCAAAAATTTCAAAATAGTTCTGAAAAAAAAAACATTGGTATATTAAAACTCTGTTAAACAATATAAGTATGGAAATATGATTTGCGTGTAACAATGGCGTTCGTATCAGAGCACAGCGATGCGTTTCAATCCTTTGCTACGTTTGATACATCTTAAATTAAATTTTTAATAACTGTTTATTGTAATACAGCTTCCGTTCTGAACATAC
Source organism: Baronia brevicornis (assembly GCA_031353405.1). Lineage (NCBI taxonomy): Eukaryota > Metazoa > Arthropoda > Insecta > Lepidoptera > Papilionidae > Baronia > Baronia brevicornis. The sequence continues at coordinate 324,683 of JASFAT010001699.1, read as the reverse complement.
AAAACCGAACATAAAAGGTGAGATCTATTAAAACTGTTAGCGTGTTACTTATCCTTTTGCCATAAAACCATAAAAAATATGTTATCAATACCCATTAACCTCAAAATGCTAACTTTTCCACTTAAAATATATTAAAAAATGTCATAAGATAATGATATGGAATATATTTACGTAGTATAAATATAAAAAGTTATTCTATATCTTTAATCCAATTAACGAATATTTATAGTTATGTGTTGGATCATATATCAAGCTTCGCTAATGGCAATAATCTAGCCATACATTATTGATTAACTGATGTATTAAATGATGGGTGTAGGACGTGAGTCGGTTACTGGTGAAACTCGCCAGTTCGCTCGACAGATATGAGCGGCCGGGCCGGTTATATTTTATCGGAAGTTACGGCGTCTAACGTACGGCCAATTTCATAATGCCTCGCCCGCCCGCCCGCTCGCAATGTGCCTCACTTATCAATTTGATATCTCGATCTGGAAAAATAATGCGCCAGCAAGGAACACGATCGATGGACAGACGAAGAAGATACCGTGGCTATTTCGCGCGATTCTATATAAGTGATATATGTATGTACATGAGTATTTTTCTAAGTGATAATATTAAGGCTGAAATTCGTTATATTATTTATATCTTGATAAACAGTCTAATCTAAGCACTTGGGAACAATTTTTCAAATAAAAAAATAAGTAAAGTATAAAGACTATCATCAGCAGAAGATTACGACAGGTAGGGTGGGAATGAAGTGATGATCACGAAAATAACATTAAACTCGTACGTACTCGTATGTATGTTATTAAAACATTTTTATCGATTGTAAGTAGACAAGAACATAAAGGATATGTATGAAATAATTAAAGCTCTTACGCGTTCTGAAAAACTTAGTCCTACGGTCCGTAGTCCTTAAAAACTTCGATAATCAATGGTGCGTATTAAGGCGTGTACATTTGTGGATATGCGAGTATATAATTCTTTCTTCGTATTTGATATAGACTATAGTAACTTGAATTTAAACAAATATCTCAAACTACGATGTAAAAGAAAGAAACATTTTTTTTATATTGTTTACAATAGTGGTTATAACAATGGTGTTATTTTGACTGCTTGAGTAGACGAGCGGAGCTTAGAGCTGCTGGAGCGGAGATCGATAGGAATTAGCTCGGTAAATATTTTAATACTTACTGAACTATTTACATAAACAACAATATACTCGGATATACACAACTTATTAGAGAATAAGTTCATAAAAATAACTTAACAATCAAATAGGCCCGCAACAGTTCACTGCTGGACATAGGCCTCACTCAAGGTGCGCCACCTAGCCTGATCTTCGGCTAGTCTCTGCCGGCCGTCTTGCGCAGATCGCCGCTCCATCAGCAGGGTAGCGTCCCACACTACGTTTGCCAATTCGCGGTCTCCACTGCAGCACTCGTCTACTCCACCGATTTTTGGTTCTCCGGCAAACGTGGATAGGTTGGACCTATTGCTGCTTCAGTCTGCTAACTTGAAGAGCTATGTTGTTTACTCTGGTTCTCCGGCGAATTTCTTCATATCTACATAAAGGTCAAATAGATAAGTATACAAAATGGAATTGAAATTTAATTTGTTATACTTATCTATTTGACCTTTCGATACTTTATATAATATTTATAAAGTTATCCAACAAACAATCCCTAAACACCTTCTGTTTTATTTTGGTAACACAATATGCTGATGAAAACATTAACATATTGGTCATTAAAATTTTATTATCTTATTGAAGTCGAAAATAAAACAGTTTTATTCATAATTCAAATAATATGACCGTCGCTTGCTTTTAAAGAGTGGGCTATTAAAATATCTATACATTTTATGTGATTAATAAACCTAATAAATTTTTAATTTTTATAAATACGAAAACAAAAATATAAACCTATAACCTAACTTAAATTTTTGTCATGTCGACAGTCAGAATTTTTACTGAGCTAAGATCTGCGACATGCAAACAAAAATAGAAAAAATAATAATGTGTGTTTTTTACTAGAAGAAGTCGTTTTACTGGGACCTTAAATTTTGCTTTTGCCTTCGCAAAGTAATGCCTATCTCCATTAATCATCTTAAATATTGACGCCATATAACGTCTGTCAGTCATAATTATTATATATTACAACGATTACGTTTTAATGAAAAGAAAATCTAATGTCAACCAAAATAATACTAGAAATAATTGTGAACCACACTCATCCAGTAATCCTTTGCATTAATCATTTAATAACAAAAGTGCGCAGCCGCAACCACACACTGAGCTCTTGCTTCCGTTTTTAAGAATTGATCAGGTAATGTATCACAAAAATAGTTCATAAATCGTCAACATAAAGTTGAAAACGGTAGATACTCCTGTTGATATTTCATTGCTTCTTAAACGGTTTATGGTATAGTAGATTTGGTGCTAAAATGTTATAAGTGACAGTCACAGATTCCATTGAAAATTCAGCAGTATTTCCTTTAAAATACTGTTTTATACATGTTGTACAATGATCTAGTCATTTTAAAATAATTTCATAATTTAGTCTGTGCTTTCACTCTTCACATGAGTTTGCATTGAGCCGTACGAACCTTTGTCAAACCCTGACATTTTGAATAAGTGTAAAGGGTAAACGAAGATGATTTGGTATCCCCTGAAGTCGTGAGTGACACGAATACGAGGATAAATTAATATTTACACTAAGACTCGTTTTGCGTTTTAACATTCATGCCATTATCGATTTTTTATACTTCTAACACTATCCTATTAAATATAGAAGATATAAAGATACACCAAAACTCGTTGCCTTTTCAATCAACACAAAACAAATATTAGCATTCAAAATTTGAACTCCATTAACACAGCCGGAAAGCGATCGTTAAATTTGGTGCAAATCACTTAATAAAAATAAAATATTAATAATCAGTGACAGGCGGTTAATCGCCCATTAGAGATGTATCTGTTAACACCGTGCCGTGGTGAAACGTGTCGAGGCAAAACATTCCATGACACATGAGCGATCTGGTTGCTGGGAACTAATGTAAAAATACGATCGAACGTATTCTGTCATTATATGAATGGAGTAATATTCCACAACGTACTTTTAAAAATCTATTGTATCGATGACAAACACAAATAACGGTTTAAAAAATACAGCAACGCTTGACTGCATAGCCGAAGCCTAAAAACTGACACAAAAAGATTCTCGTAATCAACGAGGTGATCTACTTCCTAATCGCAATATTAAATCGTGTAAAAAAAGATCGTTAATAATTAAACCATCGGTGCTTTCATCGAGGCCGTGGGCAGGTGTGACGCTGAGGCATACGCCAACAAGAGAACCACGCTGCAGTCGACAGGGAAAAAACCGAGAACCGTCACATTTAATGTAAAAACATTTGAGGAAGCGGTCACACTTGACTGTTCGTAAAGATTGTCCATAGCTCTATGACATGATTTGCTTTTTCCTAAAAGTTATAAGAATGACGAAAAAGATTAATCTATAATTTTTTAAGTAATTGTTCCAATAATTATTGTATAAAAAAACAATGGAAGTATAACGCTTTAATCGATTCCGGACTACGCATCGCAGTGACGTAGCGTTTGATTAACAAAAATTATATGGCGAGACGAATCGCGTCAACTATGCTTTGTGTATTGTTAGCATGGCCTTCGATTTCAGTAAAATATAAAAAAAATAGTAACCACAACTTGATTTTAAACTTGTCATTATCATCGGCAAACTTGAGGAAGTTAGTTTGCTGTTTCAAGGTGAACAATAGATTAATTTTTACCTTCGTTGTTAATCCGAAGACGTTTTTGTAGACATAATAATTTATTCGTGAGGAAATAGAAACTTAAAACTTAAGACATCAAAGCAGAAGTACTTCATATTTTTCCCCAAACTATATTAGATACACAATTTTTGATGTAAGTACTTATACAGCATGTTCGCATTAAAAATTAATGTCAAACGAAAAGATGGGGCCACTCTGCAAAATTTATCTCACATCTCCACTTCAGCAATGACAAGAAAACTGTTACGGCTTGCAGCGGTCTGAGTGTAACATTAAAAATTCAACTCGTCTTACCCACTTGTGTGAGGGATTGCCGCATATTCGCCTTTGGACAGCATTTATATTTCCTTTGATACGCGAGAAACACATTCAATCAAGATATTTCGTTTGTAAGATTCTTAACCCTTAACATGCAATGTAGTACAGATTACATAATAATATAACGTAGTACTTGTTTCATGGCGACTAAGTAACTAAAACAACTTGAAAGCTTTTTTATGTTATCGTACTAAGATTTCATTATTGCCGAAAGAAATATCTTTTGATCAATTTATTTAGGTATACTAATTTTCGAGAGATTGATTGCAAAATACATTATTATTACCTACCTTCCAACATAATGAAATTTCCTCCAGTAAAATAAACGATATGACCTTTGTTGTATGAATATAATGGCGTTGACGAACCCGATATTTCCGTTTGATATTGTGTATTATTCTTCTGGTACTATCACGCACAAAACAACAATGTGTACTACATTGTTGTTTTCTGATCTGATTTAGCTTCTATGCATTAAAAGGTGTTCTATGTTAATTTGAGTTATCCTCCCAGCTTATTCTTGTTAAATTTCGTACATAATAATCAGTGTATAGCACAATCATTCCTACCTTGCTGCGTTCGTTCAGATTACAGTAAACATTACTCTTGCTATACCTACCTTGCTTATTTTTTTCCTTTCTTCGAAACCATTAATGTAAGAGATTTTTTTTAATTTTATTTGAAGTAATAAACAAGAGTTCTATAATATTGAGTCAATAGCATGTCTAGTTTTCCTAAAGAAATAATTTTTATATATATTTTCAAAAATATAAACCGCTTTATTACTTAATGTACAATATATGTATATTATTAACATGAAATGGCTGACATGTACCTAATAAATTATTTTTATTTTAAAATTGTGAGTATCTATCTCAGTTGTGTATTTCTCTTAGGTATATTAGTGCTATAATAAGAATTGCTCTTGTGCGATAATGTTTTCCGCGCGAGTGTACAAGTTTGTGAACAAGGTGCTAGCACCTACCGCAATGTCCGGCCCCTGTCGTCACGACCCACTGCCTCAGCTCGTCACATAGCATCGTAACATGTTTTTTTTCCAAGGGATATCCGTAACCAATACTATTGAGGTTTATAAGCTCATTACTTAGTGTTTGTTCAGACTATCATTATTTTTAAGTATAAGATAAGAAAGAAAAAAAGAACAGTAAAACAAAATATAAAAATATTAAATTTATATATATATATATATATATATATATATATATATATATATATATATATATATATATATATATATATATATATATATATATATATATATATATATATATATATATATATATATATATATATATATAATCCTTTTGAAATTCCTGGAAGCTCTTTTAGTTACTTTTTGTGGAAATAATTGTCTTTATTTATGGTATTGACCATATTTTTGTATACCTAACATACTTATTATTGTTATAATGCGGGGAAGGATAGTTGTGAACTGTGATCCGAAAATGAAACACTTTATAAAAACATTCATTACACACAATCATTATTATCCATATATATTAATTTACTTATAATATTTTTTGCAAATTATTTTTATATATTTAAATATATCACGTGTTGCACGATACGGTTACCAGAATTAAAACAATATTGCGCAATATAAAACAAATCTCATTTAAAAAAGTTCTTAACTTTTTACGACTTTATCGTCTTCTTTAAAATTCCATCACTATCATATTCGTGGTGACTTGTATTCAAATAAGCACTTAAAGTCGAAACCAACAAAAAATTTAAACTATATTAGCAGAAGTTGTTTTGCTTTCTATTTGCGCCAGTTCGAAAGAAAAGACATTGACTCAAATGAGCTTGTTATCATCGTTTCACAATATTTCATAACATATTATTAATACACATTAAAGTTTATCTACCTATAACTTACATATTTTCATATCTAACTATAATTACCATATGAGAATAATATTTTAGATTTATGTTTAATATTTATTTAATATTTTGGATATAAATTTAATATAATATTATGAGAATAGGATGATAGATAACCATTGCTAAAACATAGTAAAAAGTGTATTTTATTTATAACTTAGAACATATTGATATTAGAATTTTGATTGAATACATTATTTGCGAAATGTTAATGGCAGAAGTATTTCTTATATTAGCATCTAAGTTATGTCTGATGATGTCATTATACACGATTTTGATACTATAATATAATCATTAATAATTTCTGTTTGTTTGTCATTACTTCGTTAAGACTTAAATAATAAGTTATAAATGCATAACTTTAAATTGCAAATTAAACCCTGTGATTAATCAGACAATTGAAACTACATAATAATATCTTATATGGTTACAAATTAGGTTAAATATTTAAGGTTTTTTATCGGAATACAGGAGTCCTGGAGTGGAGACCGCGTCTTGGTAAACATAATATCAGACATCCCCTGGTGTGGATCTTTACAATTGCGTTTCATGTCCCTTCTCCCAGTAATAGCGAAGCCCCGTGCCCTATAGTGGGACATATAAGGGCTGAAAAAAGGAATGATATCTTTAACACTTAGTGCTTTACACCAAAGATTTCTAAAGTTATAAACAAAATATATTTACTATTGCTATTATTTTATTTAGAATGATGTTGGCATGCGTACTTGATAGCCTCAAAAAATGAAATATAAAAATACTACCATATGTTAAACTATACAAGTAACATTCAATATATTTAAAGAACAATAAATATATCAGTATGGTAAAACTAATCGTACGACGTATATAATAAGAGCCAAAATCTGTTACACTAAGTCTCGTGCAATAGAAACAGACGTCGGGCCTGCGCACGCGCCTATGGTTGTTATTGACAAATTGAAGGACGCGGGTGCACATGTCGGTTGAGTTGACGGCTTCCGTTTCATAAAGTTTGATGGCGTGGTTGACCCAGCTTTGTTTACTTAGCGCGTTCAACAACGTCCTTTTACGTTATTTTGGTAAGCGATTAATGACTTAGCAGCAAACATCGTTCTTCGCCACTTTGGGTAACAAAACTGATAAACACCCATTGATTTTTAATTTATACGATGTAAGTAATGTATGTGGTACGGAAAAAATATATTTTAAAATACTTAAAAATATACTTTTAGAAAAATATAACTTTGTTTTACAAATTCTTACCAAATAAAATTACATTACATTGTTTGCCAAGCAGCAATACTTCTCATTTCTATGGGAGGCCAATGTTCAGACTAGACTTTTATAGCTACAGATGAATAGTGATTAATTTTTATTTCAAAATATAACATAAACGATAAAAACACATCTAACTAAGAAGTAGTTTTGATTAATAACTATATAATAGAGATGATATCAAAGGATCGACTTAAAAAAACTTGGAGCAAATTTAATAATTTCCTTTTGTGTAGCAAATATTATTGTAAACTATTGATGATAAATAAAATACCCATGTGACTTTTATATACATTGTTTGACATTTTTAAAAGGAGAATTTAGTTTTCTACACAAAGAAGAAACAAAAAGTTCTTAAACAGTATTAAAACTTTTATTATTAGCTTAATCTTAAAAGGCGAAGCCTTAAATATGGTAATTTCACTGTGAAATTGTACCTATAATGAAAAATTATATTTCACATCACTGGTTGTAATTTTCTTATATCCTTCTTCAATTATATTGAAAAAAATAGTTGCATTGGATAAGAAAGGACTTAGCCAATAAAGTATATTTTGTGTATGCGCTCAGAATTAAGGCCTTTAAATACACAGGATACACCTGTGCAATTCACACTTTCTTTGAAAAGTTCTAGCTATATATTCTATGTACATATATATCTAACTTATCTATATATTTCTTTGAAAATATCTATATTATCGGAGATTTATTTAAAAAGTTCGTTATAGAAAAGTCAAGCTAGACACGTACCTACCTTTAGTTTAGAATCCAAAGCTTCACCGCCACTCCATTAGATTGTTTTCGCTTTGATAAGTACCCAATAATACATAATAAATAAATATTATAACAATTAATAGCATATAATCTTGTAGTGTATAATCATGTTAGTAATGCCTATAAAGTCACAGACATACGTACCTCTTCGAGTTAGCAAAGTGAAATGGCATCGCGCTAGTCACGTTATTTGGAAATCTAGCACCCGTTAGGGTAGACAAATGCTGGAGTGGAGATTATCTCTTGGTAAATATTGCGTGAGACGACTTAACCGGGAGGCGGAAAATAGAGCGGCGATCTATATTATTACAGGGCGAGTGGCCAAGACAGTCCAAGAAGGATTCATGAAGTCGAAGAGCGAGCTGGAGTGCGCGCTTTTTGGAGGTCTAGTTACATTATTTGATACAAAAATAAAACAGTGGATAGTTTCACAATAAATACGAAGTCCAGTTACACGCACATGTCACACTACTCTTATTACAAGCAAGTGAAGCCATGTTTCACGCTAAGTCGGCGTTTAATTAACAGAATACCCCAAGCATTCCACCTCACAAATATCAGGGCGACTTAATCAGAGGATCACATCTCTTAATATACGGCCAGACGACGAGTGAGATCTGACACGAAATTCCCTAAAAATAATATTTAAAATGGTAATGGGCCCTCGTGTTCATAAATTGCCGCGCCATGTGTCCCCGTGAGTTGCACCTACTGTGTACATAAATATGTCAAGTATTGAGGAGACTGCCGCTGTATTATTTCACAGAAAGCATTTCTTGATCGTTTACGACGTCAAACTTATCGGACGACTTAAATGAACTAATAAATGATAAAATTAAAACTAAGGTCATTTGAAATAGAAAATATGGAGTATATCCGATAAAGGCCAGTATTTTGTATCAACAATCCATTAATGTATTACAGAGTAATTAGTACCGTGCAAGTTTCTGGTGTTTTTGTTCTTATAGATTAGGACAACAACGTATGTGGTAATCCGTAGTTGCTTATATAATATAGTACATTAACTAAAAAATCAAATGATAATAACATTAAATGAATAAAAATTGCTAAAGTACCTACAGATATTCGAAATCAATAAACTCAAAAGCACGTTCCACTAAACTATTCCGCGGTTCATTTAATTATAGATGACAATTATAGATTTAATACTATACTTGTTACCAACCTATAAAATCCATTTCAATGAATTTTATAAATATGATTCATTGTTTATATAATTAATTAAAATGCATTTTTTAAATAATATAAAATTGATATCGATAAAGGGAGTACGTGAACAGGGGTAAACTAAGTTTGTCGAACTCAATATTATTATTATACATAAGATACTATGTAGAAAATAATTTTAAACCAAAATAACTCTCAATTTCTCTGCAGTACGAATGCATTCATTAAAAGTGATTTATTTTTTTTACTATTTCCCATACGAATTAGCAAAGTGGAAAACTTTCACAATCATTTCAATGTTCATCCGACTCTATGAGATATTTTTTCCAAGATTGATTCAAGTAGATTGAAAACATTATATGTTTACGTACATTTTATTTTATATTAGTATTAGTTTATAATAGTCTCTCGAATTTGCAAACTGGAGTATAAAGCCTATTACTGGCTGGTCATGCTTGTCGGAGATTCGACAATCGCTAGAGCAGACGAGTGCTGAAGAGGAAAGCGCGTCTTGCCAAATGTAGTGTGGCACGCCACCCCGGGGCGGTCTATGTCCAGCAGTGGACTGCCGCAGGATATTGACGATGATTATAAATGTGTTGTTGTGTGTTCTGATCTTTCTACTGTGTAATTTATATGATCATATTACACACTTTCAATAAAAAATTAAAAACATACTCCCACAACACGGGAATCTTAACATGAATTAAGTGGATATATTTGTGCCATATTGGATGTTAAGAAAAAAACCGGTTTCGACTTCACTTAGTATCTCAAAATAATTTCCTCTTATTTACCTATTTTGTTTTAAATGAACTTCTTTGTTGGTTATAAACTCCGATATTTAAGTATGTAAATAAAACATGACTCATGAATCACTTTCATGAGTCAAGTATCAAAACTATTGCGTCGCTCCCGGCAAGAGCAGCACTCTATGGCACGAGTCTAATAGGATTTTTGACACCAACAATTTTGCGTTTCCGGAAATTTGTAAGTATAGGGATCAAAATAAGAGTCAGTTTTAACAATTACGCTTTAAAACTGCTCTTGCATTGGGATTTAAAACACTTACAATAATTATTCTTTTAAACGTACGCTGCTGGTAAGATCGTAAAATAAATAAGTAATTAAATTTGCCGTTTTGTATACAAAATTATACTTAACATTGCAATAAAAATAAAATAACATTATTTGATTGTGGAATACTATAAAATAGAAATATAAAATTAGAAGTTTAAGTGATAGTGCAAAGTTCAGTGACCCAAAGGTCGCCGACGATCGATCGACGCTTGCGCACCTAACTTATACAATATGGCGATTGTTGCCAAGCGATCTAGATTAAAATGCATGTACTTTAGCATTGTTTACAGGAAATCTTTGAAATGAAACAAACGCTCAAGTTCGCGTCACGACTTACTATATTACTTATTATATATAAATATAGTAGTATAATTAATATTATTATATTTATAGTATATATATATTTTAACCTCTGAACTGTGCTGAATCGTCGAATAAGAATGTTATTATAGTATTGTATTATAGTACTTGAGTATCATGAACATGAAAACATGAATGTAAGAACGAAATAGTAGTAATGAAGTAAGTCGTCAGTAATACCAAGAGCTGCGTTGTAGATCAATTGAAGACCGAGTTTGAACCCCGATACTTGAAAACTACTATAAAACCCTTGATTTTTGCTGCTACACTCTATAGGTATCCTGAAAAATTTGATAGAGGTCTGTGGCCGACTGTAGAACATATATTTTTGAATATGGGAGAGGAAAATTAGAGTAAGAAGACATCAGGGAATACACAGGGTCGAATTGATAAAGAGTTGTTTATACTGAATTCACTGCCTACCTCCGCTAGTTGGTATGTATCAGTATTACTCGAGTATATTAGTATTACGAGTAATCAGTTATTACTCGCGACTTGTATTTTAAAACAAGGATGCATACTTCCGAAATTATATTCTATAAATTGGATATCGGAATAAAACTTTTATAGAATATTATGTTTAGTTATAAATTAATTTTTAAAAATGTATATAATTTCGTATAAATAACTAAACAAAATAATCGCTTATACTCATATCTCCAAACTACTACTCAGATTAAATACCCGTGGGTCATAAAAATATTTATCCCAATTCAGGAATCGAACACATGAATGTAATTTAGAGAGCGAGCACTTCATCGCTGCAGTATTTGTCGCGCTCTCTAATGTATGATTATTATTACGCAAGACATAAAAACTCTTCATAAAGTAAAAGTACATTTACGTTTTCCTCCAACTCAAAACACATTCAAATAACAATAATCCTTGGATCAAATACACAATCGCAGCCATGTGTGCGATCATCTAAAAATACGGACTACTCACCGCGTACACGAAAATAAAAACTAGTAAAATTAACGACTGATTAATTCGCTGCTCAACATACGTATTTTTATACACAAGGTGCGTTAAGAATTTATATTGAATGCTTCAGAAACGTTCGCTCCGTACAAAACTATATCAGATTCTTAAGGTATGACCACCGAAAACAATAAATCCTAATGACAGCACACCCCCTGGGCTCCCTCAGAAGCTCACTATTTTCGACTACAAATAAATGTGCAGATGGATTGATAAATATAAATATTAGGGGCGAAACGAAGAAAAACAATGTTTATGAAATGGTGTCGTTCGCTTCATAACTGTGAGTTACGACTTCCGACGCGTGGCGACATATGGCTCCTGTGCCGAATTTTTTTCCAATTGTATTCTAGTATCTTTTTTGAAAAAGTGCGAGATTTTATCTGTAGATAATTAATTTAAGAAACATACGATTCTATTCAAAGAAGCAAAAAAGTTTTCTATAGCGATGAGACGGCATTTATGTAGGTACCTCTTATACATTTTGACATATTACATCTAATATTAACATATTACAAAATGTGAAGTGTAAGCTGCTTAAGCCGAATGTTGTTTATTCGATCCACACCAGTATAAAGCAGGAGTGCACTATGTAAGGATGAGGTTAACGATTTGAGGACTTCATTTCTAGTGATGTGAACCATTTCCTAGTAAAATCATTATAATTGCATACTTTATGTGCGTTTCGTTTAATAAATAAAATAAAATAGGCGCGAACAACAAAAACAACAACAACCGACAACAACTTTTTCGACAACCGTGGTTGCCAAAAAGTGAGGCACTTAGTTGGAATGGTTACCAATAATTGTAGTAATAATTAACATATTGGCTAGTCTTTTTTAAAAAAGAATATTTTTATTACTATACTATATGTAAGGTATATTTTTTATGTTTGGGAAGTTGTCCTTCACATTTATGTTTATAATAATACCCAAGACTTACCAACCAACAAATGTCTAGTTTGGGCATATGACTGTAGTATTTTTTTATTTTTCATTATACATATATTTATTATCATGTTTATAATTGTGACATTTTGTGTCTTGAATTTCTTCCCGTTACTCTTCCTATCTTAAAATAGCTCAGATAAATGCCAGTCAATAAACCGCGAAATCATTAACGTATTGTTTGAATCGTGTGACCGAAAAAAATTTTGTCACTGACCATTAACAATATATACTCATAAAATTATAGAATATATAAATTATCTTTGTAATAGAGTTCATTCAAGGTGTATATTTAATATTCATTTTTTAACGTGAAAAAATTTTAAAAATAATTGAGCTGTAGTTAACTAATATACGTTAGAAACAAGACGCACAGCTTTGTGGATTAGGTGTATTAGAGCCACTTACTGAGTTTTTTTTTACTAACAGTTATTTAATATGTTAATTATTTTTGCAGATGTTTGTCTGCAACATTATTGTGCATACTGTTCAGAGACTCTTACACTCTCGAAGAAATTCGACTGCTGAGAAGTAGTGAGTGTGATAAGTGCCGTAGTAGTGAGGCTTTCATTACCGTCTTTACAAAGGACGCGCAGGTCCGATTCTCGCAAATAGTGGACTAGAAACAATTACGTCAACGATAATTCAGTGACAAATGCTGTTCAACCTTAGCACCCTGCTGAAACTTTGAAAGACAGATCACAACAGCACTAACTAACAGGTTAGACTAAGCCCTCTTGGATAAATAAGACGTGAGGCAGACGTCAAGAGATACTCTACTATCATTTGCCGCATTCAACATCCTAGAGTTATATGATAATAATAAACTCGAATGCACACTTAATAATTGTTCAGTGAGCAAAATCAAACAGTTTGTCAAACGGTGCACATCACAGATAAATGTCTCCCGCACCTACAGCACAACAAGAGCAACAGAGCAAGGCATGCGTGTAGCCGTAGCCGCCGCGACAGACGGCACGTTAGTCACCGAGCGCTATACTTAGCCGATTGCATTGTCTTCTGAAATATCTATTAACGATTATTGACAAGGCATCGGCACGCGAATCCTCCTCGCAAAAGGTGCGTTCAACTGCTATAAATATACTTTATGTGCGGCGCGACGGGCGGAGCAGGTATGCGGCGGGGTAGAGCGGTACGTACTCGAGGTCTAAGAAAAAGTATGCAAACAATTTTTGTTATTTTAATTATGCAAAACATCTACAATAAAGTCGCCTTTGTCTCACACTGTAATGAAAGAAACAATATGCTTAAAATTTTATTTTATTTTACCTATAGAGAACCTACTCTCAAAGCACTATTAGCAAATGCATAATAAAATCTAAAGAAATACGATCGCTGGTATCATTTATATCGTATAATAATAGAAATTCTTAATTCAAGTAGCGTAACGTTTTTTTTTTGAATTGTGTCATTTCAATATTTTGTTCTTTATCCTTATACTAGGACATTTACTATGCATACCCACTCCTGATATTAACTTTGATCAAATAAATATGTATTTCTGTATTATAAGGCACTATGTCACTGTATAGTATTGTCTTCCTATATCTACTTTATCACGTATAACAAACCCAATACCAATATTTTGTATTTTTCTTTTATTCTTTCTTTCGGAATATCTATTAGACTAGTCGATTAGAAATTCACAAGATATGAAGTGATTAAGACTACATTTTGTCATGGAAATAAATTCAAAATTTTATAGGAACTATGAAAAATCTGGAAAATTATGATCGACACCGCAGGAAATACCAATGCAAATTTTTTTTTGTTACATATAATTATTAGATAATATTTTGGTATTCATATTTTGCTTTTTTTTTGTTGCATTCTTTTTATACACACTACTATTCGTTTATTAGATATAATAATTAAAATGTACAAAAGGAGAACATATGTCAAAATGAAATGATAATAATTAGATTTCATAAGGTATAAAAAATAATAAAACAGTCAAACATTTTTACAGGGATTGGTGAGAGCATTATTCTGTAGAGAATGATTTGTATCATTGCTGACAAAGCTGATATTTGTATTTAACGTACGACCACATGCACTTCGAGTCAACACTTCTCTTATAATATTGTATTTAATCGCTAGTGATTTTGTATTTACTCGAGTTAATAACAAAGTACCAATTCACACATAAACTGTACTCTTTTATTTAATGATTAGGTTTATTTGATATTAGACACTGAGTATACAAGAAATTTAAGTGCAGATATGTAAATACAGCCAGAACAAACTGTATTTACATTTCTGCGCTAAACAACTGCTAAACATTGACCGTCCTCACAAGTGAGGAATATTGCCGTAATGTAATAGTGGGGCTATTGGTAGGTGAGTTGAGGATCATAGATTATTTTTTATTACTGAAATAAAAGCCACTGCCCGTCCACTGGTTAAACAAGCTCCCACACGTATGACAAGAAATGGCTACCCCATTTCTTTCCAATTTTATGTCGGAAAATACAAAGTTAACAGATATCTACTGAAGTATATGTCCAAATGTCGACATTAATTAACAACACTAATTATCAGCACGCGATTAAATATTTGAAATACAATAATACAGAATCGTTAAATCACTGCAAGTTAGCAATGCATAGTATACGTTTAAAACATTAGCCCCGACTACGTACGGCTCGTAATCCAACCCTCCTAACAAATTAATGAATTCACGTCAAAATTGCAAACTGCAAATTCAAATTGATGCAATTCGACAATTGATTACAATATGCACACAAAGCACTATCGTGTCCACAAACACAAGCGAGCAGTCGGGCCGCCGACATCGATTCATATCGAGCGAGGCAGCTTTTCATTTTGTATGTTAAATTAAATTTCCTTGAAACAAGATTGAATTTTTCGCAATCAGCACAAACGGGTAAACGTTGGGACAAACTTGTGTAATTTGGTTTTGTGCATCCATGCATACACGTGTAAAGGTGGACATTAACACAATATTGACGTACGATGAAGTTACATATAGTAAATATTTATTTTGTTACATCTTTCTAATACATTACGTTTATTTTAATATACAATTCTTAATAATGGGCTCACTTAAATGAACTATACCATGAAAGTTCCATTATCTTTTTAGAAATAAAACCAGCTAAGGAGCAGAGAATAATTATCAATTATCAAAAATTTACTACAAGATATTTGTTAAGTAATGGGACCCTTGGACCCTTGCCGCCCTCGTTGGCGAGTTGCGGACTTCTTACTCGCGAGTTTTTCCGACGTAATTGTAACGATCCTATAAACAAAAACTAGTACATGTTGAGAATTTGTGACGTCCTGCATTGAAACATTACTATGACCAAACAATTACTAAGCTATATATTAATGACAATAACGAGGTTTTCCGACAAGTCAAGCAAAAACGTGAACTTTTGCAGATTGTCAAATTCGTTCGTAAAAACGTTGCTTACCTGGGTCATATCATGAGACATGACGGGTACAAATTGCTGCAACTGATCCTGATGGGAAAAATCGCGGAAAAAAAGACAAGTTAGTCGAAAAAGAAAGTCTTAGCTACATAATATCAGGGAGTGGCCCGGAATAGCGAGTGCTCCAGAACTGCTGCACCTCGCGAAGGAGGAGGAAAGTTGTGCTGAATTGACTATCAACTTTCGAAAGTCGGAGAGGCACTCTTAGAAGAAGATATTAATGTAGTCTTATATTATTATAAATTCCAAAATATTAAATCACGGGTGCAAAACAATGACACTACCCACAATACACACACAATTTGAGCTTACGCACCCACTATATTATACATACACCCACATCTCATCACGACGGTATACGGAAAAACTTAATTTAAGTTTGTGTATGCCGTATAATGAAAAAAGAAAAAAATATATATAATAATAATAATAAACAAAAGTGTATATGAGAGCTAGAAACGGCAAACCGTCGGCGGTGGTAACGCAATAGCAAGGATAGCGCCGACCGCAGTGGGCCGAGGGCCGCGGGCGGCGAGCGAGCATCGGCTTAGCTAATTTACAATTTAATTATCAGGCTGGATGATGCATCGTTAGCGCGCCAAACCGAGTTTATGCGACTAATCAATTGTTTGACGCGGCCGCTGCAATCACGCGCCACATGCGCCGCGTAGCTCCGCTAATGAAACAACGAACGCTTTTTGAGCCAAACTAACTTATTTACGTAATCACTTTACAAGATTTTGCAGTATAAATATAAAATAGGTCCGGTTGAAGTGGTTGCCTATTCGACGGCGTCGAGATACTCACATCCTTTCTTTACTTTACTCTGTACTACATAATCCCAGATCTCCAGCATATCTTCAGGAGCGTTTTCAGTTTCTTATGCCCTGGAATCAGCCCTGTCGCACGTCCTCCTCCCTTTTCCTTCGTATTCCTCCGCATTCTTCCAGCAGTTACGGTGGCTGATTCACTGTACATGCAGTACGCTTGTGGAACTCTCTTCCACATACTATACGTGATAGCCTGTAACTAGATGTATTTAAGAGAAGAATTAAAGAACATTTCCTTTCAATATAAAATATTTATATATGTATATATTTATGTATATATTATATATATATGTATCCTCTTACTTATATAATATTACATTATATATTATTAGTATTTATATGTATGGTTTTATATAGTATGTATTGCTATGCACTTATTATTATAATATTTTTTGTTGTACAGTTATTTCTATCCTCACGGCTTATCTCTCTTTCACTCCTGAGTTTTTTGTTAGAAGAAAACTCAATTTTGAATTAAGCCTGCATTTGTACATGTTCTTTCTTTTTAATTCTTTTGTGTCGTGTTTTATGTGTACAATAAAGTATTAAATAAAATAAATAAATAAAAAGAACCAAAACTTGAATATAATCATCATCACCATCTGCTCGACCTGCTGCATCATGACACTGGACAGTTGGACACTGGTGCCCTAAGGTGCATCACCACACCTTTATCTACACGCATTCGATTTCTCCAAGATATGCAGATGGTTCCACAGTATGTTTGCGAAAACGTGGTTTCCACTCCAAAATTAATCTATTTCATACCGCCAACCCACTCAATATGATGACTATAGATTGAAGACTTTGCCCAGTAGTCGACTGCTACAGATTGTGGATGATAAAATTGGATTACTTCAAATAGTATTAACTTTGAATAAACTAATACTCTACATTACTTTAGCGACTACAAAAACTGGACACTTGTAGCCCAAGATTGGGCTAGGTGGCGTAGCGTCCATTGAATGAGGTCTTAATCCAGTATTGGACTGCTACATATTTTTTCAACTTATATATTTTTATTAGGGTTACAAGAAAAAATGTTTTCACCTAGATAGTCGTTCGATGTATACAAATAAAATATACAAGCATGCATATGTTGTTTTATAAAATAGATTTATGTAGGTAGGTAGACGCGACGGCAATCCATCCGGGGAACAATACGGCGGCTTGTCGTAGTCGAGTTGATTAAATATAGCTCAGAATCCATCAAGAGAACGACTTGATTGAACAGTGCTATGAATTTATGCGCGAAATATTTGACAGGTGCCAAGTGTGTCACCGTATTGTCCGGCCGCTGATGACTAACTACCAACGCCCCAAATTTTATTTCAAATGTCAAATAATTTGATCATCTGCCCTGCGCCCAAATGCGAGCAATGTCATATCTATTTTACGGATCGTAGCGAGCAATGCAAACTGACAAAGCACACATGATGATTTACCGACATTCATAAAAAAACGTTCCTAATAACATATCGCTTGCCAATTATCATTAAATCTATATATATTACATGAATCTCGTTTTACTAATTCTAACACTTTTAAGTGGCTAATTAAAATTTAAACTACACATTTGTTATAATATAATATATGTTCTTAAGCCTTTCGGCTAAAACAACAATTTATAAGACATTACAAAAGCGCCAAGTGAACATACATATACAGAACAGAATATATATTACATTTAGATGAACCATTGAACTCCTCTGGTGAACCTTTTTTTTTGTAATCCAATGGCAATCATAATGGATGAACATTATGATGGTGTTCACTTTTTTAGTAGACGATATACGTTTATATACGAAAGGGTTAGAAATGAAATATATTAGAAAGGTACAATACCGCTAATTAATATGCTATTTTCAGAGCAGTAAAGTTCTTGCGTTTTTCATACGTCGTGGCATATGCTATACCATCTAGAGAATATCAATGTTTAAAAGTGACCAGTGTAGGTATATATATATATATATATATATATATATATATATATATATATATATATATATATATATATATATATATATATATATATATATATATATATATATATATATATATATATAAAATGGATTTTGTAGACATTCTGCTAACTTCCGCTAAAATAACGATACTGAATCTATGTTGCTAAGTCATGTCATAAATGAACAGACTTCTTTGAGTTTTGAATTAAATCAGATTATATCGATGGATAATAGGATTTTTTGCTGTGTGACAATACAGCCGCGGCTTAACACAAAAACTTATTTTAAGTAAAAAATTATAGATAATACTTTTATTTTTTATAAATACAATTTACAAAGACGTTTTTATTGTAGCTAAACTACATAAATTTCAAAGACTTATTATACAATTTCTGTGTTGTGTGAAATTTAACGATGATTTTAATGAGTGTTATAGTGACAACCGTTTAAGTAATCGCCATCAATACTACAATAGCTATTAAGTTTAAAACGTCATAGGAAGTGTTATTATTTTAGTTTAATTATAAGTTTTATTTTAATTTAATCCAACAAGTAAAAAAAGGAAAAATACATGGGTTTAGTCTTTAAAAATAGAATTTATGAAAGAATTTGTGATTTAAATGAATGTTTTTCTCTATTAAAGACTAAAAAAATATACAATTACCTTTGTTATTAACAATATTTAGTGTAACTTAAATTTAATAATATACGAATATATATTGTAAAATATACGCACGTTTCAATAATATTGGCCTCAAGTACAAGACATAACACAAAGTTCTCAAATACAAAGATTTTAAGTAGGTAAGTTGGTAGGTATAAAAGATTCACAATCATAGCCTTGGATAAATTAATTATTATTTTTAAATATTCATTTCAACAGCCGTATAACTAAATTAGATTCTGTGTACGAACGTTTCCATTTGCGGATTTTTATTTAAATATACTTTTAAACTCAATCAAGTACAATAATTTACTTTTAATTCTACAATCTTAACTGTGAAAAGCAGATTCGTTCTTCGGAAACAGTCAACCCTTAATATCTGAATGATGGAAAACGAATAAATATATATATTTATTCGTTTTTGAATAAAGTATACAATTATTTCGTGTCAGGTAAAAAGATATTCAATGTAATCATAATTGTCCAGTACAATATAGTGTAAAAAAGTCCACTGCTGGACATTGACCTACCCTACACAATTCTTCAGTCATAACTGTGAATGACACAACTGTATACAAACAGTTAAACAGTCACTATCACTATTAGGATTAAAGTGGCTACGCATGTTATGGCACGAATGGAACCAGCTCGATAAGGAAAATATTAAGTTTTCTGTTACCGCATATTGTGGAGTGATTGTCGAAAATTGCAGTTCTAATTATTTCTTACTTCCCTATTTTCCTTTTTTCAAGTTACTATCCTCCACAGCACATCTTAACGTACAACTGCAGTGTTTTAAAAGTAGATTAAACCAGTTTGACGAATATGTAAAACTTTATCATTTCCAGTAGAATTAAGTTTATGTAAATACGTATTTGACCATCGTTTCTCGTTATACAAGCCGGATAAAATGAAACAATACAAAGTCGCGCGACGACTCGTAATGTGAATGAACGTTCACAATTCGCTAATCCAGCACCGCTACCGTTACATAAGACAGCTGAGTTGAATATAAATGTAAAACACAATAAATTTCATGCCCCGTAGGAAATGAATATTCATCACGAAATCGCCATGCATATTCTCATTCGCTACAATGTTTTGTGATCCTTTTGGTCTGATCGAATATGTAAGAAAGTAAACCTTATGGTCTAGGGGTGTCAGTTACATATTGCATATCAACAACAGAACTCTAAAGCATGGGTCGGCACCACATCGAGCGGACTCTCGTAAATTTCAACATATAGTAAAGTGATTTACGAATAATTGTTGTGTTGGCGTATAACTAGAGAAATCTTTCCGCTGTTTGCCGTCGGTTAATTTATATTATGAGGCTTAGGTAATTCGCGAGCCACGAGTAATTGGTCTACAGAACAATAGCTTTTGTCATAGTCTTATCTTTTAATACATTGTTTGTCTCTCCTCAAAATGCCCTGTTAAGTGCCTTTACATGACTTTAATTGAAACCATCTACATTTGGTTCATTAAAATGATCAAAACTCACAGCTTTTTATAATATTAACAATAATTTCCCTATAAGATATCTTTTTAATAGTGATAAAGACATACCTACTACGGCATGAATGGGCCGGATTGATCAGGGAAACACCACATTACAAAGGTTTGGTACTTTGATAATTTTGATAAGATTATTTTTTATAGCATGCTTGTATGTAAACTTATGTTTACCACGCGGGTTCGCAACGACTCCAAAACGACTAATTTCCAAAGTCTGCTACCGTTATGTATATTAGAGTCATCGCTCCAGCTCCTCATTCAGTTTAATAACAAAATGTGAATTATGGAAAAACTGTTATTCTACCGCATTTTGGTTTATGTATTAGAAAAGCTGCTGTTTTATTTACTTACAAGTAATAAAATAATCTAATATTCCTTTTTCTTATTTAACGACGTTGTTGATCCTAGGGTATTTACGATTTCGTTGAAGGGACTAGGGATCAGGAGGCCCGGAAGTTGCAGTCTGAGGATGGCGATTGCCACGACAACTCGGTGATGTATGATGCTGCACAGTTTCAATCTTCGCTGAAATTATCACGACTAGGGGAATATAGCATGTAGCGTTCTAAGGCAAGTTTTGTAAAGACCACACCTTGAACCGCTATTGAAGTGGATGGGTACCTAAGTCGTGAGAGTCATCAAATGTTTGCACGTATCTAGGATATACATACATTCTTCTGAATTATAGTGTTTTAGATATTTATATTGTTTCTCAGTCCAGTGCGCTCCTGGCAAAGGACTCCTGATAATGCGGACTTGCTGTTAGTTTTGGTTATATATTCACCTTCTTCAAATTAATGTCACATGATTACCATACATACGTACCAATACATATGTCTTATTTTAAAACTGAAAAAAATAATATTTTGTATGAACGGCAAAAATATATTAATAATGAAATAAAATTGGACAATTTAGCTAATCTCAAATTAATCTGTTTCGTAATGATCTAATTTTTTACTATTATCGAACTTGTTGAGTATAAGTTTAAAGTTGTCATTAAAGCCACTGGATCAAGGAGGCGTTACCACGCCGTAATCGAAACATGTGTTTATCGTATCATGCGAATCGACCTACGGCGAATTAGTTCTCGCACAATGCAATTTGAATGCACATTACACAACGGACGAGCTACGAGCGCTTTTTATTGCGGCATCGTGAGATCTTATCTTGGAACTGCCACTTCCAGCAGGCAAATTTCAGTGCTCCTCTCCAAATTGCCACCGCTTTTGAACCTTATTTTCATTGTCTCAAGGATAATTACCGCTTGGCATATGGCTCGCGCAATTGGTGTGAGTATGGACACGTACATGCCATACACACGCACCCCACCGTGCACATTTAAAGAATTCAACATAAAATCAGTAATAAAATTGAAAACATTTTGTTACGTTTTAAATAAGTTTCGAGTTGTCGACTACCGGCTACGTTCAATTTTGGTCTTTGTTCTCGTCACAAAATGTACAAATTCGCGAGTAAACTTTAATTCAGAAATTATTTCGGGTTCGATAAGAAGCGTTAATTTTACGAGTCAGTGATAATTTGGTAACTTCCGACAGAGTATCGCCCTAGTTGAATCGTTCCAACCGCTTGCCGCGAACAATTACCTACTCGAAGAGGAAACCTGTGTACATTATATTTAGCTTAGCAACTTGTAACAATCTATGGTGTCAGATAATTAAAACATTTATTCTACATCAATGTTTAAAGCCAGTATAAAAAAAAGATTTAATCCAGAAACCAGAGACAAAATTCTAGATAATATAACTTCCACAGAGCTCATTATGTAAGAAATATGCATTGATAAAGATTGACTATTGTAAGTTATTATTTTTTATAATATATAAATGTAACCGTTTACCACTTTGATTTAAATAGAATTTAATAAGTGACGACTTAAAGTGCAGTGGGAAACCATTAACGCCTTTTGCAGAAGGTCTCGATTGTCGCATGTCATTTCTGGACGTTTGACTAGTTTGTTTTCAATACAAAATATCTCCCAAGAGATTTATTCGCAAAAGGTCGGCTACGTATCTGTGACGGGTCCAGCGTTTTGAATGTCTATGGCTATGTATAAGTGATCACTTACTACCAAGTGACCCGCATGCTCGTTTGCCTGCTCTGCTATAAAAAAATTGATACTTGTAAAATGAAGGCGCCACAGCCATTTTTATCTGAACACCAGCCGTTGATCTTACCCGTCCTATTGAAATAATTACAATTTAATAAGAATCTATAACATCGCATTTCCTGCATAAGGTGTTTTATGGCAAATAAAGTCTTGGATGGCTTTCATTCTCAATTTGGTACGATAATTGCCAGCCGGTATGAAATAACAGCTGCGTAATTACGGTGGTCGGGTGATGATATATTCATGGAATAATGAAAACGTACAGACTTATATATTTGATGATTGTTCATTAAACTTTTTGCCTTCACCCCGTAAAGATTTAGTTACCTATTTCGCTGGATATCACGAGGACGATTTTGTAGTAAGAAATGATTCTGGTTACAAACCCATCCCAATTTGGAAACGTGAGTTTCGTTATAATTGTTTTTATATAGCAATTTCAAATCGGCACCGACTAATTAAAGAGCACATGCCCAAATGTAAACAAATTGAACTTACAACACACTCATTTGCCAATAATATTCGGAACTGGTTTTTTTATTGGACATAATCAGGAGCAAATTGATACTAAAACTTTTTACTGAATGAAATGTTTAAATGAGTATAAATTTTAAATAATTTTTTAACTCATCAATATAAAAAAATGTCAATAAATATATAAATAAACATAGTGCAGGATGCCCTCTGGCTAGATGGAGACGGCCTTTGCGTAGCGGCTGGCGGAGACTGGATGCATGAAGCAAAGTTTAGTGGTGCGTCTTAGGAGAGACTTCTGTCCAGGAAGTCTAGTATACATACGTGTGTAAATCAAACTAAATGCTACGTTGCATATAAACAAATGTGCAGTCGATAGTTTTAAATACGTTGAGTGTAATTTATATATAATAAGTCATTATGTAAGTAAATTTAAACTGGAAAAATATACTTTAAAGTAACTTTTGTTATACATACGGAGTCAATCAGAACGCTGATAATCTAACATTTAAATTAACTGTTTGTGTGTGTTAAATTGTAATTTTATTTTGTGAAAATATAAACATTAAACGTAAAGATAGAAGGAAAAGTTAATTTATATTTGTGTTCCGAAAATGAATAAAAAAAAGGGAAATATTTAACCACTTTGGATAGTATATAATATTCATATGTGCACTTTGGTGACCTAACAAACATCAAGACATCCGAATTCAACAACAATATAAATAAGTAGGTATCTAATTTCAAAGCAAAATTCAACAGTTTAATTTCAACAGTTCGGATAAGAATGTCTCCATAAAAATTTATTATATTTAGTTATATTTTGAAATAAGCTATTAATAAATAATCCTGATATTTGTATGTGAGAACAGTAATTAGCCTTAAGTATATATAAGCATATTGAAGCATCCATATAAAATCACTTTATTAATCACATCATTTTTAATGTAAAGATTTTTTGTGTGTAATATAATTATTGGTCCAAGTGTTACGCAAAGACCAGATTTAATCGGTAGGACTTGCAAGCAGAAGGACATGGATGAGAACGATAACTTGGCGACGAAGATAACTCCTCATTCTTCAAAACTCGCTGTAAGGATGGATGGGCTTAAAATACTAACATAAATAACAAGAGTTGCCGTGGCTATCAGCCGTTACTCAATATTGCAGATTTTTCCATATTTCATTTTGATATCTATTGATACTTTTAATTAATTTATTATCAACAAATTTTTAAAAAAAAACGACGAGCCGTTTCGCTGCGATGAATGGCAGCGGATGTAGCTCTGTGGTCTCTGCCAACCCCTGCGGGGGATAGGCGTGAATATATAAAAAAAAAGAAAAATCATATTTTGAAATATTCAAATATTAATTAAGTTTTAACCAGTTTAATAACTAATAAATATTCATAAAATAGCAGTACATAATTTTAAATGAATATTAATTAGTCAAAAACTAATGCAATTTATTACAAATATCGTTATACTTGAAAATATTTCCATAAGACACTTGTAAAAATCGTTGAAATTCAAATAATTATCTACGTATTATTCCTCTAAATATAAATTCCAATCGATTATTCGCCATATACATATGTACCTACACTAAGTATTCGCGGCATCTCTGATATATATACTTATCAGTTTCAACCAAAGCGTTTAGGGCGATGTTCGACGAGGGAGAATGACAGATTTGCGAGTTCTTTACCAGCCTTGGCTGCTCCTAACAAGACCGCACAAGGAATGGCTCTCTATAGCAACGTATTAAGCGACTTATAAACAATTTAAGGCTGTGTAATCGCAAGTAACATTCATTGAATGCTGTACGGATAGCTTTATATATTTATGTTCTTTTGTTTCTGGCATAAAAGAGTAATTCATGTTCAAAATTAAGCAATCAAAATAAAAATTTACTACCAGAGCCAAAAAAACATAAAATTTCTGAAAAAACTGTATCTGATCACTCAAAAACAGTCAGTTTCAACACATTACAATATTTTCTATTGGTTGTAAAGCTATGAGATTCAGATCATTCGACGTAGTAATTTTTTCTGATCCGAATATGCAATAAAAAATATTTGACATGTGTGTCATTTACAGCGTTTTCGCTTTTTTGCGTCTACATTAACTCTGAACCAAAAAAAAGACAAAACTTTGAATTGACTTTAAGAACAATAATTTGAACTTTTCATTATTTTCTATGGTAATGTTTTTTAATGTTTCTTTAAATATTCAAATAGCATTTAACTTTTCCTCCGATAAATAAAATAACGAGGTAAAAAATAATCAAAATCTTTTTATTATTATATCACGTATTTCGGTCCAAAGCCTTTGAGCGCTTATTGGCAACGGCAACAATGGGCAATTATTTTCCGCCATCCTTTTTATTAATTACCGGCTTCGGATCCACGAGGCCTTTGTATTTTAATTTTGACAAATTCACAATTTTCCCAGAAGAAAGAGCCGAACCAACAATACGGCATTCCGCTGTAGCTAAACTAACAAGGAAATCGCTTTATTACAGCTTGTACCGCCCATATATGTACCATAATGAATATGTAAGTACCTACAGTGTTATGTTTATTTGTGATGTTTTACACGGGCGAATAGGCGTGTCGGTGTGGTAATGGGCCACTTTAACAAATTCCGATTGGTGGAGGTAAGCAATCATAGTATTATATAATTACGAAAATAGCAACAGCTAAGTCGGTAAAACTAAGGTTCATGTTCTGTACGTTGTATCCTCAATTAAGCACAGTTGGAATGGTAAACAATCCTAGTGATATTTTAAAAAACATTGCTAACATTTACCTATTTTTGTAATATTACAGACATTTTTAATGTTAGATATTAAAAAATTCGTAGGTATTGAGATGTTTATTATTGAATTTGTTTTGATAGTTGCTATTCAGCGCTAGATGGCGCTTAATTCATTCGTAGATCGTTCAATAAGCATATGCTTTAAACATTATACAGCTGTTATGTTGCCAATCAGTTTGTCATTAATATTAAATTCTTTTTTAATTTATATAACGTAATCAAAAAGAATTCAAGGAAATAATCCTTATAATAATTCATTGATGAATTCGACCTTGCGAAGTAAGATGGCAGTTGCGCCTACGCTGAACATTCTGCTTTTGCCACTTTATAAAACATATTTATTCTTCAATTTTATGGCAACAAAATGTTATCATAGGTTTGTATTCTGGTTATAGAATTGATCTAGAAATCCAATACATAACCATTCTTTACGACGAAGTTGTAAAACAAAATTTATGGGGTCCATATAAAAATGAGCATTTTAAGTATATAAATATTTAAGTGGCTGCTTCCTAAATAGCCTATTATTTCACAGTTATCCCATTTCAAAAATCTTCGAAGTATCCGACCTAATTTAAAGTATTTAAAAACGCATAAATAAGCTGACATCTATTTACATTCTAGTTCATAAACTGGCATCAATTTACATTCTAGTTCTCTTAGCGACAGTATAATCTTACATAATTTTGATAAATGTCTGAAGAATGCTGGCGGCATAACGCTCGTAGCGTAGGGAAGCGCGAGCGGGGACGGACGCGCGGGGGAGGGGGGGGATTGTTGGCGGATCGCCAACAAGGTGAATGCCACGAGCACCACGGACCGGGCCACGCAACCCACTTTACCAATATGCGGAAACATATTGCGTGCATCATCCTATTAATTAGTCAATATCTATAAAATATATCGCCGACGAAGAAAGGTTATAAGTAAAATGACATTTTTATCATAAAATAATTACTTTTTATGATTATGATTGTGTTTAGGGATTATTATTACTACGCTGAATTGCAAATAACACAAAACTTGCTACGAAGAATAGTTTCTTTCCCACTACTTGTGTAAATAACTATCCAGTACGATGTGATTTTTCCAAAACTTCATTCCACACACTACCACTCGGTGTAATTTGTTTTTGGCGGTATTTCAGAATGGTTGAATAATATTGGAATGTTCAAAAAAAACCTACACATTATTGTAAGGCTGGCAACGCTTCTACAACGTTTACAATGGTGTTGCAAATATCTATATGTGGCATTGGTGGTTGTCCATTAGACCTCTTTTTATTTCTAAGAATGATTTTATAAACATTTCTCAAACTCTTAAAGAATTTGAGAAATTAATATTAGTTTGTTGTTCCTATAAAAATTACTCATATGGACTTACGAATACTTGTAATCGAACCTGAACCTATAGAAAATATGTAAGGGCTAACAAAACGTTATTGATGATAATGATTATTTACTTGAAATCAAGTTGTTCACATCAAACCAAAGTTTGATACTCAAATTGTCTTATAAGATCTGAAAATACTTGTAACTTCTAAACATTTCTCATAGGACACGTCTTGTTAGAATGTCATATCATATGTATATCCAAGGTTGAAATTTACATATATATAGGTAATTCATGGAAAAGCAAGTCATCGCAGGTGCAAATTACAAGAAATGAATACAAAGAAGTTTGTCATTACCTTAATAATCATTATAATGATTGAATCTCTTCGACAATAAAAACAACAAGCATGAATAAACGTGTGATACCTACGTAAGTGTGATTTACCTAAAAATCGACAATTATCTTATAATTAATTATATATATATATATATATATATATAAATATTTTTTTTATATGTGATATATTGTTGTATTAAGTTTTGTATATTACTTACATTTTATTTAATCTACTTATGGTATTAATAATATCTTTAAGGAAAACTCTTTTTCAAATAAATGTAAAACAACACATCTAAACTAAATAAAACATTCAGTCACGACCATATATGTGCCAACAATCGCGTTGTCATAGAAATATCTAGTTTAACAGGCACGATAATCGTGTATTTCATATATAGGTACATATGTTGAATGTAAGAATGGTAATCGTTGTTGCATACCTAGAGGAAAGTGCTCGTTTGATTCCAAATAGATATATTCAGAAAATTTTAATTTATTAATTAATTAATTTATAATATTCCTTATCATCAATGTAGTTGTATGTAGGTAATAGTCTACTGTTGTATATTAGCCACCCTCAAAATAGAGGAGTGTTGTCTAAATCCCACCTACGCTTGGCGGGCGGGTTGGAATCTCCAGATTGGTTTTTGAAACTCAGGTAAATGCTGCTATCCATCTACTGGCAATTTCCACCATAATCGCTTTGTATATACAACACCCAAGTAAAGAACTAGGCCGGTTCTGTTTTATCTCGGGAACCACACAAACAAATTCATAAATACAGCACGTACATGCCACTACGGCAAAGGGAAACGTCACAATGTTAGGACGTTATATTAAAGTACTCAAACGTACGTAGAGAACGAATATCCATGAACTTAATGCTTCTTATCAAAATGAGAAGAAACTTATGCTGAAATGGTTGTTATAAATTTTTCGCTGAACATTTTATGATTGGTATAATAATAGACCAATAGGCTCAGTGGCGGGACCCTCCGCCCACGGAGTCAATGGTCGCGGGTTCGATCCCCGCATCGGAATAAATATATGTATGGATTACAAATATTTATTTCGAGTCTGGTAACCCCACCAATCCGCATTGGACAAGTGTGATGAGTTAACGTCCGTTCCTCCAGAAATGGGGAGGCCGGTGCTTAGCAGTGGGACATATATGAGCTGTTAAAAAAAATAGTAATTGAAGGCTTATTATATTCATTCTCTTTATTCTCTTTACTCTGCTGGAAGTCAAATTCAAAATCAAAATATAAGGTCTCGTTTAACGGGTATCAATTAGCGTTCTGACGACCCCCAATGGCAAAATGACAAAGATTTTCGTCAAAATCTTTCTAGGACAAGGATCGTTGGTTCGCCCTCCCGTATTTTCAAGTTTTGTATGACTTATAGGTACATATTCTAAGTCTGAGTGTTGGTCGTTGTTATATGTATGTGTATTTTGATAGAACCTAAGTGAGGTAATTCTAGTGTTGGGTCATTAGTGTAAAGTGTTTTATTATTAATAATAATAATGGCAATTTAATAATAATTACAGCTTTCTTTAATCATACTCACCTTTTAATCATTATTTACATGAAAAGGTTCTGTTCATAAATCTAAATTAGTTTATAAAAATTTGAAGGTAAGTGCAACAGAAAAATCTTAATGATGTTTAATTTTGTAAAAGCAAAAAGGGATAATTTACAGCACATCCGATAGTTGTATGATTGGACTGTACATACTGTCTTACGTCGGCATATGTATCCACGTTGAAATGCAAATTGATATAATGCAGGAAACGTCTGAGTGGCCCTCATAGCGGCCGCCAATACCGCATGAGTAGCATAAGTTCGTTTACATACGACAGTCTGCCGTATTTGCATCCCAAATGTTCGATGCAGCCACTCGTTCGCCAGACTTATCTCTGTTCCAGGCAAAATATTACAGTTTGTGCATCGCCACTGGCGATGTGCATATCTGAATGTCAATAAAGGAGTAAAAAAGACCACCGGAGGCGTTCCCGCGCACTCGAGGCGGATGTGCTTTCCACCAATGGGCGAGTGGAGCTCGGCATATTCATAACGATATTACCGTCGACGGCGTTGCGGCGTCATCATAATTCATATATAATAACCCTTCCGCAGACGGCGCGACGCGACGCGCCGCCCTGCGTCTCGCTCGCTCTTCCTGCCGCCTGTCGAGAGCAAGAGAGACGCCCGTCGACACCTAACATCATAATTCATAATTTTATTTCTTCCCGAGCTTTACTAACTCATATACAAACGCCCGAGAAAATATATCGTTTCATTCCTACCTATCAGTATCAAGAACCGCTCACCACTTTTAGAATTCTGCTTCTGAAATGTTCCGTTTTGACAAGTATATGAAGATAACATAATTAGATCTGTTTACTTGAAACTCAAGAAACAGAACATGTTGGGTATGTGAAGCCGATGACAGCTATTTGTAATTGGAATATGACGAGACGCGTGCGCGTGCGCTCGGCGAGTCTCATTCGTCAGTTTAAAAATAGACGCCGGCGTCTGCGCCGTGACGACTCGCGCCATTAATTTATATGAAATAACTGTCGGCAGTCGGAAAAATAAGTTCGATCGGGAATGGCCTTCTACACGATAATATTTATGTTTTACGAAGTTGTAGACGAGTCAGAACCGTCCGTTGATGTACGCATTTCAGAAACCATATTTACTGCCCAACTATGATAGCTATATTTCGGAGAGAACGAATTTTTCTCACAAATACAATATTTTTCACTATTCGTGATTAAACATGCGATTAATCCAGGTTATGAATCGAGACTTTTTAAAAACGTTTCCGAAAAATTACACAAGTTTTTTATTTCAAACGCACTGAATGGTTTGGCATATGCAAAATGATTGGAAAGCACTTCGAAAAATAAAAAAAAACTTTCGAAAAATTTTAACGTAACTCAATTAAAAAATAAATAAAATTACGAATGTAATACGTTACAACCTTTACAGAACACCAGTCACTGTAGTTTTCAAATCAAATAAACATCCAAAAATACCGACTACAGACATTATGATCTTCGCAAAAGACAAGCAAGATATAAATTCGTTAGCGCGCATGTAATCGTCAAGAATATACCAGCAACAATTTACCGCATTAAATTTTAAAGTTGACATCAGAAAGAACTTCTTATGAAGCAATAATTCAACTCGCTCTTAATGACTCCCTTCTTTGGAATGCTTCACCCCGACATAAACAAGATCGTCTCTTTAATAGGTATCTCTAAATAATTTACATTAAAATTTAATCATTCATACATATTCAAATATTTTGAGCATAAACCTCTTTTACGACGCAACTTAAATATTACATTTTTGTATTAAAATAACAGCATATTAATACAAATTTATTTAAATATACTATTTAATTATTGAGAAATTAATTATATTTTGAGTAAAAAATGTAATCGAATGTCTATTAAAGAATTTTTATCATTTGGCGTTGTTAATTACCACAGCGACGAAAGTCGTAGCCGAAGAAAGTTTGAAATCTTTAATTTTGAAAACTTAAAAATATTTTTTCCTTTATTTCAATAAAAACAGATAAGCAAAATTTATAGTTACATACCGAAAAAATCGGAAATTAAACCAAATATAAATTTGCTTGATATTGTTTAAAAAATCTATAAAAATAAGTTATCATTCCTAAATCTATAACAATTGACTTACTAGTAAATAAGACGAATCGAATTTAATCTGTTCAACTCGCTTAGTTTGAATACAATAAAATATTAGAGATTCATATGAATTTAGTCAGAATTGTACGATTAGATTAAGAATTACAGTATAAAATTGGACATAATAAAATTGACACAATCATGAAGTTTTCGCAGTATATATAAAATTGAACGTTACTAATATTATTGAATTTAAATAATTTATCTCAACATTTTCTGTCGGTAGAAAACGAATGATGTTGTGAACAGAAGGTGAGTCCATTGATCAGTCACTGCAAATCGCTGGCAACCAAAAAGAGATGTGAAATTCCCTATTAGTACTGAAGATCTTACATATATCAATTTATACATGTATATTAGTAATTAACCCAATATTATTCTACTAACAATCCCAATATTATCCTCACGATGTTTTTCTTTACTGAAGCTACTTTTATCATATGATGATTATTAGTATTTGCAATACATGAAAATATATCATCACATCTTTTTTTGTAGTGGCAGTTTCCGCTTGAAACAAAAGTCCTTGAACAAATTTACTGATTTTTGAACACCCATTGCAGACTATACCCACGATAGCCAATATTAACGTAATGGATTCCTATGTAACTCCAACTGAACTCGTGTTTGAATCTAAAGATATTTAAACACATCGCCCTCGCGCTTGCTCTCGCCATAAATAAAATAAATACAAATATTCTCACGTAATCGAGTAACTCGAAAGCGTTCATTTACATTCTGTGAATGTAATAAATGGGGCAAATACAAAAATAATACAAGCCTGTTAAAATAGTTAGCACGTGAACTTATTTGTAATAAATATAACATGAATTTGCTCATTACATGAAAAAAATTATTATTTGATACATTATGTGATATGAAAAAATATCATATAACAATAAATTACATATACTTATAATATATGGCTTTATATAACAAAATTAAATTTATAAATTAGATAATAGTAATTCCGTTTACATACATGTATGACATTCTCTAAAAACTACATTTCAAATATTCCTTTCTCCTTAAGAAGTCGTACGGCACAAAAGAAGGAAAATAATAGTTTAAGATTGATATAAATAATTTGAATTAGTTTTCAAAGCCAAAGATACAAGCAAGTACGATTCCGATATCGCCAGTTGCCATATTTTGTCGCCACTGAATTATTTCTCATAACACAAATAAAACAATAGTCACCTAATATTCTTTAAATCAAATATATATCAGCTGTAATAGAAATGAAAACGTTAAAGGAGATGATCAGAAAAATGCCCAAGGTTTACCTAACATGAAAACAATAAAATTTAAAGAATGCATAATAAGTACTAAATGCTCAACAAAAATACAGCGACGCGTGAAAAACTCAAAGCCGAAGAGTGTGCTAGGTCGCACCGTATGGGAGATCTAGGTCAAAAGGATGAACTCCCGCAGACTGTTGATAGTGATGTTGACATTAATACAAGTGAATAATATTGTGAGAACGTGTTAAAAAAGGTAAGAACGTAAGACATACATTTATAAAATTAACTGTTTATATTAAAAAAATCATTATTAAACAATTAAATATCCAAATGCTATGGCTCATAGAATTAAATTCAAAAGAGTTCATTGGAAGGATTGCAGATGCGCATGTATGCGAGTAAATATAACGGCAAGGGGTAGCACACCTGCACATATCCATTCTCATGCGAACGTACAGATTTACGAGCAGGTATTGAGCCAACAAATAAGATCATCCAAAAAATGCCTCCAAAAAATATAATAAGAGCGCCACAAAAAGCTCAGCAAGACACGTCAATGTCGGCCGCGCAGCGCTCCATTGGCTGCGTCAACAAAGAAATATTGCCGCACTTTCATTTGTTCCCTTTTCCGCCATATTGCTATTAAACCTTTTTTATTTTAAAACAAAGAAATCAAATAGATAATATCATTAAACAAGTCAGCTTTCATATATATATATTTATGATTCTCTTCAGAACAAGAAAAATAAAAACTCAAATTTTTAGTGTGCGAAAAATTGTTGTAAAAGAAATAAACACAATATATAAAAAATAAGCAAGTTTTTTTTTGTATTTCTCTGAAATAGTGCTGTTGCTGATGAAATAAAACATTTTAAGTGCTGATTTTCCAAACCATTTGCAATAACTATCACGTTGAATCTTCCACGCCCGAGATCGTTAACAATTAACTTACTTTCTTATAAAAAACATAATTTAAATCTAAATCTGAGCCCATTACATAAGCATTTATACAAACATATATATATATATATATATATATATATATATATATATATATATATATATATATATATATATATATATATACATATATACATATATATAAGTGTGTGTGTATTATTATAACAAAATGCCAAGCATGGATAAAAAAATAGACACACCATATCAAGATACTAATTATACTTTAGTTTATTTAGATTATACTTATCTAGTTTATAACATATTTTAGTGCACCATAAACAAACATAGCAAGAGTTTACAGCTCCTGCCGGTCTCGGCGCACATTCGAACCATTGTGCCTCTTATAATTTTTATTAGGGGCAATCCGTCCGTCTTGATTTACTCCTTCCCGAACTGATGGATCTTTCATTTAATTTACGATTTTACCCTAGTGTTCCAAACGCAATAAAATGTTACAAAAACAAGCAAAAATGACTTCGTCACTTTGGCGTTTTCATTGTTATGACTTTGAATTCGGGAAACTATATTAGTTCGGCGTCTGTTGTATAAGATATCAATCTCTTCGTGACTGTATTGATGATCATATGTATCTATATCTAATAATAACGAGCTCTTTTTCGGTATTGGTTGCAATGTTACATAACGAAATGAAAGTGTTTATATATTCATACGTAGGAAATACATAAACTGCCTTTTATGAACGCGTGCTGCTGTCACGTCTTCCTAAGCTCACCAAAAAGCAACTAACTCTCTCTCAGTTATTGTTTAGCTCACCGAAGCTCAACATTTACTCACCAAAGTTTTATCACAATTGGATAAATGGTAAGAATCTTGTATATTATATCTACTGGATGACCCACAAACAATCGTTAATTTTAGAATATTCAAAAATAGGATGCCTGCTAGGTTTTTTTACTATTTTTTTCACCGGTCACAAGAAACTTATTACAAGTTGATAATAATTTTTAATAACCTTTCATTTTTATAAAATGTTAAAGAAATAGAAATAAATCATATTATTTTCATATATATGGAAATTTCTATTATTATATATATATATATTCACTGAACTCTAAAAATGTATTTAAAGTTATTAAACAAATGCTAGGTATTTCTAAAACGATATTGTTTGTCATGTCGTCTCTGACAAGCGCTTGGCAAGAGATCAGGAATTGTTATTATTGTAATGACGATTCTACTCATAATACTATTGCTTGGCAAATGTTCATTTACTCAATAAACAATAATTCCTTAGAACATTAAAGTCAGCTGCGATTCAACATTGTATCCAATGAATTCTTTGATTTATTTCTCTCACGCATTGCTTATAAAAAGATATGTGTAGATCAGTGTACGTAGTGGTAGAACCAGAAGAGAAGATGGGTCATGGATCGGAAAAAATGCCGAGATAGAAGACCTGGTGCACCAGCCAAATATTATGGGCCAGATTCAATCACATCGACATCGTTGGCTCGGTCACCTTGAGCAAATGGGCGAGTATCGGAGTGTGAAGATTCCGTGTTTATTCCGACCAAGTGGTCGAAGGCCAGTTGGTTGACCTGTACGAATTTCAAGCCAGCAATAGGCAAGAATTAGCACAGGACAGGGAAAAATAGAGGACTCTCATTTCGAGGCCGAGATCCACTTCGGCTCACTGAGCCAGCGGAGTAAGAAACAGTAGATAGGTATGCACATTGTATACATACATGAGCTACAGTACTATGAGTTAATGTAGCATAAAAAAGAATATCAGTTTTGCACGATTCAAAGTCAAGATGCACTAAAAATAGGTGAAACTAAAAATTTTAATTATTCTCCCCTACGTCATGACCGAACCAACACCAACACGTTCCTGGTGCGTCTCATTTGCAAGTAACAGACCGTGTATTATAGACTCACGAAGACAATAAGATAAAAAGACGCTCAATAAGGCGCGACCGGAGGCAAAAATGAAATAAATTGCCGGTGAATAAGAGTGCTGTGCAATTGAGGCAAACACGCCCGCTCATTAGACGGCGACACTGTTGCGACCCGCCGCCCGACTCCGCGAACACTGCCCGTGTACCATTTGCGAGCGTTAGCAAGGCATCTTCAAAAATATCACATAGCTATTGAGATCGATGAGCTTATTTGCTATATTCAAAAAAAAATAGTACCCATAGTTCTCGGAAATCTCACATACTAAAGCACTATGGAACATAACAAAAGGTTCGATACCCAGCCCTTTTGTAGGAAAGCTGTAAAATTGACGGGCATTAGCATAACAACGATGGTCGTTTACACTGACAAAGCGATCGCATCGTACAACTTGTCACTTTCACTTATTTAGCGCATGTTGCGTTGAAATAAATGCTACGGGTTGTTATTATTAAAATGTATTTTGTAGTGTATCGATATGGACATTGTCGTAAACCACAAACTGCGGGGAAGCAATGTAATAACGGGCCAGCCACCGGAGCGCATCGTGACGAGACAAAAACTTATTTCTCGTGCAGTGCACGTGAACTCTAAGCCGTGGAGCGGTAACAAGAATGTGTCGTAGTTTGCATACTGCGGAAAATTAAAAGGAATTTTTAATTTCAATAAGTGCTTCGGAAATGGAATGTCTGAGCTGCGTGCGTTAGTTTCTTATTCTATTATTTTATTACATCGTTTTACTAAATATTAATATCGATATTATTTAATAGTGACAAAGTCACCATATAAGGACACTAGAAGGCTGACTCAACATAAGAGTTACCACACCTACACCAAGAATCGCGGTTAATTTATAGAAGTTTTCTATGTAACCGCGTTTGCTCTCTCTCTCTGAGTCCTAAGTCTTCCCTCCCCTCCTAAGCCCCTGTTGGGGCATAGGGCAAACACGACTTTTCTCCATCTCAACCTGTCGGAGGCCGTACGCTTCACTTCACTTCCGCGTTTGCTACGGTGATTAAATGATCTGGACATCCAACTCTTTTACTTGCTTCTTCTTCTCCGCTTATTCACATTTTACCCTTATTTAGGCAACGCATTTGCTGTACTCATGATGTAACGGATGTTCTCTCTTATCCACTAAAAAAAAACAAATAAAACAAAAAATATGTATGGATTTAATCCAACTAATTGACACAATATGGGTCTAGGTATAAAAAAAGTTAATTCCAAATTCAAAGCTGTTTTTTAAAAATTAGCCAATTATACTCACAGCGGTAAAAAGTGAGTTGTTCAACTGTTCAACTCTTCTTTATTGAGTCCAGGTTTCGTTCAGAGACGACAAGGTTCTGGGAGAAAACGTTTCACACAACCACGAGACGCTTTTTAGTGACGCTGGCGCTGAAGAACCGCAAATACTCTCATCAGATAGATCTCAACAGAAATCTTGAAGAGGTACGAGGAGCACATGTTAGGCTATGAACTGGAAGGAGGAGGCTTGTAGCTACTGATATATGTAGTCGACGACCAGCACGGAGCCCAAGTTACTCCATGAGCACCGGATTGCTCAATTGAGGTTCGCTAGAAATTGCCTTTTCTCCGATGAGGCTCGAATTTATCTGCATGGGGAGGATCGATGTCGGCAAGTGTTACGAAGACCAGGGAAACGCTATGCTGACGTGTGTTTTGAAGAAATCACTCCTTATTGTGAATCTGTCATGTTTTGGACGGGCGTAATTTCCAGCTATTGTACCGAGATAGTATTCATTGAAAATGACTTACTAAATGCACAAAGGTACATAACAGAAATCTTTTGTCAAGTAATTGGTGAAGATGCCATTTAGGTCTTAGATTACCATAAAAATACTCGTAGCCTTAATTTCACTATACCCATAAAAATGTCCATTTTCACACGGATTTTGGTTTAAATTGACTAAAACAACGATTATAGGATTTAAGTTTTAAAAAAAATTTATAATAGAAAAAAGAAATTTATAGTCATCTAAGCTAATGACAAACTGAAAATATAATATTAATATTATCCATAGAAAACCCAATAACTGAAAGGTTTCCGTTTTTTTTTTTGCAAAATAACGGATAATTTTAAGACAAACTTGGTTTGATGTTGGAAGATATTGATAAAAAACTATGACTGTGTGTGTGCGTGTGTATATAACAATGCAAAATAGTTTAGTGTCCCAGTTTTATATCAAAATCTTAGAATATCTTATTAAAAGAAAATTTGAGGCACTCGCCATAAAAGTTGTAGGTTTATCTACATTGGACTTTCATCTAATATTTCAATATAAATAAGGAAATAATTTAGAAAGCCTCATATAGCTTTATAATTTTCCCATAGTGATTCCAAAACATTTGGCTGCACTAATATATTATAAACAAAAATGACTGCATGTTTCAAAATACGTCTCCACAGCTCGTTGTTCGTTCGTAACAAGGGCGGCAGATAAGAGAAGCACTACACGTCACACATTTCTACGCACCATTTGCATGCACCCGAGCGCATCCCGTCGCATCCCGAAGCCGCCCGCTCCGACCGCACCACGGAAATAGTATAATGTCATATCAAATGTCTATAGACGCGTGCCCTCTAACATGTCTCCTGCTTAGCAAGCAGGAAAGATTGCTACGTTAATACAAAATTCTTTTTACATTTTGAAAAATAAATATTTTTCAAAAAAATAACATACAAAAGTGTATTATTACGTCGTACATATATAATAGCGTAATGGTAATTAAGAAAAAAATAAACTCAAATCAAATTCCATACACCATCCTCCGTCCAAACTCTACCTTCATCTCCCATTATAGCGTGTTTGACTTCGAGATACCTACGACCTAACTATTTTTTTGCAATTGACGGGACCAGTCTATTCATTTTATCACAAAGCTAATAAAGCCTTCTAATAAAGCCTTAGTAGGCGGTTATAGTAGTAAAGTAGATAAACAAGTGAACTGAAACTGCAAATATTAAATTACACTTTTCAAGATTTTAATGAAGACTACAATTTAAAGTGTGTAATCTAAACAATAACCAAAAATATTGTTGACCTTCAACGAAACCATAAATAAGTATCTTCAAAAATGTCGTGTTTTTTGTTTTAATATATTATAAATAAATGTATGTTTTTTGTCCGTGTCTAATCGTGACTAATTTGGTTGCTACAGCACAAAACGACGGGGCGCACGTCAAAATTGTTCTGTCGGGTTTTGCAAATATAATAATAAAATTTTATTACCCCGTTTGTCAAAGGGTTTGTCTGAAGCATCCAGAAAGGGTAGTCAGTAAAATGTTCCTTCGTGCCCGTCATAAGTCAAAACGCCTCAATTGTTTGGTTGCATTTCGTCATAAATCAACTTTACAGAAATGCTCCGTGAATGGAACTCGTAATACTCAATACAAGATCATTACACAAATATAGATTTTTGCCAATTGTGCACGTACCACAGTTCATTGTGGGTGGTTGGAAATAATTGCAAACTGTCGTTTTTGCAGCATTCCGCGAATAGAAAGCTACATACCCGTATATTACGGTTGTTTCTACCTATTATTTAAGTTTGTCACCTGCTTATGAATATATCTATTATTTACAAATTGTAAAGTTATTTCTTGACTAATTAAACATATTTGATTAAAAGCAAGCGGCAGAGAATTCCGATACCTCTTATACTAGAGATGCAACATATTTCATCCAGGAACACAAAAACTAATTTTTGTTTCTAAGACGAATTTTACTTATGATTTTTATTTGAACCAGAACACTTGACAAAAAAGTTATTCTCGTAACTGAGCTAAACTACGAATATATAAATAATATAATTTTTGCTAATATTAGTTATGTTTTTGTTACAGCACGTATATATCCCAATGCTGGTATTAGTACAAGGGTACGCGACCCCGGCCTTATCTTCCGTTGCGGTAGAATCATATCTCTATCATCCTCTCTAAATCTATCTTTCCTTTCCCCTGCGCTTACTTTTCTTCTCTATCCTTTTTCCTTCCTCTCCGCCAATCCACGG
Source organism: Baronia brevicornis (assembly GCA_031353405.1). Taxonomy (NCBI): domain Eukaryota; kingdom Metazoa; phylum Arthropoda; class Insecta; order Lepidoptera; family Papilionidae; genus Baronia; species Baronia brevicornis. The sequence continues at coordinate 284,636 of JASFAT010001699.1, read as the reverse complement.
TCTACCGTGCCAATGGATGCGTGGCTAGGGCAAGCTTAATCGCTCTGCTGGGGCTGACCTCCATCCTTCCTTGCGGCTCGTGGGATCCACTATGACGAATTATAATAAACCTAATTTGTTAAAAATGATGGCGACGTGATTTGCCACCCGTCACGTCCTGATTCCCACGAGGGCGAGAAGCGACTAACGGAGAGCTGTTTCGCTACGAAACACAAACGAGTGTGGAGGAAGCAAGGAAGTTGTGCCAGGATCGTAGCGGATGGAGATCTGTGATATCTGCCTACGGGAAACAGGCGTGAAGATATGTATGTATGTATGTACATTAACTCACCATGCTTCTTCAAGGCGGAGTGGTGAGATACTCAGATTCGGAATAAATACCTGTAGGCTATATTTATCCAGATGCGGGAATCGAACCCATGATCATTATTGGCTTCTAGTGTAGCATAGATTCGTCACTTATCCATTTAGATCGTCAAGTAGTAAGACAGTTCTATATATGTACTCATATTTGTACTGAGATATATTGTAGTGTCATTTGCTCAGAATGTTTATTTTATTCGTAGACGACATTTGTAGTGTGCATTGATGGAAGAGTGATGGTGGGGGTCAGTGACGGGGTCACCGGCGCCATGCGTCATCTTTAACGACGACAAATGACACGCTGTGACGTGACGCAACTGAGAATATCCGAAGCCGCGTCACGTCGCGGGATGCGGTAGCTACCCACCAAGTTGCGGAATGTTTTATTTATCTATTCTTTAAAGGGAAAATTCTGATATTTATATTCTGTTAATACGTACAGACATCAATTAACACACTTAAAGTGTCCATATCAGTGCATCACTTACAACGGTCTACATCAAGGACGGATTCATGGAGTGATTTAAATATGTTGCATTAAGTGACCGTTGTTTTTTTTTTAAATTCTGAATATACATTTATCACCTGAAAGTGGTATAAATTTGCGAGCATATGGAGATACAATAAAACTTTCACCGCGAGACTTTATTATTTTTTTTTACCAAGATATTACGCGCTACACAAAATTCTATTATTTTGAATAGTTTTAAATTGTAATGTTCTCTAAGCCAATTCCGTGACGGGTTTCTAGCTTCTAGTAAATTTCACTGCCAACAATTGTCAACGTAGCATCGTTTTATAATAATTATATAAAATTGCCTTTAATACGAGAACAGCCTCTCTTGTCTCAAGCCTGCTTTATCCAAAGAAAATTATTATGCGAAACGATTGACAGCCTTGCTCGTTTTCCTACTATTCCATTAAAAATAAGACTTATCATAATAACTAAAAAAACTAAATAAACCACACTAGGATATAGGAAAACCATCAAATATTACATGCATTTATATAACATATTGTTAATAATGATTACAAGATGCCAATGATAGTTTCATGAAATGTTTGGACAATGTTTTCCGGTACTTGACCGTGTACCCGTTGACAGGTGGGTAAGTGTCAGAAGTATCGGATGTATTTTTTACCGAGCAGAAGGAAGATGTCAGTCTTCGCTACTATCCATCACTACATTTGTTTCCCTCCATTCGTTGTATATAAATTACGACTTCAAATTTGAAAATTACATAACTAGGACATCATGGTTTAAAAAATGTGAATGAATTTTGTAAACTTATGATCCATGTGTATTATTTACCTACTCAACATGAGTAGGTCACATGAAGTATATGACGGGTGGAGAATGTTTTTATACTGAAATTTGGTCACCCTTACAATTCAGGTGTTGCCATCAAAAGTATTAATAATACGTTGTTTCTGCACTTGGAGACAAATAAACCTCAAGACTTTTGTACTATTTTTAAAAGAGTTACTGTAATTGCTACAAGGGGAGGTCATACTCGTTAATAATTTTTATTTTTTTATGTCTTTCTTTATTAAAGTACCATAAAAACACTCATAGCCCTACTTTAACTATACCCATAAAAAGTTCATTTTCACACGGATTTCTGTTTTAATTTAATAAAACACCGATACTAGGATTTTAGAGTTAAAAAAAATTAAAAAAAGAAAAAAGAAATTTCTAGTCATCTAAGCTAATGCTAACTAAAATATAATATTAATATTATTCATAGAAAAGCCAACAACTGTAAGGTGCTCGTTTTTTTTCAGATCAGATCAGATTGAAAAGACCTAGTTCTCATATTTTAGCTATATCTTTTCTAATTTAATTTAAACTAATCGAAAAAAATGTGCATCACCACGACCTTATAATAAAACCGTTTTCTTACCAAATTAACATACAACGTAGATGATGCTAAAAGTCATGTTTGGTGCTTACATGTTAGGTGCACAAGTACCTTTTCATTTTAAATATGTTCGTATACTTTAAAAATATACTCTAAATAAGTAGATAAACCTATTATAACGGACAAACTTTTCCTCGAAATAATAATCTATCAATTAACGGCCATTGAAACGGCTAATTATTAAACAAGCTCATTACAATCAATTTACAAACTAAATCTCGGGCTACCGTACACTACCTGTTCTATTAGAGCTATTTATATATACATGTAATACAACTGAGACCTTCCGCAAGACAATATAAACGTAGTCTATCTAATTCGTGATAGGACAAGTTTCCCACAGAGATTTAGCAGCGAACGCGGCCGGCTGCACGCGACACAAAAATAGCACGCATTTGTCGAAAAATAAAAATTTCCCCAAATAGACTGAAATATACAAAAATGTGAGCCAAAGAGCGAGGGGCGAACGTGATGGCGCGTCGTAATGTGCGCCCCTAATTAAAACGTTAAAAACCGACCACTTCTGAAAAACGTCAATTTTGAAGAGAAATGTGCCGTCCCAAACATCTTTCTCGTATTTTTATCATTCTAGTATACAGTAACAAATTACAATAACATCAAATTACGATGTGTTTATATTCTTTCGTTTCAAGCGCCTTTGTATACGAGTAGCTGAAAATGCTTTTGGTCTATTGTTGATGTTTATATTATAAAAATAAACATTTGAGAATATAATTTATTTAATAAGTGATTGACTTATTAAATAAATAAGAACATAATTATAAACAAAGCAAAATTAAAACCGTGGTTCAAGATTACTATCTATTCAAACGCGTGTACAAAGTCATTATTTAGGAATTCAATTGACATTATTTTGAAATTCAGACAAGGAACGAATTGATAAATCTAGCCGTTAAAGCGATATGCAGATCGGCATCGACATTCATTACCTAATTAAAATCGCAAGCCCCTTCCGCTCGCTACATTTCTCCAACGCGCTGCCAATAAATTTCATCCGCCAGTCGCCCCATAACGATAACCAGTTCCTCGGGAACTATCGTTCAATCTGCCGTCGATGCCGTATGTTGATCCGGTCGTGTACCCTCCGCTCTTTGCAGACGAGCCTGTCGATTCCTATGTATTATTTAGTACCATCACTAGAGCGAGCGCGCCAAGATACTCGTATATCACTGTGTGCGCTTACATACACATAGACCACGGCGCGCGAATGTCTAGAGTCCGAGCCACGTCAATTCGAAGATAACGAGCGCACATATTCATAAAGAATAAAGAATTATCCAACAACAGCAACAGCCTACTCGCACTCCACACATCTACCTCTTGCTTTGATCGTAATGCTCTCATTCACACTCTTCAGTAGATTTCGATCTATCCGTTTCTCTCTAAGAGTTTAATAAAATGGGCTCTTAAAACGTCCCACCTAAAATGGGATTATCGACTTTAATTTATTCTATAGAAGAAATATTTCATTTTTCATCTGTATTTGTTCATGAAACCCTTTTGCTCCTCGCAAGTATCTTTCGAATGATTTCAAAACGATCATTGTAGTCGGAGATGCACTTACCGATTTTAAATCTTATTTCAATACGGCAAAGTGCTATTTGGGCGCTGAAATTGTTGAGGAATTAAGTCATTATCAAATTATGGGAGCTGCGGTGCAACCCTCACGGCCTCATCTTTATGGGCGACACATTGATTCGAAAACTTGTTATGCTTCGTCCTAAATAAATTATAACGAGAAATTGTAATCATTAAATGGATATATTTAAAGTGTGGAGAGGTCGCCGGGGTGAGGCGACGGGCGCTGGTCTGTCTGACTATCTGTGTACACGAATGCCTGCTCGCTAGAGATATCGCGCGCAAATCGTGGCGACCTTTGTCGCTGCATCGTTTAAATAAAAATAGTTTGATTTCTGTACTTATTACTAATGCAGATTTCACATTATATATGTGTATAAAGTATTTCATTATAGTATTATAATAGTTCTTATTTGTAATTATGTTATTTTGAACTATATTCAATTATTTCATCATCAATAGCATGCGCCTGTCAACCGTTAAACATGCATGTTTAGGCCTTCTCAAGGAACGCAATCTAACCTACTCTTCGGCTACACGCATCCAGTTTCTGTCAGCCACTCTATACAGATCGCCGCTCTATCTAGCAAGTGGATATCCCAGACTACCAAGACACGATCTCCACTCTAGCTCGTTCATTGTAACAGTTGTCGATTCTCTGTCAAACGTGTCAAGCCCATTGCCACGTCAGTTTACTTAGCTGAACGCCTAAGTTCTCCAACAGATTACTTAAAAAAACATCTACCATCTACGAAATCAAGATAAACTAACAAATAAAGTGTGAAAAGTGTGAGTGAATAACTCAAATTATGCATCGGCACACTATTAAAGGAAATAGTGGTAATTATGTACCTACATGTTAAACGTGATATATTCTTACTGATCTTTTTTATGATACTATTTTCTTTTGATTTTCAATTTCTCCATACACTGACATTTTCTGTTAGTTACTAATTTCCCAATTTCTAAAATATGAATGATTTTTCTAGAAAGAAATAAATATACTATATGTATCTTCTATACTATATGTATCATCTATATTGAATTAAAATATTTTAACAGAAATATAAATCCGTAATAAATCGATATCGGATGATTTGTATAATGCGACCAATAATTTATTTCACGTATGTGATTAATAAAAAGTAAAACCGACGATGTGTTGAAAACAAAAAAAAAGAAACGGAAGACGCGTTGAAATAAAATTTTATATAGTGATCGTTAACTCGGCCCGCGTCCAATATTAAATGGACAGCGGTGTAGAAGTAAAAATTAAAGACAAACATAAATATCAGGAAAAAGTTTGATTCAAACATTCGTCCCCAACCCTCCGTTTCGATAGATTATTGGAATGAAATTCGATATATTCCACATGTGTAGGCGTTTCATTGTCACTTTAACTTTATAATAACTATTTTTAAAGTCTGTTCTATTTTATGAATGAGTAGATATATTCTTGACGAACTATAACCACATTATATTACATTTACAATGTTCTTCAATGAAATCATCATCATCAACAACAGTCTGCGACAGACCACTGCTGGACATAGGCCACCTAGCCCGATCTTCGGCTTCACGCATCCAGTTTCTGCCAGCCGCCCTGCGTAGCTCATCGCACCATCTAGTCGGGGGTTCCATACTACGTTTGCCAAGACAAAATAATTAATTTCAATACATCAAAACTAATTAATTATTCAGCTTGCACTTTTACGCTAAATTCAAATAGTGTGGATAATACGTAATTTATTTACTAAATTATGTATATCCAATACGTTATAACGAAGGATACACCAAACTGGATTCAAAGTGGAGAAGAATAAATTAGAAGTTAAGTTATGAGCGGTCCGCTCTAACAACATGAATGAAACTTCTCCCCGCTCCCCCTTCATCACCCTGAACGCCCCGACCGCGTGTGGCCTTTACCATTGCCGCTACAGAGCCGCACTTGGAGTCATAACACTAAATACACTATATTTCTAAAACTATTTGTCTTCAAATTTACGCCCATTTATTAATTTTACAGCAGTTGATATGTGCCATATGAACTTTATTTATGAATAGCAGCTGTGATTAAGATGAAGATGAAGTCACTCTTAAGTTTAAATAATATCCCAACTCGATAAATAGATAAAATATTTTTTCGTTTCATCAGAATTTCGCCGATCGTTTACCAGGTTACATTAGTTGGTGAGATATAATTTCCTAGTATATCTGCATTAACTTACGGTACCGAATTTCAGAATATAAAAATATTGAAACTCGTATACTTTACTAATTATTTTACTTCATTTTGTAGAACTTAAAATTTGTAACTTGACGTGTGAGCCAACTTATCTTTTAACTTCAACAACATTGATGATTATCTTAATCAATGATTTGTATTTCCCTATTAAATATAAAATATTTTTATTTAAATTATAATTATAAGAGAGGATAATAAATAAATATTTGTTAAATTTATATAACAATTTCAAGCTTCAAAGAAATTCCAAGCTTCATTTTATTTCACAAAACATTTTTAAATATATGAACACAAATTCGTCCCTGCTATAAGGTGAGATGACACGATATCGGTGCCAGTAATCTGAACCCAAAATATTACGATTCAAAACTTGGTCAAGACCTTATATCCCGAATATAGTAACTCTGAGCACCATTAAAGGGAAAAGTGGTCGTTTATAACTCCGAACCCTGTATACTTTATTTGTTTAGTCATAATAAAACGCTGTCAATTAAGCGGACTTGGGTAAAACTTTTTTTCTTTCTTTTGAACTACTTATTATAATTATTAAGTTTCTTTAGCAACCGCGCCGTTAGTATGCCTGACGTTTCGAACAATTTATTAAGTTTATATTTTTATTCAATGTTTTATATAGTACGTTAGTGATATATTTGCAAGTTCCTCTTGCAAAAAAGGTAAATCAGTTAATTAAATGTCTCGACTATAGTTTTAAAATATTATAGGATTTTTGACAAATAAAAGCCTTACTTGAAAAAGGTATTCAATTGTTTTCTTTACAATTAAAAAAGTTATAAAGACTACTAGTAAATCTTATAATCAATTGTTTGGTTGAAAAAAAACGGTGTTTTTTTATGAGTGTGGATTGTTATTGTTGACTCTAGATGTTAGGATTCACGAGCACTGCACGAAGACCTTCCTTTATAATATAAATTTCCACGACGTCTGTAAAAGCAATGGCAGAAAGCAATGGCAAAAGAACTTCGTCTTCAGGCTCTGTTGTCTTGACGAAGCTTGCTAAATCAAACATAAATAAACGCAAAACAGTCCAACTGAATCCTAATTTCTGAACTGAAATTCATGTATTCAAACCGAACGTTTGTAGCATCACAAAAACTGCGCTCGTTTTGTGTCTCAGTTTAATTGAGATCTTATATTAATTAGAGTGGCGATGTGAGGCTGGACGGCAATGTGCCCGCCGCACGCAGGCCCAGCACGCAACTAACTTGATCTCGCCTACATAAATATTGACTTCTGTATGAGGTGTCAATTTAAATAGATACCAGTTGGCATCGCCCACTTGTACAAAAAAACTAGAACATTCATAAAAAAAATTATTAGTTCCAAGACTGTAGTTTTGCAGGATTAAAAGGAACTATGTTTAAGAAAATAGTCGGCTGATTATCCTATCAGCCGACTATTTTCTTAAACTTAGAAGAAGAACGGAAAAGAGAGGCTACGAAATGCATTTGATTTTTTTATTGAGTAGGTAAGCAAGCAAGTACGTGTAGGTAAATAATCAGCGTCATCCATAAACACCAGTAACAACAAGGGCACTCCAGGTCTGTCGCAGAAGTAAAGTTAATGGAAAAGAGTTGGGCCTTTGCCTCTCAAGGCTGATGGAAGAAGCGCCGTAGTAAAGCTACTACGCAGAAGTTGGTTTGCTGCGACAGTGTTATAGTATTCCAGACGCGTCGGCCGCATCGTGCAATAGCGATAAAACTTTGACTATATAAAAAACTGATATTAATAATTAACATATAATATACACGTGGAGTGGAATAAATTAAAGGGCAAATATATAACTTGTCAGACGTTTTAACATAGGTACGATAATTTTATCTATTAAACATATTATAGAATTATTACGATTATCATGTAAAGGAATAAAAAGATCATAGTTTTGTGATGGGCGCATTATTTCCAATATGAAATTATTCTGTAGGCCTACTCGGCAAAGTGACAAAAGAATTTGTTGTCTTTAAGGGGTTACATAAATCAGCAGCGCCAAAAACGCCCCACAAGATATTTTTAGGAGGGATATCAATGGAAATATTTTTTTAAATTGTTTATTTGTATTTAAACTGTACAAAAAACAATTTTTTTTTCAAAAGTTATACCTATCTACTACTATCTAATTATATCTAAATCACATTTTCCAAAACACTGTAGAAAAAAAGTTGCTCCACGGCCGGCATCAATTCTCTTCGAAATATTGATGGATCTGCAAATTGTAAGATTCTTATAAAATAAGTAGTTATAGTCTTTCTAGTCCGATTTTTATAATTCGGCAATTTACGGTAGTTTATATGCATTTCTCTTAACGATTTAAAAACTCAACGTAGGCACAAGAAGATATGGGAATTATAGTATTATAATTCCCATATCTTCCAAGATTCAGTTAAAAGAATAGATAATAAAATTACTTATACTAATATTTCAACAAGGTATGTAACTTGCATTTATCTTGATTAGTACAGTACTGCTTGTATCAACATCATAAACCGTTTACATTTAGATACAATTATAAATGAATAAATCTTACTGAGAAATGGTGAATAATCTTTGTGTCGCCACATTAGACACACGAGTAATATATAGAAAGTCACAAAACAAATAGCAGCTAACAGAAAAACACGCTTTTAGAAACCACAATCATTTTGTTTTACACACTTCAATCATGTTATATATGTTATATGTGTGTGTGTGTGTATATATATATATATATATATATATATATATATATATATATATATATTCATACATACATATATAAATACATAGCCAAACCATGTTACTGGCACTTAATAGTGAGTCTGGATATGAAAAAAGTTAATTCCAAATTCGAAGCTTTTTGTGACTTTTTACTTACATTGCGCAGGCAGGCATTAATTTGTTGTTAGAAGTTTATCAGGCAACTAGAACTAACTTCTTGTTATATTTAGTAGAATAATTTATGTTTGTCACATCATTCTGCCTTATTGTGTCTTAAAACAGATATTTTTGTGTCTATTGTAATGGCAGAAAAAGCAATAAGAGCTAGTAAAATTATAGGGCTGTTGGAAGGGGGATTAAGCCAATGTTACGTCTCACAATGTTTAAACGTGACTCATTCAACAGTCCAAAGAACCTGAATTCGATACCAAGAGACAAGTTTCGTTCAGAGAAGGCAAGGTTCTAGAAGAGAACGTGAGACGACCGGTTTTGAGTGACTCAGACCCTGAGAAACCGCAAATGCAGTTACGTAGACCTCAAAAGAAACCTTGAAGAAGTACGAGGAGCACAAGTTACTCTATGGATTGTGAGGAGGAGGCTTTTAGCGGCTTATATACGCAATCGACGACTAGCACAGACCCTGATGGTGAATTTTCGTTTTGCGGTTTACTACGTTTTGGCTTTTTGCGTCGTGTCATGTACCTATATTTATGCCGATGCCAAAATTGAGACCTTGACTATTGACCCTGAAAGCAATTTCACCACCGAACCAATTAGGATTATCAAATTAATTCAAACAAATATATTGTTTCATGTGATTTTACTAGGTACTAATATATGTGGATAAACCTATTTATCATTGGCCTTTGTGATGAATTGGCTTATCCTGTCTACTTTATGTTATTATTAGTTTTATATTTCTAATTGGCTCAGTAGCGAAGTCTATTACCTGCATTATAGCCTACTATGGTTATCAATAGACAATTTAAAATAAAATAGTATAGAAACAATAAAATATATATCTATATATTCTTAAATATGTATCGTACTTTTAAGTAGTAAAATATTCGATAACCAAGTAATGGTAATGAAAATTTTTATTTATACTTAGTACATATTCCGTTCAAAAAGGAAAGGAGAGTTAGTGTTTTTAGGTAGAATCGTAAATGTCGATTCATTGTCACGGTAGTCGAGCTCTGCTACTGAAAGTTTTTCAAAATGCCACAATTATTTGACAGATGTTGGTCGGCGACATGAATGGACTGGCCCGTCCGTTACTTGCCTCTTAAAGAAGCTCTTTTGAAGTACCTGACACTTGGAGAATACCAAATTCTAAATCGTGCTTTGCTTCGTCGAGCAATACAACCTGTGTGAACAGTCAAAAGTTTTACTTAGCTACGATCCGCGACGAAAGTAACGCCTGTCTCCATTAAACACAACCTGCCTATTACCGTCATCTCACACATACCTCTGTCATCTTTTTTAATGTGACCAGTGTTAATGATTGACGATGATTACATACCAGAAGTGACCAGCTTAGGACCCTTTTCTTCATTATAAAAAAAAGAAACACGAAAAGGAAAAATGCCAGAATATTTATACTTAAAATTTGCGCAGTTTCCTTTTAGGTAAGTTTTTTAGCATTCAATCGGAGATTTATTACAGCTGTGAGCGTAGGGAGCATTCATCGGCGTGTTCGCGTGCTCGATGACGTGATAGCGCGCCGTCACGCGTGTTAACAACAACGTTATAACAAGTTGTGAGGTAGCAAACTAACAAGCCGTCGCAACATCTCGCCGTCCGACATTAGTGATCGGGGCATGCAACAATTTTATTGACTTCACCTACTTACTCGTTTGTAGAGTTAAATTCATGAACACTACTACCGCATCATCTTTATTGAGCAATATTATGCTTAACAATGTTATTGTCAGTACTTAAATTTGATATGATTTCAGTTTTACATCTGTACCACCGTATGTTTTATCAGTGTTCTAAAACAACTTTGTAAATAACTCCTATCCCAAAACAGATGGAATGAGAGAGTAATCTGAAAAAGAAAAACAATTACTAACACTATTATTTATTAGTAGCACATATTAGTAGGTTTGGCATACCGCACAAAATTGTTACTGTTAGAGATAACTGTTGTATCTTAAATGTATCTTACGTTAACTTAACATATATAAGCTTTATAAAAAAGCAAAAAAATCAGTCCCTTTCTGAAATGCTTGATTATAGTATTATATAAGTCTGATGATTATCTTATATATATATATATATATATATATATATATATATATATATATATATATATATATATATATATATATATATATATATATATAATAGATAGTCTTGATTATATAAGTCTGATGCTTGATTATAACTTCCTTTCCATTGGACATGAATTACACATGATGCACTTTTACACTTTTATACATGATGGATGGAAATTCCTTGAAAAAGAAATTAATTGTTTTAATGCATACTCATTTAATATAATAATCGTCGTATTATACGTCAATATTACAAGAAGCTTTCAAGCATAATGCACCAATGGTCTACATTTCAATTCGGACGTATTCTCCTAATATCAGATCTACAAAGGAAATTTATGGTATATAAATACAGTTAAGAAAGTAAACAATTCAGGAATTATTTTTTCCTATTAATTAATTCTATTATTTGTATTTTCAAATGTCTAATTATTATAATAGTCTCTTCAGTACACAATTTACTACGGATAAAACACAGTCCGTTTGAAGCCACTTGTAATGAAAAAAAATGTTCACGAAGCAAAAATGGAAAAAGAGGGACAAACAAAAAGCAGAATAATGTCCCTTAAAATAATATTACGTGTCACGAAACCAAAGCTTTATGAAACACGATATTTTTGTCATATCAGTTTTTATTGCGTCTCAATAGAGAATTACGGCCGTGTTCCTTCGGCTTTCAGAAAACCTATTCAATATGACATTTCGACGGATGCGAGAGGGTGGACTTCAAACTTTGCGGTTTGCTTAACAAATCACATACTTAAATTATTGCCGTGACTTTACTCGTTTAATAAAACAAAATAGTTCACTTTTAAGTCTATCATATAGTGGGATTAGTATGAATAGAGATTAAAAGAGGCCCAAGCACATCTTAGCGCTTCAATTGTCAATCTTATCTGCACGTGATATATCCTGTTAAATATTTGGGCTCCAACAATCAGTAGTATAAGATTACATTTTATAGAACCAAGCCGAAGACAAGCAGTAGTGTTATTAATGCAAGAAGCCTGACATTTCAATCGCCAAACCTACCTAGCGTGGCGAGGAGGGAACCCCCTACTCTGAAAGAGACTAGCAACGGATATATTAGTGATTGAACTGAATAAGTAGGTCTCTTATTCTTTTTGTTATATTTGTATTTATATTTTGTTATTAATGCAATGATATAACTTATTACAATACATTTTTTTGAGATTGTTTACGAAAAAGTAGCGTTAATATTTGTTTACCAGAGTCCCCAGTATCTAAGATATTATAGAAGTGTCGGTAGCACAAGGGCCTATGTAAATTGGAACGCTAGCAAAAAATACGTGCCGTCGTTAAATTCTCCTTAACCCATTAAAATTTAAATAATTATGTCTAACATTTTGAATGCAACCCCAAGTTATAACTTAAAGTTAGGATTGGTACTGGCGTTTGCTCGAAAGCCATGTAGGCTAATCACAGAACCAACCGGTTGTCAATAGACCAGGTAAACCAAAATGGTTTAACATTTTGGTTTTCCTCAATAGAATAAAATTAGATAATACATGAAATTAAACAGTTTTAAATTGCCAGTAATTAATTTAGAAACAAAATAAATAAATGAAAGATACAAGTACAAGAAAGAAGTGATGATTCAAAAGTTTGTAGGTACCTACTTTTAATAGCAGAAATTTAACGTTCATTTTCATAACACAATATAAAAAATATATTTATCATATATTGTCTGTGTGCCATGCATGTTGTAGTAACTAAGCTATGTCAGCTAAGTATATTTTAATCTAATAGACTCATACAAAGTCAGCGGGCGGAACGATTTCAACTTTTGCACAAATCTAGCCGTATTTAAAGTATTGTATTACTTGATGTATTAAATAGCCGGTTGACAATGTCGTGCGGATATTAACCCACAAAAAATGTCCTCGAATGTCCCGAGGATTTTCCGCTTCACGCAGAGCTGCACTCTCCGCGACGGAGTCGGCAGTTGACAAAATATTGCATTGTTCCTATTATCTACGCAGTATTTATTTAAAAACGTTATTTAAATGGATGATTTTAAGCCTATTCCCTTGATGTTGCCATTGTGTTGCTTTTAATATAGTTGCCTCCATTCAGTTTGGGACAGCAATTTTATTAAATAACTCCATTACATTGGTATCAATTGGAATAAGATCAGTGTAACGATATTTCTTAATAAAAGAAAGCCCCAAACGCAACTTGAATTAATAACGTTATTTTAGAACTGGACGATAGCATTCAACCAATTTATTACCTTTATTGCTCTGTTCACTTTGTTATGGTCATCAAGTTATCGCTGACCATAAATTTGAATTCTCCTCGTGACGGTCCATAAAGGTAATGAAGGCAATCATCGGCGACCAAAACCAATAAAATAATAGAAATAAATTTGATATGAGCGACATATGGCGGCTTTGATGGGAAGCGAACCCTGTTATTGCTGTCAAACATGCGACAAATAGCTCACACTCTGAAATCCATTTCATTTTATCCAACCGTTGATTACACAGCATTGGTCCGCTGGACGACAATGGGTATACACTAATACAACCAATACATTTACACCCCTTTCTGTTTTTGATTCAACGCGATGACCAAAAAGTAAACTTCTGCTTATTATTATTCCATTACCCGTCGCCCTATTTTAAAAAATATGTCAACTGATGACGACAGGGGAAGAGCGGGGACAATCCACCACGCAAAATACGGGGAGGTCGCGACCCGAGAATATTCAATGTGTTTATATAAAATAATTTTCATGTTCGACAACTCACGACACAATGCTGGATATTTTTTGCTTTGTCGATAAATTGGCGGGATTATCATTTAATGGAGGGCTCATGTTCGTTGGGCATGTTTCGGTTCCCTATAACTGACATGATTTTATTAAACACCATACTGACGTGTCGATGTGGGATGAATACTTTTACGATGTGGCAACGCATGAACATATTAATTCGTTATTATACCGAAAGGCTTTTTAATGTAGCAACCTCGAAGGCTAGATCTGTGTTAAGCTAAGTTATTTAATCTCCAATAACTGTATTATACTGATATTTTGCGATCTAAATTATTAATATAATATATTAATAGTAGGTATTAATAATTTATTATCACTAATATTAATAACGTTAAGGAGAAAAGTTAAATTATAGGAACAAATATACGAACGTTCATATCATTTCATGCGAACGCTCATTTTTCTTTCGTATAAAAAATTATACCCCTCATTGAAACAGTATTTATAGGGAAAAAATGTAATCTCTTTGATAATGCCACAAAAATCGGTACAAATCCCTGATTAACGGAAATATTTTTTTTTGTTACAGTATGAAAATATATTTTATTTGACAGGAGAAGCGTGGATTGTATAGGAACTATGAGATCTTATCGAATCCCGTCGGAGTCTCCCCGTTTGTTTACACTAAATATTTTGCGACACAATGAAATTACATGACATCTGTACTACAAATAACGGGAATATCTTTATTCATACCGCGGCGGGCAAACATGAACCCCTCGCGTTTACATTGTCACCGCTTAGAACGTCTGCTTACTGTCTCTCACTAAATATCCCTTTATATTCTCATATCTCTAGCTAATATCAATAGAGTGTTAGCAATCACTGAATTATATTATGATTTTATGCTACTAAATAAAAATAAATTTATCGACTTCACATAATATCTTCAAAGCTACATGACGCGGATATATATCCTTTATGTGCGAAAGAAAATAACTCACAAGCCACATTGGCAATATTCAAGTTAGGTAAAGAAACGATTTACAATAAATAACTGTAATATTAAATTCCTCCCCCATATCGATATCAATAGTTCAACGACAACCCGGCTCGCCTTCGGCAGTTTCAGATGTAGCGAACATTTTCGCGGTCCTAATATATTTTAAATAAATCGAAATGAAATAAACGTAGAAAAAAATATTATAACTTTGAATTAAATTGAGAATTTTTTTTTTTGTATACCACAAAACACAACACCCAATATTCGCTTTTAAAAATGGTCAAATCGGCGCCTAATTTTACTTGATATACGATGCCATTATTACTGCAATAACTTCGATATCTTTGTTACAATGTGTAATGTTCTGATTAAACAACTTGAATTAATTAACTTAAAACTGTACGCTATACTTTTTTTGCGATACGCGGTATAGAACAGAGCCACTATTATGTTCTCGTGGTTGTTATACGAGGCGACTATAAAAGCAAATACAATACCAGTGGACGGCAGTAGTATCTAGATGTGGACAATTACAGCTTTATAGATAAATGGTGACAATTTACATTTTGCATACTTTTTCGATAAAAAAAGTTGAAATAACAGTGATAAAATAGGATTAAAATATATATTCAAGTTCAAACACAAATAAGAAGAGTGTGCAATAAAAACGTTGGCGATATCTGAAGTCTCATAAAAAGATTCAAACAGCCGTAAAATGATGTCGATGGAGCTACTATTAGTTTTCTTTCCAACTCCTATTGTCAACAGTTTCTCCCGGCGCTACCTCATCCGTGACATGTTACTTCTGCAGCCCGTTTCATGACATGACATATATTATATCCAACTATTACACTATGTTATAGAATTACTAAAATAGCACATACAATTTACTCACCTCAATATAAAATAAACAAGGTGCATGTTGAATTGTTTTAATTTATATTTAAAAATTGTAATTTTTGTCAAATACTTATGCTGTTTGCACTTCCTTCATTTCACGCAATTACTAATTCTTGTATTGTAAATTTATTTTCTTTAGGCAACATTATTATTTATTTGTTTTAGGCAACATGTTTATTTCTAGCCTCGACTTTATAACTTTTACATAAATACCTAATATTATTTACTTGGTCGCTTACTTACTTGTTGTTATATTGTTTAATGTTTATATTTAGTATATATCTTTTTATAAATTTTTCGTGTATATCTCTCTCTCTCTCTCTCTCTCTCTCTCTCTCTGGTCGATCCTTCATGTCTGAAGATCGCGATCACCAGACTTCACCCAGTGGTTCGTTAGGCTGTTCCATTGTGCTGTGCTGTTCCATTTAGGCTCCACACGACAAACTCGTTGTTTTCTTCGCTAATATCCTTCTAAAAGCTTGACCGATTTTAATAACTTTTTTTATGTGTTCGAGTGGATCTCTGGATCGTTTAGATTCACAATGGAACCCGGTAGGTAGACCCTACAATCAGTTTCTAAGTATAGGGCAGGTCAACGTATCGATTCCATGTATCGTGGGTAGCATTATAAACATATAAGTGACAAGAAGAAATATCGAGATTCAGATTATATAATTTAGCTTACTTATGGTATCTTGATGCGGGAATCGTACTCACTTTGGCTCAGAAAGTGAACATTTCGCCGCTACTCTATTTGGTTCTTATATTTTGAAAGTTTATTATTTAACCCTTCATCTCTGTCTCTATGTAAAATAAAATCCAAATAAAGACATTTTTTTATAATACTAATGAAAATTAATCGAAATTGGAAGAATATTACGAATAAAACTTAAAATGAATGAATAATATTGATGACTCGAACGGTCTACGGTTGTTGGATAATAAAAAGTATTTGAGGTTTTTACCAAATAATTTGGGATGTGAGATAGTGCTCCGCGCTCTAACTGTCAATCTTGCGTACGCGCAGTGCATGCTGATAGGCAAACGAACGAAGTATCATAGTTTTGTATTCAAAACAACAGAATACTGACAAAACAGACACGAGCAAACAGCATGTGTAAGCGGTCGCCTACCCGCCTCCCAAGAGTGGCGTGCGATCAGAAGTCCTCCTTTGATAAAAATTAATTGAAAGCACTACGCTGAAAAATTAAAAAAAACTATTTGTTGGTGCAGCGACCCAAAATGAATCTTGGCCTCCGAACAGATCTTACGCCACCAAATTTGAAAAATTAAACAAAATGTAATTCATATTTAATATGAAAAGAAAAAGAATCACATGCTGTGTGATTTCCAGCTTAGGATCACCTCATTCATTTCCGTGGGTGTCGTACAAAGCAAGTGGAAACATATTCTAGTAGATGGGTAGCAGCGTCTACCTAATTATCAAAAACCAATATGCCATCCCCAATCTCCCGTCAAACGTTTGGATTACGGTAACACCCCATTATTTTGGGGAAGGTGAATGTCTAGCAGTAAACTGTTACGGCTGTATTGATGATAATAATAATCATGAAATGACTAACCAAAAACTGAATACGTATTTTACAAAGTATAAGGAAATTATTACAACTTTATGTTATAAAATAAGCATTGTAAGCATCATTATTTTGTCATTTAAGAAATAGTTTAAAATAAATAAAAATATTATCTATAAATAATATGTAATGTAACTGAATAACCGGGTACCCAACGGAATAAGTCCACCAGAGAAAATTTACAAGAATTATGACGGTAATATAACAAAAACCACCTTTGACATAATGTCATCGATAGACACAATTAAGATATAAATCATAGGTAGAATGCCATTGTGCATGAAGTACGATATGACTACTGCGCGCTATACAGCGGCTCGAATTGCTCTTTGCCCCAATAGCCATTAGGGATGGTCACCAATTTATCATTAAGGCAATTTTTACAATTATTGTTTGCTTTTGAAAGCAGGATGTTGATCGAAAATATACTCTACTTTATTATTCCAACACTTAAGATGGATAATTAACATTCTTTAAAAGAATATGGCTTCAAATAAGCTATTCTAACTTAGTTGCCCTACTACCCATTCTGGTGGGTTTTTGATGATTACAATCAAAATCCCACCAGAGTCAGTTTCTTCTTGACCGTCTTGTGTGTTATTTATCCTGCCTTTAATGAGGATGCAGCGATCTGTGAGTCTTGTAATATCAGCAAGATTTAGTTAGTGTAGAAGAGGTTAATAATTGAAACAAAAACATGTTTATGCAACCCCTCACATACTTACACTAAACTTATTACAACAAACTTAAAATTTGTAAAAAGAATTATTCAATTTAGTCAAAATGCATTTTAATAGTATATATTATATAGTATGCATTTATAAAATGCAGTCTGCACATATAAAAAAAATGCAGACTGCATTTTATAATGCATTTCATATATGTCTATGTATACTTCAGGTAAGGTCTTTAAAAATACATTTTTAAAAACATTCATTTAAAAGAATATTTTACAAGAAAAAGTTATAATTTTTTATAATTATTTTGTAATTAATACTAATACTTAATCCACTTTGATTTCGTACTTTAATAGTTTGTCATAATAATTTACCCTAAGGTTACTAAATATCATACTTTTACGATAGCAAGACCATTACACCTATATTATTAAATAACAATAGGTATCATAACTTGTCAAGGCTTCTAAAGAAATTTTTAATATGATCAATATTTTTTTTATATGTTTATAATTTTTTATAGCATATAAAATTCTAAAAATAATGGAAGTAGAGCAACTTCCGTGATGGATGGCGAGCGGTCAGTGGTCCACCCACGCTAACAAAAGACGCGTGGGTGCAAAGATTATTCTCATTCAATTGAACCGCATTGTGCGCCGGCGCATGCCACTTCCAGCGTCCACCTCTTAATTATCGCGCAGCTGCTGACCCGCGTCCATCTGGAAATCACCACCTACACCAACATATCATTTACAGGATGATCACCAAAGTATACCGATACAACTACAATGAATAAATATATAAGTATTCAGGCATTCAAAGTAGCTTGTCCTTTGTTATTTTTTTTTAATTTTGTATCAAAGCTCAGCACTTGTAACTAATTATTATCATTTTAACGATCTCTAAAACAAAAGAACAGAATGAATTTTTTTTTATAGGATAGGAGGCATTAATTATTGCATGAAGCTGAAGTTCGTGCGAGGTGGTACGCTTTGGGGGAAAGTCCAGCCATGGACTGTCGCAAGCCGATAGCTTATGTTTTAAAATATTCAAAATGTTTATCTACTCGCATTTAATCTTTAAATAGTTTCATCATTTAAATAGTTTAGATCAAAACCTAATTGAAACTTAAACGTATGATAGCTACGTAAACTACCTTACCTACCTACCTACCTAGTATAGTCACTTGTATTTGTGCAGTGTATATATATATATATATATATATATATATATATATATATATATATATATATATATATATAAATGTAGCCTTAATAATTATGACGATTTTTCAAAATCAAGAGTCAACTGTTACATTTATAATTCTCGCTTTAAATAAAAAAACATCGAAATAACGAATTAATTGAATTTGAATATATTTTTCTCAACGGATATGAGCAAAAAACCTTAGTACGCACATGATATTAAAAAACACATTCGTTTTGTCGCATTTTTAATTTATTTTGATAGCCGATGCATCTCCTATTTTAGAACAGCCTATATAAATATTCCAAAAGCATCAAAATTTCGTTAATCTGTCACAGTGTAAGGTGAGCGTGCGATACAATAGCGGATCGGTTTTGAGTGGCCATACGTCCAGCAAATCTCATTTGTGGATTTATCATTAACCGTATTTCATTCACCCTTTGTGCCTGGAAGCCTATTAAGGGGTTGCCATCTACAACATTGTTTCCGTCTATGGTCAGTGTTAGCAGACATTTATGGGTATATACAAAGTATATTGATGCATAGATCAGAATATAACTTTGTCTTACTATAGTTTTATACATGAAAGTTAACACTCGTATACATGAAAGCTGTAGTGAGCTTTCATGTATACGAGTGTTAACTTTCATGTATAAAACTATAGTGACTTTTTCATATGAAAGAAGTAGAAAAACTAGACTGATATTTAACATTTGTATGGTACAAGATGTAGCAATCGAATCGCTAAATCTTTCAAATATACGAATGTTAACTTTCATATATAAAACTATAGTGACTTTTTCATATGAAGGAAGTAGAAAAACTAGACTGATATCAAACATTTGTATGGTACAAGATGTAGCAATCGAATCGCTAAATCTTTCAAATATACGAATGTTAACTTTCATATATAAAACTATAGTGACTTTTTCATATGAAAGAAGTAGAAAAACTAAACTGATATTTAACATTCGTATGGTACAAGATGTAGCAATCGGATCGCTAAATCTTTCAAATATACGAATGTTAACTTTCATATATAAAACTATAGTGACTTTTTCATATGAAAGAAGTAGAAAAACTAGACTGATATTTAACATTCGTATGGTATAAGATGTAGCAGTCGAATCGCTAAATCTTTCAAATATACGAATGTTAACTTTCATATATAAAACTATAGTGACTTTTTCATATGAAGGAAGTAGAAAAACTAAACTGATATTTAACATTCGTATAGTACAAGATGTAGCAATCGAATCGCTAAATCTTTCAAATATACGAATGTTAACTTTCATATATAAAACTATAGTGACTTTTTCATATGAAGGAAGTAGAAAAACTAGACTGATATTTAACATTCGTATGGTATAAGATGTAGCAGTCGAATCGCTAAATCTTTCAAATATACGAATGTTAACTTTCATATATAAAACTATAGTGACTTTTTCATATGAAAGAAGTAGAAAAACTAGACTGATATTTAACATTTGTATGGTACAAGATGTAGCGATCGAATCTTTCATACATACGAATGTTAACTTTCATGTATAAAACTGTAATGACTTTAACATATAAAAGAGGTAGAAAAACTAGACTGATAGCAAGTAACATCCACTGAGCAAGAATATTTACAACGCCAAGAGCAATGAAAATGCGGTGCTTATCCTAGGAAAGATGTTAGATGGATGCAATAGGGAGTTAAGATGATGTGGATATGGTGCGGGAAGGTAAAAGAGAATGGGCCTTTGGTTCTCACTGAATGAAAAGAATACTAATTGACACTGATAATTAACAATAGAATATTGTAAATTATCAGTATCAACTAATAGAAGTAATTTGATTGAATATAATATATTGAGCATACGTCGACTTATATACGTCCAACTGCTCGATATATACCTTTCCTTATTTTAATTATTATCGTAAAGGTTGTACATATATAACTTACTATTTTTTATATTGCATTATATATATATATATATATATATTATACTAACATTATATAGATAATTAACAATAGAATATTGTAAATTATCAGTATCAACTAATAGAAGTAATTTGATTGAATATAATATATTGAGCATACGTCGACTTATTTACGTCCAACTGCTCGATATATACCTTTCCTTATTTTAATTATTATCGTAAAGGTTGTACATATATAACTTACTATTTTTTATATTGCATTATATATATATATATATATATATATATATATATATATATATATATATATATATATATATATATATATATATATATATAATATATATATATATATATATATATATATATATATATATATATATATATATATATACGTATTGTATGTATTTAAATTTATAAAATAATTTTTAATTTTTCTTTTGTACAAACTGCACCACCTTTAAACCAATTTTCTGTTTCGCCCGCAGGTTGACTGGTAGAGAATGCCCAACGGCATTAAGTCCACCTGACGTTACATTTTGGGCAAAAAGTTTAAAAAAATAAATACCATCTATATATTACGTCACACTTAAAGGGGTAATCATGTGAATAAGGCGGGACAAATATATAAATCTAGAGCTAAAACTCTAAACTTTAACGAAAAGCTTAACAATATTACTAAATCTATCATAAGATATCTATCATCTGTCATAAGATACAATTTAAATTAAATCTACTTTCACGTTATTAACGTAAACGATATTTTCTTTACACTAGTACTTTAAGTTTGGTGGATTGTTTAATAAGAATTCTTGTTATTTTTAAAATATCTAGTCTTCTTCACAAAAATCGAAGATGGTTCTCTATCTCCTCTAAACATGGGCATCCTTGAAGCGATCATTCATTAACTGAAAATTCTTCGTTTTCGGGCGAGACACTTGTCATATTTGGCGTCCACGCAATATGGTGTTATGTGTTATCTGTTCTGATATGGTACTCACAGTATGATCGACAGGCACACTATTTTTACATATCTTACTTACACAAATCTTAGCAAACGAATTTCTATATTATATCATTTATAACGTAAGTTGTTAGTTACATTCTCCACCCTAATCGTGTTCCAAGCTCCAAGCTCCTCCAAGCTGTCATTTTCGAGCAAAAAAAATTACGTCTAATCAAAACCGATAGTGGTTTCTTAGCATTTAAGAAAAATTACTTTTCATCTTATATTATTAAAAACAATCTAAACATAAAATAAAATATTATGCTAGTATGCATATGTCACAAGAGCATACGTCAGAACAATGAGGCGTGCCCCAATCGCGCGCCTTATCTCCGCTAGCTTTTGTCTTAATTCGATGTCGGATAATTTATGGGCGTACTTGCCATAAATAATTCTAGTTTTGTTGCAACCCAATACGACTATAGTTTTTCCGTCAAAATTCACATAAATAATGAGCGCTCGCTGGACCCGATCTTATCTCCTCGCGACAACTCTACGAACGGTTATAAACAAAGGAGGTGCTCTAATGACTGAATGAGCAATCGTAAACCCTTAAAATTTACGCGTGACTCTTTCAGCCACTTTTTGAAAAGGTTTTATATCGCGGTCGGGAGAGATCACCCTCACTCCCTAGGCGCCTACACAAACCGCGTCGCTATAACTGATTTATTCATACGTCCCGAACACATGATCGCTTTTTTGAATCGCGGTTACTTGTGCATATATATTTTTTTACCTCGACTCGTACAGGATTGATATTTAATTTAGAGAATATTCACTTTTGCATTGGAGTGTTTCAAAAAGGGCTAGCGAGTTGCTTTTGATCTAATTTTTTATTCAAAGCTTTTGCAATTTGCTCGTTTTTATTCAATGAAAACCTTTTAATTGTTAGTTAAAACATAATGTAGCTCGTGCTGGAAATTTTCTATTTACAAATGGAATATCAAAATATTGTTAACAACAGTGATCTTATTTAGTTTACATTTATTACTATTGACAAAGCTTCGATACAAAGCAAATAGTGGTTTTCAACTCACGTTCATTGGCTATACGACTTGTCGACAATATTTCAATGTGTAGAAGGACAAAAGTGGCAGATGTGCACGACCCTTCCCAACCTAGCACTGTGTACTCCCTAACGTCTGCAATTAGTGGAATTACTCCAATATTACAATTCTAATGTAATATACTAGCACTGAAAGAAACTGAAGTATCTAAACGAAATCGAATAGGCATCAATTTGGGGGGTCTATTTTAGAATTGTAAGCCGGATGACGCAAGCTCGGATAGGTACCGATAACGATTCAATATTTATTGTCACCCAACGTCCGTCATTAAGATAGTGTCAAAACTCACCGGGACACACTTACCGAGCTGGAGCGAGCACTCATAATTATTACTAATGCCTTAAATATGTCAAAACAGGAATCCAGGTAAAAAGGCGTAA
Organism: Baronia brevicornis; assembly: GCA_031353405.1. Taxonomy (NCBI): domain Eukaryota; kingdom Metazoa; phylum Arthropoda; class Insecta; order Lepidoptera; family Papilionidae; genus Baronia; species Baronia brevicornis. Next base: position 261,016 of record JASFAT010001699.1, on the reverse strand, counting down.
TTTACGCGCGTCCGATAGAGATTTGGCAGTTGGCGCCGTGCTCCCCGCTCTCCGAGGTCGTCTTCGCATCGCGAGCGGGCGCCGTGTTTTTGTCAACCATTGTCTTTGATATAAATTTTAAATAGGAAATGTTCCTTTTTATGGAGATCTAGTTTACGGCGCTGACAATGAAGACAACATAAATCTAACCTCGACGTCACTGCACCTCGCCGATGATCGATCGATAAACATTATTTATGTACTTCCGCTTACTTCAACACAATTGGACACTTTCTACGTACCGTCTTCAAGTAGAATTCTAAACTCCATAGAAAAAAAAATTTGGAATGAAATATATTTTTTTCATGGACCATTTTAAATATATAATACTATTACTTTTTGAATATAGTAATGCAAATTAATATTCTAAATTATAGCATTTAAATAAAGCAATAACATGAAACAATTTTAATGTCTGAAAGAAAAAAAATTCTTATTAAATCTACAATATATTTAAAGGTAATTTACATAAATTTATGCATCGAGTAGAAGTAAGTATGCGTTCCGAGTATAGCCTAGCTATGATCACTTATTGAATTCAAATAAGCACAACCCGGATAATCTATATGCCATTAGAAGTACTTTATGACACATAAAGAAAGGCACATCATTTGCATAAAAATTTTGAATGCCAGCCAAAACGTGTATCGTTTTTGCGAGGAGTGTATTCAGTTTTATGATTGGTACAATTAAGAAAATTGTTAATAAGGGAACAATGGCGCGAGACTATAGCACGGCACGCGGCCAATCAACGTGCCTCCGGGAGAGGCCTGATTAACGACAATAACTCGGCGACAACACGGACTTGCCCACATTTATTTTTATTTTAGTCCCTTTCCAGTCGATCTCTAATGAATACGGTTTATCTTCAAGTTTATATAAAAAATAAATCGCTTTTAACTGAAGAATCACGCCTTAAAAAAGAAGCGCTTATTAAAATTTATTTCTTTCTCTCCTCGCGGCGCTGTCGTGTACTTTGTCTCCAATAAAATTAAAAAGTCAAGAATTCTTATTTATTTTAATACAATAAACCGCAATCGCTGAATAAAGATAAATAAAAAGCAATAAAAAATAAAATCGCATTAGCAATAAACAAAATACTTCAGCGGATGTGGACAGAGCGAGGCGCACGCACACAAACATACATGGAGGCGCCCTGATCACTAACTACTTTTATAACACAATACAGTTGTTGGAATTTTACTTCCATTAAGTCTCAAAGACTTTCTTAATTTTGTAGTTATCTTAATTTAATACTAATTACTATATTTTAATATGCTTCTATAAATAATATACATAGTAACATTAATGGTATACGACGCAAAGATAATTTAAATATATTAAATAAATTATTTAAAAGTAAATATCCATCTTGATAAAAACTTTTTTCTCCTTATGCTTGCCTAAGCCTGTATCGTCTCCTAAAAATAAAAAGAGTAGGACATTTATATAGTCTGTAGTTCACCTACTTTACTCCGTATTCGGTACTGCTACTATTCCGTACTTTTCATCGTAATTTGTGTACTTAAATAGCTCTGACTATAATCAGAAAATTTTAATTCAAAAATAAAATTATTATATTGGAGCATATCTGTCTTTTTATTACCTACATATTAACCAAAAAAAGGCATTGAATAAGACGCTAACCGAAAGTTTTATAGCACATATATATGCAGGGCAGATTAATATCTGTCAACAATATATGTCTTATCATGAAAATAATTATAAATTAACTTATTCATATTTATATTTATTATCATGTTTTACTCTTTTATTTCTTTAATTATTAGAATATAACAATATTATCATTATAGTATAAATATAAAATTATGAGAATAATATTATTTTTCAGATCATTCCCCAGCGGGATACACTACGCTGTGTATCCCGCTAATCATAAGGTTTATCTTGTTAGATGCCGTATAAGTTTGGGCGTCTAAGGAGATAAACCTTACGGTTTATGCGGTGGAGAATACAGGTGCTTTTGGATTTTTTTTTAGGCTACTTACAAGATACAGGCATAATTAATTATTATTATTATTTATTTAACAGAAATCTATTGTTGTAGGAATACGAAAAATTATTTTCCAGAACCTCATATGTATGTATATACGAGTATAATGTATTTGTACTAAAACTTTGTTTTTGTAATACTTTATATATCATATTATATGAACAATTATTTTTAATGTAATGTAAGCCACAGCCGCTCCATCGAAGACCTTTATCCGATTGTCACGAGTGCTACCCTCTCCAACGTTTTCTTAATTGTGCCGAAATATTTATTTGATTGCAAACTTTGTAGCGCAGCCGTGCAACCGAAATGGTCATCGGCATCCACGTGCTGCCACAATGCCCACCGAACCGCCTCTCCTCTTCAACAAGAGAATTAGGTATCCCGTGCAATAAAAATATCTATTGCTTTCTTTAAAAATTTTATTTATCTTTATATATGAATCAAGTATACTGTGATCGTATACGTTATTTTTCGAAATCACCCATCCGATTACAGTGTATTTGTTTGGTTCCAGCTTGACAAGATAGTTTAGGCTTCGATAGGTGAAGGTGTTGTCGAGATCGAAAAAAAAAAACAATTTATTTAACAATTTTTTTTAATCTGTTTTAAGATCTGTGGCAAGACAAACTCTGCCCGAGCCTAGTAATATAATATACAATGCGAAGGGCTTTAGATTTCACATTGCTGACATCAAACCGAGACGATAGTTTATAAACTATAATATATAAATATCATCAGACTATAAGAGTTATCTAATCTAGAATTCTCACACACTGAATACTCCATTATTAAATAGTCAACAAAAAAATTTAGGGTTTCATTGGTGCGTTGGTTCGCTTCATATGAAAATAAACAAATAGACTGCTGGAGTGGATGAAGCTGAAGTGGGCCAATGCGTCTAAGCAAACGTAGTATGGGACGCTTCTTGGCCAGATAGAGCAACTGTCTGTGGAAGGCGGATGGCAGTAACTGGATACGTACCTATAGCCATAGTTAGGCTAGGTCGAGCTTACTCTGGTAGAGGTCAATCTCCACCTACAAAGTGGACTACTGCAGGCTGATAATGAGTGTGATATAATATTCAGTCCCTAATTATTTGTGTTTAGCGCACCTTTGTAAATTGATTAAAACACATGTTTAAAACATAAACATAAAAAATCTACATATATGTTTAAAACTCACAATAACTCTTTTTATTTAATGGAATATGTTATTGAAATGAGTGATAGCTTTTATTAGAAATTCTACAAAACTTATGTACGTATATATATATATATATGTATACGTATGTATGTTATGTATATATATGTTTGATTATCTATGCATGTATGTATGAAGGAAAAATTTGGGTATAGCAAGCGAGCTCCTATAAATTTATAACAAATATACGCACATTACCACTTTAAGTAAGAACAACTTGAAGTTAAATACGTATTAATATTTAAAATTACTATTTTAAGTAAGAACAACTTGAAGTTAATTACATATTAATATTTAAAATTACTATTTTATTACAAGTATTTAATTTACTATTACAAGCATTAATATTTGTACCTATACCAAAAATATAAAGTTAATTAATATATGATACAAGGTGAACATCGTAAATCATGATATTACACTTTAAATAGCAAAGTCTCAATACTTCGAACTCTATTATTGTTCTAACTAAACATCGAGTATGAAATACTGGTGAACGAGGACAAAATACGGCTTTTACTGCGAGTTTTGTATGGAGCCGCTCTGAACCAACAATCGCGATCTAAAGCAAGATAAAGATGTCAACTAGCGCGGTCCCACCGTTCTCATGATTTGCAATGGCATTCTAGTCGTTATAATTACGACTTACCATCAAATGGCCGTATGATAAACATGTAACTACAGTTCGACCGAGAAATGGTAATCGTCATCACCCGCATATCAATATTGAAATATCTGAACTTTGAAAAACAGCAGAGATAATTTTTTGCACGGCTATCGTGTTTATGGATGCTCCATTATAAATCCTCTTTGATCTTTTCTAGCATGTCGCGTCTAATTTTAAAATGTAGTTATTGGTAAATTAGTTTAGTTGTGAAATTTATTAATTCCACTTAATAATAACGTACGTGTAACAACATCCAACGATGGTCCTAACATAGCTGACTAATTATCGTGGCGCGGCGTGTCGTAAAATAGTGCATATTGACGGAATATAGAGAGGCCGGCACACACTGCTTAATGACATTAATCACATTGATTTATTGTGGTTCCGAGTTATTACAGGCCGGGCGCCTAAACTTGTGTGCGCGCTGCGTGCGAACACAGTTAGGATTTGAATGTGTGTATATTTCTTGTGTAAATGTAATGTTTGTTATATACAGGCCGATGGGGAATATTGATCAATGTAACATTATTTAATAAAAATACAATATTAGTTATATATATATATATATATATATATATATATATATATATATATATATATATATATATATATATATATATATATATATATATATATATATACACTCATAATTTTTTTCAGAATTGATTTTAATCAATTAAAAAGTATTACCAATATATAATTCAATAATGTATTGAATATTTGATATATCTATTGTCATTTAAAGAGTGTTTAGGTATTGTTATGATTAAATAGTGTATGACGAACATTTTCGTCAGCAACAACTGAGAACATCCTTGGTAGTGTAAGTGTGACGCGTACCGCGGATCGGATAGATTGGCGGCTATAGTGTGCGTGCACGGCATTAGGCAACAATTTACGCTGTTTGCGGCGTGTTAATATTGATTGGTTCGCTTTATTTCGACTCGCGCGAATATATCCACGAAACTAGTTCATCACATGAGGTTACACTGAATAATCTTGAGTACTAACCTCATACAGTACACTGTATATTTTTCTTCTTTTTAATAAAATTATAAATAATTTTATATTACCGACTAAAATTTTTGTTAACCATTAAAATTAAATACCTAAACTTGTGTGCTTGTGCTAGGAAATTATACCATACATCAATATCCTTTTGTCATTAAACTAAAGCTTAGATTGTAAACGCAACCTAATAAAAAGAAATGCAATATAATATTATTTACGCATTTCATTGATATTATATAATTTAATTTAATTAATGAGACCACGGATCTCACAGTGAAACTGTGAAAACAGTTCTGTGAGATCTTATATAACTAAAAAATCTGTAATTAGTTTAAATAATGTAAAATAAAAAAAATCCAACTGAGCTACTTAATAAAGGCACAAATAGACAAGCCTTGACGTTGCAATATTGAAAGTTATAATTGTATTATATCATTTAACTTTAAGCTGTTACTCTTATTTGTTATATAAATTTATTTTTAATTCAGTCATAACTACTTCTCAGTAGATGTTAGTGCTGTCGAATCAGGTAGCTAAGAGAATTTCGCGATATTTTATGTAATATTAGATTTCTGTTCATCTAATTTAGACGATTGAGTGCCTTCTGTTTACCACGATACGTTATTCAATTTTTTTATTAAAATTCTTAATTTTTCGACATAAGAAATTCCATTTCATGGTTAAGAAATTATTACCATGACAATGTATATAGATCAAAGTTCATAGTCTCACAGATAACCAGAAGTAGGTTCGGTTATATTTAATTGTTCGGTAATGTTAAATGTTTAATTAACATGTCTAAATCCATCTTTCCTTTCCCTTGCCCTTTCCTTTCTTCTCTATTCTTTTTCCTTCTTCTCCGACAAGCCATGGTCTGACGTGCCAAAGGATGCGTAGCTAAGGGCGAGCTTAGTCGTAAGCGTACTGATCGTCCCGGAATCGGTCTCCCCCGGGTACTATAGTGCCTTACCTCAGCATGTGGGGCTCTGCTAGGGCTGACCTCCATTCTCCCTTGCGGCTCGTGGGATTCACTGTGATGAATTCAAATAAACCTAATTTGTTAAAAATGACGGCGACGTGATTCGCCACCCGTTACGTCTTGATTCCCACGAAGGCGAGAAGCGAATTACGGAAAACCGCTTCGCTACGATGAATGTGAGAGGAAGGATGAATGAAACGATGGATGAGTGTGGAGGAAGCAAGGAAGGTGTGCCAGGATCGTAGCGGATGGAGATCTGTGGTTTCTGCCTGCCCCTACGGGAGGCAGGTGTGACGATATATATGTATATATGTATTAACTAACATTCAAGTTACAAAGATAACAAAAATGATTAAGTATATTCGAAAAACAGCTCGGTACAGATATTAGGTACTTAATACATATATTTACAGGAAATCAAAATGTAATAAAAAAAGCATTAAAAGTAGAGAGCATAACATATAGCTTTTCGCGTTAAATGATTATATTTATTTAAATAAATACCTCTCAAAATATTTTATCTACCAAACAGTGTAAGGACGAAGTGCTCCCTAGCTAGTGCAGCTCAGAAATTCAACTTTCGCATCGGAATAAGTGCTTATATGGCCTAAAGATAAAGAACAAATTTACAACAATGTATAACACGCACGACAAATTTGTTTGGAGACAAATTATTGAAAGATAATTTTTTACTTATATTACACGGTTCGGTAACTGGTATTATAATCTTTATTTGGTATTAAAAACCATCATTAACAGCATTTGGTAGTCTACTGGCGGACATAGGCCTCCCCTAAGACACGGCACTTCTTCCGATTCGAAGATCCGATCTTCGACTTCACGCATTTAATATCTGCCAGCCGCTCATATAATATATCATATTATAATTAGATGAAACTTTAAGTGAATAACTTGTAAAAAATCAAACATTTCCGTTAACAAGAGGAAATTTTTGTTAATCGAGAAATACGTCGCCGTCATTAAAACTGGATCTGTCTCGCCGTGACCATGGAAAACGAGGCTATAGACACTTGCTCGACCCATTTCATACGTTCAAAGGTACATACGTGCACACGTTTGCGGGCACGTCGCGCTGTCGCCCTGGCATATCAATCGCGCCATTATAATTTCATAACACACGCATGTCAACGTAAATAATACGCAAAATTTATGTTACGAGGTTCTCACCGTTCACTAGAGGCGCCATGAATGCTTAATAAGGCATCATTAAGTATAGAACATCACTCTGCTTATATTCATTTAAGGACGTGGATATAAATTCAATTAAGCCGTTTGCATTTAGGCACGATAGTCAGCAGAAAATAAACAAATTTAACATTTAGATTCGTTGAAAATTTTTATCCACGGATATTTTTCGTTTGTATGTCTCAAATATCAATTAAATATTCATTTACATAAACTGATATTTAATTTTCACAACTGATGCGTTTTTTTATGGGATATGAAGACAAACGAGCAGGCTTATCACTTGACAGAAAGCAATCAACGCACTGCCATAGGCATTGCAGAAGCGATGCTGGCCTATAAGAAATGTGTAAACTTGTTTTTTTAAGGTTTGTAATAACATATAAACAGTTTGTGTTCTTTTAATTGTTAAATAGATGGAATTAAAAAATGATGGAGTAAATTTTTATCTATTCCAAACGCTCTTTATTACATTGTAATTTAATTAATTTTAGTTACGAATTTAATTATTTTATAGTTTTTAGAGTGTTATAAGTCAAAGTTCATGAATTCGATTCCAGCATCAAAATAAATATTTGTTTGGCCTAAAGATAAGATGGCCAGAGTGTTTATTATAGACATTTGTGTATAATAAACACGCAAATTGTTGTTTGGTATCCATAATACGAGACATCCTGGTGTAGGGATATGAGTGTAAAGTGTTAAATGTATACATATATTCACCTCTTCATCTAGCTATCCTTTGGTTGATACTGGTACTTGGTGAAGTATACTAAAAAAAATGCTTAACAGAATACAGTAAGATACAGAATATTCGTATATTATTTATTATATTAATTACGATATTAATCTAGAAATACTTTTCAACAAATGGTCCTTTATCTTATTATTTTTACTAACGATTAGGGCAAATATAATGGAGTGGAGGGTGAAATCTTCCCCAAATCAAGTAATGACTAAGTGAGAGATGTTATTGTCTGTCATCATTAAGCATATTGTTTCCGCAATAGGCAATCCTAATATTTAGTAGACGATTACCTATTATTTTGTTTCAAGATCCAAATAGCGCAGTGGTGAAGTGTTCGCTTTTTGAGCCGAGGATCATACTTTCAATTCCCATATAACGATAAATATTTATATGGCCTACAGGTATTCAAAGTGTGGATATTTTTTCTTGTTATTTGTGTGTTTATAATTGTATCCACAATATAGGAAGCCCTAATGTAGGAGTTAAGAATATTGGCTTGTTTGTTTCAATTTTTTGGAATATAAATTATAATATATTATTATAACATATACTTCAAAAAATTAAAAGGTGTTACCAGTTTTATAAAGAGTTCGATATCAATTAATCAATCAACAGCCCGTGACAGTTTACTGCTGGACGAAGGCTAGCCCCAAAATTGCCATCTAGCCCGATTTTCATCTTCACGCATCGAATGTCTGCTAGAATTTGATATAATATAAAATATAGCATAAAATGCTATCTCTAAGCAATTGAATATATTCACAATAAATTAAATTTCATTTAAATGTATTCACTTATTAAGAAAATACAATTGTCACATAAACACATTGCAGGGAATTATTCTTGTAGCGCATTGAAATTAATGTTGATAAATATACGGACGAAGCGGTCGGCGGACGTCGCAGCCGGAAGTAGCCACATCCATCATCCGCCCGCCCTGGATAAAAACGCTCGTTAGAGCCTCCGCCCGCCCCGACCCTCTTGCCCGGCCTCTACCTGCCTCTCTATTAATGTTCCACTCAAGAGCTTCTATTACTACCGTCATTTATTATAACCATTCTGCCAAATTGGCTGATCTCGCATAACGCTATCGACTACTAAAAATAAATTGGTAAAGCATGATATAAGTGTATTAACATTATCTAAACTAATTGATTTCACGTCATTTACTGACAATAACTTATTATACTCTGTTGTAGCATGCTGAATATCTTTTAAATACCCTTTGAAAATTAACGTATTTGGTGTATTATTATGTGATTAAGATAGATTTTGTCGGTCTTAAAATTTATAGGGGTGTGAGTATTTCAATCGCTCCGTCTTGTCTCACTGCCAACCTTACCTACACCTGATGTGTCCTACCTAGTAACAGGTATGGCATTGACTCATGTTGATCCCGAAAACTTATAGAATAATTATAAATAGCCTGGTGTGGTGAAAAAGTTGCCCCTGAAATCGACATTCCAATGGTGACTTTGGAGCTTATTTTTCCTTTTTGCCTGAAATATGTACACATCTAGCAGACTCGGAATAAATATTTATAAATCCATACATATATTTATTCCGATGCGGGGATCGAACCCGCGACCATTAACTCTGCCACTGAGCCAATCGTTCGTCACTTACCTATAAATCATACACAAGTAGTGGAAGAAAAATTCGATATCTTCCCTGCTTTCAAAACTATTATATTATTCTATTTAAGAGGTCTACCTGCTACAAAGATACGGTTAACAAAGATCTAATTACAATACAGGCAGATAATTCTAAAATAATAAAAGAAGATGACAACAAAATCCATAAAAAGTATTGCGTGTGACGGCAGGTTACAAAATTTCGTCGTCGTATAATTTGAATATTTAAAACTAGATAACTTAAATGTCGTGTTTAGTTAATTTACTTAATCTACATTAACGAGCTGGATAAAAGATTTTATGACTATTTTTACATTCTATTTGTCGATAGCTGCGCAAGTGTTGGGAGTATATCGGTAATAAATGTCTAATTTGAAGGCTATGATTACTTGTCAAGCTTATTCACCTATGTGGAGCAAAACATCGAAATAAATGTAAAGCCTCAGGGGTATTTTCAGGCGCGGATTGAAGGTGCACGCGGGGGTGATATCGAATCCACGGGAAATGCGAGATGTGGGGCAAACGCACACGTATCCAGACAGTCGTGCATAGCGTCACGATAACAAAACAGTCAGTTTGCCAACTCTTCACACGTGAACAAAAATACTTCACGTTTAATGCGAGAATTACCGTCACAAATGTATTTTGCTAGATTAAATATCTACCGAGTAATTAACTTTATAAATTAATATATAAATATTCATATTCATGTAAATGAATAAAAAGTAGGTAGGTATTCATTTTAATTGTGAATATGCATATTATTTGCTTATGATTTAATTGGACCCACAACACATGAAATCGAGGTTTAAGTAGGTATGTGAATGTAAAGCGTTTTTGAAATTCCATTTTTTCCTTAGCTTATTTCGTCCAAAATTATACTAAACGGCTGAAAAAGGCTTGAAAAAGGCTAAAGAAAATTTAACGAAATACTCATTAAAGGATTTAAACTAATAAGTTACGTTCGTTTCGACCCTAAAAAAAGTTGTTCTATCTATCAAAACATTGAAATCTCTTTGATTAGATTCAAACATTGATATTAAAAAGTAATGGGGCGGACAATGTCGCCGGAAATAACATCACTTTACTAAATTCAATAATGCAAATTGAAATATATCTTTAATATAAAATGTATACAAAAACACATGAAATGTAATGAAGATATCTTATTTTTGTTATTGAATCATATGAAAACATGACAATTTTGTAAATTTTGAACTTTTTTCTCAAAAATAATGGAATCGATAAAACGTTTCCGCCTACAGTCATTTTACAAAACACATTGACACTTTGAATGATGACTTGTCCAGTCCGCTGTGGAAATAAAATAATATTGTGATTTCATTACTCAGAATTATATAAACTTTAAAATACGGAATTTATACTTAATAAATAGTTATTATAATCAAATAAATCACCATTCCTGCACGCCTGCGACGATTTCCTATTCGCCATAAGGTGTAGTTAAAGGCATAAAGTGCCGCTTAACCCGATCTTCAGCTTCAGGCATCAAAATTCTGTCTGTCGCCCTGGACTGCTCGTCACTCTACCTGACCGGGACGTCCTACACTACGTTTATCCAGTTCGCTTATCGAATACACTTCCGTTTATTAAAATATCAACTGAGAAAATTGACTCATCAGACGCTATGTAAAGTATCGAATAGATAAAGTAAATACGAAAGGTACATGATCGAATAGACATAAAGGATAAAGTTATAAGGTAGCGATTCAGTACGACACCCGGCGGGTATTAAAATTATTATGAAACAGCCGTCTCGCGATAAGGCGGGATGATACGGGCTTACCACCGCCCCTACGCTGTCGCACTATCGCATGCCACTCCGATTCCTTTTCACTGTGCAACTAAATGAAAAGTTCTAAGCAACGTTTTATGTCAAAGTTTGTTGTATATTGCCATAGTTCAGATTTCTTACTTAATTAAAAATTTATAATTATTACTTAAACTTTATTTATATTTTTAGTACTTATGGCCTGGTCATAGGTACTATCCTATTTAACATAAAAATAGTTCTGTGATAGCACATTATAGTTATATATATTTTTTTATTCTTAATGTACATGTTTGGTACAAAGTCAGATTTGATACCTTCAAAAAACAAGCCTATATATACCTAAAAGGCCGGCAACGCTTCCGCGACTCCTGCGGTGTCGCGGTTATCCATGGGCGGCGTTGATTGCCTTCCATCAGGCGACACGCTTGCTCGTTTGCCCTCCTATCCCATAAAAAAAAGATTTAATGCAGAAAGGTATTCTCTATAAGTCAACATTATATTTTTGTAGCAGAGCAGATAAATGAGCATACGAATCCTGATGGTAGGCACGTGTTCACCGTCGCCCATAGATAGATATCTGCAATGCCAGAGGCGTCACAAATGCGTTGCCGTTCTTTCATGGACACATACATACACATAGTAATATCCAAGATACGAAGAGTAATTTTATTAAATTTTATGTTAATTTTTAATCTCACTTATAATCTGACAAAATTATATCTTGTGATGTTTTAATAAAATTGTATACTAATCTAATCTTTCCTAATTTATAAATGATATATGAATGTACTTATGATAAATCACAGCCCTTAATAATTGTAGCGGTAAAGTTATTCTTAATCTTTGGTTTTAATAAATCTTAGTCTGGAACGTACTAAGAATTAAAAACAATATAAAAGACACACGCGTCACAGAAACCCAAGACAACACAAACGTGACAGTGTTTACATATCCCATCCATTAAACAACGACTTTAAAATCTTTTAATATACAATCCTTAGCTAGCATTTTTATTAAAATTCACCTAAAATCAAGTGCGAAAACTTAAAACATTAACCGTAAGAAGTTATTCCAACAATGTTAGCTTGCAGCAAGTTGGCAGAAGCTGCATCGGTGGATAGGTAGTAGGTACATCGAACTACAATTATAACTCGAGGCCTGGACGCGACAGCACGGACCGTCGCAACAAATAAAATATGTCGACGACGCGCAAGGGGGACGGCTAGCGAAATTTCGTACACGAGACAAAGATAAGCTTAACCAGCACGAAATTATGAGCGTTTAACTGTTTCTAGCTGTAAAATCTGGCACGGGTGCTTCGCCGGCTCGCCAGCGCGCGTTATTTACGAGGGGGTGGTTGCGCCTCCCCGACGCTGCACCCGAGATAGTGCCTTCCCCGGAAGAGCGACGCCGCCGCCGCAACCGCCGCGCGACAGATCCACTCCACCGCACCGAGCAGGCAAATATAACCCTTCACCCTCACATTACAAACTCCATTACCCCATATTCAATCCTCTTGCCATCGCAGCACCTCGCTTCGGCTTGTACAGATTGCTGGCCGTACTTGTCGGCTTCGAAAACAACATTCAGATTTAACTTCTATCACCATAGCAGTAGGACGAGATCGCTTCGAAGACTACACTGATTTCAGTTGACCGTACAGCGTTTTCCTACGGCATGTTAAAGATGTCTGTATTTCTTGTTTATGATAGTATAAAACTATGTCAGGTAAATTTATATCGCCATATTTATTATTGCGATAATGTCTATTGCGAGAGTATGTGTAAAATAAGTACGATATAATATTAAACGACTTTAGGCACCGTCAACACACTTTGTTAACCTTGATGTGCGGCCTAAATAAATTAATACAACTTCCACGTAAAGATAAGCAATGGGTTTTACGATTCCGTTTTTGAATACTCGCATAAAACTGGAGATAATATAAAACGTCTAGTTAATTATGCCTAACAATAAATTGGAGTTATTGTGTCGATAAAAAAGCAATGGATGATGTGCACACGTACCTACTGGTGAGTGGGTACATTGAAAGCGCAATAGTAGTTAAAGCATACGGCACCTCGATACAAATACTAACAAAGGGAATAAGGGTCGTGTACCTTTGTCATTTAAGTGAAAATATACGAGGCAGAGAAAAGAGAAAAATGCGCAAAACCATCTAGAGTATTATGCCGGCCGCCAACCATTACTTTTAATATAAATAAAATAACAAAATATGAGCGTCCGGCCGCTGAGTGCCCCCGGACACTTTTATATTTCAAGAGCGAATCGCGGCTGCCCGTGTCCGCCACGCAAGATTTATTTTTCCGACTTACAACCCAACGTTCCTTTTGTCATGAACTATTTAAAATTATTTGCACAAATTCAGTGAAGTAATCTCCAAAATGTGAAATTATTAAATTATAAAATAAAAACAAAAACAAACTTAATAGCTGAAAAGCAAAAAAAATCTTCAAAATTACTAAACTACGTTTCGGTAAATTAACTCGTTAATTAACAAAATAGGTTATTAAAGTTCTATATAACTCATTAACGATTTCATTCTCTTAATAAAGGCATGTATTGCTTTCTATAAAAAAACGAAGAAAAATAACTAAAAATGAGACTGAAGAATATTCTTAAGAAATAACGTAATAAAACAAATACATGTAAGACTTGATCTGTCGTATGCAAAGATTGCGGCGCCTACCAGACATAAAATATGACGACAATAGAAAATAAAAAATGGGTCTCAAGAACAAGATATTAACATAAAAAGTTTAATTTTTAGGTAGACGAGCATAAAATTTATTTTTGTGCTGCATTTGCGTCTTCAGGTAATTCCCCAACTGGTGTACGGGAACGCAGAAGCAGGTAGGGGTGTGGTGCCTGGAAATTCTGGACATATAATCTCTAATACGGAGTTGGATTCACCTCGAACTTTTAATGTAGGGTAATATTTTACTGTATTTTTTATAGTATTAAACTGTACTGAAATATACGTAGATGCACTCCCTATACTAAAATATGTTAAGCAAAATATCAACGCTATAGTCGTGTCTAACGTACTGCAATCACGATCCAAAAAATGAATGTGTTGTTTGTCGGAACCGGCCGACCGTCGTGCGTGCGTTCGCGCCGACAAACGCCAAATCATGACGATATTGATACGAAAAAAATAATATGGGCAGTGTGAATGAGTTAATGTACGTAACGATTTTAAGTTACACGGTTAAAGTTATATTATTCTGAGATCTTGGGATTAATTAAAAAATATTTACCAAACAACTATTTATTCTTGATTCTAATCCTATAATCTGTGATTATCCAAATTTAACCCTTGTCTAATCAAAAAATCATTCTTTATATATCTGAAAATTTAAATATATTTATATATATTACTTATAATATAATTGAAGAGTTTCTTCGTGAGGAGCTCATCCTGGTTGCACTTTCAGGTCATGATGAAAGTCATGTCTAGCTGTCACAATTCAATAATTGTACAAAGTTTTGTGTGTGTGCTATTAACCGATTATATGTTACCTCGTGAGCAGTTGATCTGGCTGCATCATCAGGATGATATCATATTATTGCATTATCATCATTTATGATCTATACGCAAAATAAATATGATTAAATTCGATTTCAAAGATTCTCCTACATATGTATATACTTAATTGCAGGCGAAGCTAATAAAAGCATGTTAATAAATCCAATGACATTCATTATATTTGAAAAATAAATTTCCATTATACGTATAAATTAATTGTACTTTACAAATGGTACAAAACGTAAAATTGTACTTTACAGATGGTTCAACAATGAAACTATTAGACGTAGTAATCTTTTTCTCAAGTTAATTTAAAATAAAACAACACCAATATTTGTTGCAAGACAAAAAATATTTCGCAATTTGTTTACAATCCTCCAGTTGAAAAAGTAATTTGCAATTAAGCATCATCTTTTTCTCTGTCATATCTTTACGCTAATCATCGGATACCCACAGTCTGTCTATACGCATTTAAAAATAAACTTGTTGGCTACAATGTGGAACGCATCTTCTCATGCTGAGTTAATAACACAAGACTGCATTTGTCTGTAATCACTGGTTCGTGTATCAAAGACGCACTTAGTGAGCTATTCCAGCTGTCATATTGATGATTTAAGTGGCACTCACGTGGCCGATGACGACATTATTTTTGCATTTCGCCATGTCGAAACTTCATCCTATATTGCCGGAAAAATCGAAAATAAAAAATCGATGTTATTTAAACACGCACAATACTTTACGCCGCGTACAATTTAACACTTATTTCTTGTTCCCGTAGTCCTCGTGTTACTTCTCGCTGGTTGGCGCAAGTAAAACATATTTTGTTACATCCGAACAAGAACAGCCATTATTTTAATTGTAGTTTATATTATTTTTATTAATTTATTTTATTTGAACTTTTCCACAAAGTGCACACCATGCGGACTTAATGCCATTGATTTGGAAGTAGTGCAACTTGACAAATGAAATAAGCTAAAAATTACTTATATGAGTTCGGCTACATTAAAAATACATAATAATACATACATACATATACATATATATATATATATATATATATATATATATATATATATATATATATATATCCACAAACATATATATTACATACATAAATATCCGTATATATACATATAAATACAAGAAAAAATAAAATAAATATTCGCCTTACAATGCATACTCTTATCCTTATGGACTTAAAGAATTGTCAGAGTTTGAGTTTAAAAAGGAATTAATTTGAAGTTTTTTTTTATGTTAAGAGGAACGTCATTTATATAGAGATTTTTTTTATTTGAGAAGTTTTGATTTCAAATAGGTCATGGTTAATAGACTTTTTTTATACAGCCCATATATGTTCCATTGCTGAACGTAATTTCTTTTAATTTTTTTGTTTAATAATTGCAAATATTACAAACGATTTGAATAAGGTGCTTCAAGAATTTATAATGTGATTATTAAATTATTCCTAAGCATGTAAAAAATTTCAATGAGCATAATTCATAATAAATAACAAAAAAATAATAATTAATATACCATCTCAGTTACATAATATTAATACACCTGAACACTATAATAAACTAAAAAGTAAGCGTACACGAAAGTCGGCGACAATAACCCTTTAGAGGTCGAGGCGAACAAACAGTAACAAGGCGCTAAGCTATGTCAATGCGGAGGGAAGCCCGACGCCGTGTCTCGCGCACAAGCGACGAGCGTGACGACAAGCGAGAAGCGGGAACGTACGTGCGTGTCGAACACAACCTGCTATCAATCAACGTCCACCTTTAATAACTTAATTCTGACAAAGTCGACCCAATACTCTATGAAGCAACTTCATAAAAGAATAAAAGCTACGTGTGTATAAACTAAAAAACTTGTTACTGTCGGCCCGGCGACCGTTCCGGTCCGCCGATAATTACGTATATATTCCCCCGAAACCTTACAAAGCTTCATCGACCAATATCAATCGAAAGTGTACAGAACAAAGACACGTGAATAGATATCATTGTTACAGTCACGGATGGAAACCACAATAAAATCGCGCGAAACGGCAATAGCTATTCAGAGGGCGATATTAAAATGCATGGAAATAAATTCGGCGTCGCATTCGGCTGTACAGCTCTGGGGGTGCAGTAAAAATAAACAGCGACGCCATTAGAACTCACTTCCATATTCAAATTTATGAACGCGTCCGCGCCGCCCGGCCGCCACTCACGCCGGCCCACCGGTCATTTAAGCGATCGCCATAATAAATTTGACGATAAATTTAAAAATTTCACCCTCGTTTTACCACTTGCGAATACGTCAGATAAACACTCGCGCGGGGACTTTGAATGGAACATGTAGGTAGCCTGTATCATTACGCCGAACCGTTCCACTTGAATCCCCTAAAATTGAGCGCAAAATACATAACTATACACTTTTTTTAGTTTCAATTCCAGTCATTAAATTCGTTCATTGGAAATAATTAAGATGGCCTAATATAGACAGATTTATAAGAATAAATAGAAAGGAATGAAATAATAGGCTGGAGAGCTCGGCGCATCAGCCGGCGAGCGGCGCGTGCTTTAGCTTAAATAAACATACGTTTTCAAAAATTTGTGTATTTAAATCGAATGTGACTTGTGTTACTGGAGCTATTTCGGTTTTAACAGCCGCACTGATGAATCTGAAATAACACCTCGCGATACTACCGTTCAGGGAACTCACATTAATTTATATGGGATAAGGTGTCATCATAAACAGGAATTATTTAGTCAACTGAGGTTTGAAACAACATTACCGCGACGCGACTGGGTAATTAAGGCTAAAATAAATCAATACATATTTACTAATTCTATTAGGTTCGCAAATAGGTTCTCGCTGTTGTAGTATAAAAATGCAACTCAATTGTGCAAAAATGCTTACATATATATTATTCAAAGAATTGCCCATCTTTCTGGCAGAGCTCGATTACATTGTTCCACTATACCCATAAAAATATCCATTTTCGCAGTCAGAACTAAAATACCAAAGGGTAGGCTTGTCTGGAGACATACCACACCCTCGCAGAATATGGACGTCAAGTGGTACTAGCACTTTACGAATCCCCAATTCCTTCTTGCTTTCTTTACTTCCTTCTACCTTTCCATTACTTCGTTCTTCCACCAATAAGTCCTTAATTCCTACCCTTTATTCATATCTTTACTGTAAGGTAGGCAACGCATCTGTATTGAACTTAATTCTGCAGATGTTGCTTACTATTATGTGACCCGCTGGCTCGTTTGCCTATATATATATATATAACTGCAGAAAATACCTCGTGGTCAATAAATGGCGATATGTACTGGAACCGATATTAATAAATAAGCTGGAGGTTTTACCTCAATAATGAAAACCAATCTGCGAACCCGAATTCACCTGCCAAGCGTGGCGAATACGTTTTACAATATTTTCGGCAGTAAACTATTACGGCTGCATTGATTATTGATTTATTCATCATCAATACAGCCGTAACAGTTTCCATCCTATGCAGCCATCCATAAATTATGTCATATTGTAAATGTCAACAAAGTGTGACGTGAGGTCACATGTATAAGTCTAAAATGCTAAAAAACGAACTCCTACGAAAAACTTTAAAATATTACCAATTCTATCAATATTTAACAAAATATATAAATATTTCGAGAGTAGTGTTTTAGTTTATGATTTCTAATTGTAAACGTAATTCAAAACGTTATGACGTCACACCAGCTAGGTGTGATGGTAACACAAATGTAATCAGTTGTGACGAAGGCGGAGTGGGGTCTAAAAATCATGTTATTTTTGAATTGTCCCTAATGTTATGTATGATTAGAACTCGTCTCCCTCGCGTATCACATAAAGCACAAACATTCTACTGAGCTAACACAACACAAATATGGTACATATAAGGAAATAACGATTTATACTCTATTCCAATTTTAACGAGACACTATCTTCATTGGAACTCGTCTATGTTGCTACCTTAATTGATAGTAATGAAATATTTTCGAGCCATCGAATAATTCCATAGAGAGGCAGAGCGCAGCGAAGCCGGTGACGTGACAATGAATATTCAACGCCGCGTGGCACACACTCACATAAAAACTCCAACACAATGTTAGCTGTTAATTAAAAGTCTATTTAATTATTTGATTTGTGTACGGCTATCGCTCTGCTGCGATGGTTTTTACACTGCACATACCTTTTGCCTATACGTGCACTTAATTTAGTTTATATCTGCTATTAAATTAGTATGCATATATATACATGTATTCGTGTATAGCTATAGCATGCAATGTGTACGCACACATTTACGGCACGTCCTCTCGAGGTAAGTCTGACGTTTATAGCTCAAAGTTTTGTTATTGTTAATTCTTTCACACGTGGACAGTCAAAATCTTTACTTAACTAAGATCCGCGACAAGCATACAATAACAGAAAACTAATAATGTGTGTTTTCCTACTGGATGAAGTGGATTTATTTGGAACTTAAACCAAAAACTAACCGAAAAACGGCTGTCAGCAATTCTCCACCCGCCAACCACTATATACAACACCAAACACACACTACTACCTTTCCACCTTCTAAACGCCACGTGTTTCGCCCAACACGAGGCATCTTCAGGTATAGTAGACTGTACGGAAAACACTTTTCGGTTGTCTTTCGAAAAGGAAAACACACATTATTAATTTTCTGTTATTGTTTGCTTGTCGCGGATCTTAGCTAAGTAAAGGTTTCGACTATCCACATAGTGATAGATTTCCGCAAAGTAACGCCTGACTCCATTAATTCTTTCACAGTAAAATATTATTATCATGTTAATAAGTTATCTATCTTGGCTAGTTAACATCAGGGATTGTGAATACTGTCGAAGCGCTTCGCCTCACTAAAGACAGAGATGGCCATACTGAATCGACTGTCAACCTTCGCGACTCCTTGCGTCACGTAGCGTAACTTAGCATAGGAAAGGTATTAAAAGAAGAATAGAAAAAGATTACTATTAGCACCGCTGTAACAGTTCACACCTAAACACTGGCCTCGCAAATGTTGTTATCATAACATATATAATCTAAATTCAACCCAAATAAAACCCATATTTTTCTGTTTTAAGAATTTATTATGTTGCTTAACTTAAAGTGAATCGATAAATAAAACAGCTTTCATTTCCCATAAGATCACAACTAATAGCTTCTGTGTTACTTGCTACTATTGCTGAGTAGATCATGACTGTGCACTATGAAATTATACAGCCTCTGCTTAAGGTTAAAAAATATTCATCCTGCAGGCTGCGGGTCACGTAACGAGGGTGTCTCTGGCTTCACGAGCCGCTCGGTGACTTGCACAAATATTCCAAATTGCTTCTATCACATTAACATTGAGTTCGAACCCCAGGAGTCAAACGCATAACCTATTTAATTTGTAGCGCACAAAGCGATTGACATGGCTCCCGGCATCCGCTCTATCATAACGAACTGCTCGCGAAGTCGTTTGAAAAATTAAAATTCGAACCCCGAATAGATCTAGTTACGTGTGTCAATGGGAACAATTCGTCGCGCGTACGTTTGTTATGAACCGTTCACGGAAACGCGCTCTTCCCTTCATTGTAAGGTTTATTGTTGTATGATTTTTTCCTTATATTGTTCTGCTTCGAATATAGCGCAATGTGGATTGGATATCCAATTTTATATCGATCTTTATTGTTTGTCGATATATATTATATACTTAGGTACTATAGGTACATATGTTTCAAATGTTATATTGCCCATGAATAGCATCACGTTTACTCAATATATAGTTTATATATATATATATATATATATATATATATATATATATATATATATATATATATATATATATATATATATATATATATATATATATATATATATATATATATATATATATATATATATATATATATATATATATACCTGCGACTGACTTCAGAAACAGTCATTAAGGTTTTAGTAGACGCCTTTTGTGAAATTGGCTATTGCATTGCTTTAAAGACTACGCTAAACATGACGTAGCGGCTTATGAAATAGATCACCCTGATCGGAAGAAAATTCTGGATGAGCGGATAATTTAGCAAGTACTTTTGATGTAGTCTCACGAGATTAGTGGTGAAGCCTACTCACTATCAGCTCCGCGAAACTCTCCTTTCAGGCCTACGTCAAAGTATGTTCTCTATATACGCAATTTCTGTAAGCAACCTGAGTAGTTAAACAGAACAGGTTATTTTACCCAGTGTAGACATCACATTTATATAGAAAAAAAATATATGTATGTAAAATTAATATGTGAATACCAAACAAGGAAAAACATGAATTTGGTATAAAACATGTTTTGACATCCTACTAAGAATAATTCTTTTTACTTATTTCAGTTAAGCTAAATTATACTTAGATATATTAGAAATATATGGTCACATCAATGGTAGATAAAATCGAACCCACGACTTATCGTAGGTACCTAAGCTCAACTCCAATTAAATAATAAAATGAAATACCATATGTAATATTACCTGAAATAATCAAAATACAATAATCTTTTACTTCTTACAAGAAACTAAATACCTATCTATTAATTACAAACTGCATAAATCTCTAATAAAATAATCTCTAATAAAAATAGTTTTTCTTTATGAGTCCTAGTACTTTTGTCATTTTAGTATAGTTAGGAACATAATGTGTACGTCTTATGTATCTTCTAGACACTACATCCATATTCTCTTAAAATGGTATAGAAAACAATTCTTCCATTGATTCAGGAAGAAGAATCAGAAATAAATACACAGACAGTTGAAACGTCTATAGATACCTCAGATGAGTCGCTATTATCCGTTATTATCAATTATTATATATTATAGAGAATTATTATATATAGAGAAATAATTTTTAGTATATACAAAACAACCATTTCATTCATCACTATCATCTCTAACTATTTTTTTATCAAATTACATTCAAATTATTCTGCTACGTACATGGGTACACTACGCAGGACAGAGTTCAATAACATCTCAAATAATCTTTACTTTATGTAAGTATAATATTCGTTCATGTTATATTAATTATTATGAATAATAAATATAAAATTTCAATTTTAATAAACTATTATGTTTTTAAGTATCAAGATAATTTATGTTGTTCTAACTCTTAGCTTCTGCTTAGCGACATCTCCCGACTATGACCGGAGCCTTACGCAAATAGATACAAAACTAAACTTCCATCAAACATTTATCTAAAAAATACAAGCTAATTAGTAGAAAACAAATAAAGAGATTTGTAGTACATAATTTTTTTAATATAATATAATTTGCACGATAAATACAAATTCACGTAACAGGGATTTGAACTTGTTACTTCTCAATCAGGAAAAAGAACATCGCCCGGTGAGGAAAAATTGAAAGTCAGATTATTATTATCTTATTAATGACACGTTCACGTATACATTACTTATATATGTTAAAGTATAAATGAAAGTCGAAGATGTGTCGCGAATAACCCAAATATTTGTACGACCATCAAAAACCCTCCAATGAAATGTATAAACAAAGGATTATAACTTACAAAGTGCAGCTTCAATTAGCGAATGTGGGAGGCTTCGCGGGGCAGCGTCGCCCGCCATCTAGCGGCCGCCGGGACCGCCCACCACCCGCCGGCCACGGCCACATGTCACTTATGAATATGAGGCGTTATGATTATGAAAATATGCCCCGCCCCGAATATGGAATATAGGTGGGGGGGGTCTGTGGAGCGCGTGCGAATGGGCGAAGTTTGATTTATGAGTCGGGCGCGGCCCCGCCTCCTGTCATAACCGTGTACCTGGTGCGCGCGCGCGCTCCGCCGCCCGCGACCCGCGCCGCTTCGCGCTCAGTCCCGCTTCAGATGGCGAGTGGTGCGGCCGGCCGCATAGCGCTCCCCAACCCGACCCGCAGTGCGCGCCTCGAGCGAGCCGAGTAGCCGGCGCGAGTGAACTCCGAGTCAGTGCCGACGCCGAGGCGAGCAGCAACCGCTCGCCGCGTGCCATGCGCCGGCGGTGAACCGCCAGCGCGCCGCACACACCGACGTCGCCATGCCGCGCGTCAAGCCCTCCTGCGTCCGCCGCGTCTCCATCGGTACTTACATGACGATCACATGCACCCCAAACCCACTACCACCACCGACCACATCACTGCGACCACCGTCACCGACTACCGGGATATGCGCTCGTTAACGTACCCCCGTAAGATGATTGCGAAGATTAAATTCGGTATTCACCGTAAAGTGATCACAAAAATTCGCCCACGGCGCGGTGAGTAAACAGTGCAGTGAATTTACATACGAGTACACGTACGATCACTCCTATCGAACGGAATTTCTCGAGGACGGTGTAGACAATCGTAGGTAGGTCGCACTGAACAAACAGTTTTATATTGCCAAAACAAACTGAAAAAGATCTTCTCGACCAACATAAAATATTCTAATACACAAACGGAATAGGTAAATTTTGCTTTTGCTTATAGCCTGTAAAAGTCACTTAGTCATAAAATATGTAAGCAAGATCTTATTTTCCGTAACGTTAAAAGTTTATATCTTCTGACCGGTAATCCGTAGCTGCGATAATTTATAATTTAATTTTGTTTTTTTTAATATTATTGTTGTTGTGGTCCTATATTACATCATACACATATAAATAAAAATTTAATAATAAAATATAACACATATAAATTATAAAAGAATCAGTATCAAATATAACAATAATTTTGTTTTTAAAATATCTCTTTAGACATTTTCAGTTTTAATATTATGTTATTTTGGTGCACGTAAAACAAAAAAATTAACTGATAATCATCACACTCTTCGATGACGAATCAAATATCACGCTTCTTATGTTCAGTTAATGGATTTTTTATTTTGTTTATAGTATTTTATTTTTCGGAAGTTTGCAAGGTTTTTTTTTGTGTGATAAGAAAACGGGTTTTAAATGAAATTTTCCAAACGAAATCTTATTAGTTACTTTTATAAATATTTCACTTTTATTAGTTATATTTTGTCAAGGTTAAATTATTATAGAATTTAAAATATTCTTATAAAATTATTTACAGGTAGTCTTATGAGTATCGTTTAATTAGAAAATAATAATTATTATTAATATTATTATTTGATTAAACTATTATGGATGGTAAATATTCTTAATGTTTCAGTCATGGTTTATTTAAAACAATCATAGCTTATAGATTAAGAATATTTCTTTTTTATTCTAATGAATAGGTGTGTTGTTAATATTTTTTAGGAATTTTAAGTATGGTGATAAACACTAATTGAATATTATATGAAAAAACCTGAAAACATTTGACCGCTAAGCCGATGGCTGTATGGTTAACTCGCTTAACTTTAAAACCAACGTTGCGGTTTCAATTCCAACCGCTAAATAATGGTTACATATATTTTTTTAAAGCTTTATAATATTATGTTCATTTTATAAATGGATATGGCATATCAACGAAACACGTTATCTAAAAATAAAAATTAATTTGAACAGGTTCTATATTGGCAGGTTTTACAATATCTATCAATTGTATTAATGAGTCTTTATAGATTATAGAATACCTACTTTTAAATAGAAAGATACTAATATATATTTACAATTATTGTATATGCGTATTTAACAGCGGAACCTTGCACACATGTTTATCTAAGATTGAAATTTATCGTCAGTTAGATAAATAAGCTGCGTGTAAAAAAGAAAGAAAAATAGAACGAATAAACAACCGGATAGAGATGTTATTTGGGCAACCGGAACTTTTTATATTTGACACATTTTGATAAAGGTCTAAGTGGCTTTATGTTACACAATGACAGGCCGTCAAATTTTATTAATCTTACGCTGCGCTCTTTTATGACTACTCTATAAATTTTTTTGGAGAGGTTTTATCTCGCAGCGATTGAAACGCCCGCCTAATCATATTCTGTATGAAACGCATTAAACTAATCACTGTTTGTTTGTTCGCACACAAAATGGGGGAACTAGTTAGCCATCCGGTTCTGTTTCGTACCAAAATGAAATATTGATATAAACGTATATATTGCATCCATTTGCCTTGAATGATGAATAATAATTGCCGCCGATGTGTAAATTATTACCTTTCTCTAAGTGGATTAATTACCGATTTTGAAATTTAAAATTCAAAATATTTTAATGGTTTTTTTCGGTGATAAGAAATAGATATAGAAGAATCTAATTGAATAGGAATTGTGTGGACTCATTAACTTTGTTTTAACGTACCTACCTGTAATATTATTTTAAATATAATTAAATGTAAAGTATAGATACCATATGTCAACGGAAAACGAACAATAGCACTTGTGAATTTTTTATCAAATTTGTTTTGTCCTCCATGTTGTTGCTCGTCTAAAATACGTTATCGTGTACATTAACATATAAATTAATCCGCAGCGGATCTCTTGTATTGCATTAAATATACTTTTTTGTGAGAAACGTGTATCTGTGCACGGGGAGACGAAACGCGGTGCCACAACGATCGCCTTTGAGACGGCCGCCTGCTAGAACAAACCGAAAGCTCACAACGTAATTGCAACAATCAGACGCGACTAATCCTTCTCCTTTCAACTAAATATTTAAATACACCGTCGCCCTCAAATAACATGTTTAATCCTGCCGCAATATTATCCCGGATTATCGTAAACGTTTTGTGCTACCGCTGGCTTTTTCGCTCGTTTCGACGTAAACAGAAATAGTTGTGAGGCAAAAAAGGGCGTCTTAGAAAACCCTCCTCAATTTTACTTTTAAATGCGACACCAAAATGTTGTTACACCTCTATATAAAAGATACCAAACGAGAACCGAGAACATTAAAAATCAAACGGTGAAAGTATTTATAAATAAAATCATAGCGATAGGTAAATTTATTCTTATTCTTCATAGTTTGTTTAATAATCAAATTAAAACACAATAAAGATAACAATAACGGGAAACAAATTTTCTTAAGAAATATAAGATATTCAAAAACGTCTTTCGTAATTTATATATATACACCTACAGATACAAAATATTATATGACCTCACATTACTAATGTTAATTGAATAATATAAAGTAACCTGTAAAGTTTTATATATGATACATCTTATGTTAATCCAATTACATTTTAGTTTATAGTTTTCACAATAAACAATTCTAAAAATTCTAATCCCAAGATAACTGAAGACATATTTTTTGTAAAGTAAGAAGTAAATTAGTTGAAACTGAATATTTTATCTGTGGAAAGTATTATATTCTTAAAACCCGTCTAAATAAAGTAAATTAAAATAAAGTTAATTTTTGAATACATTTAATTTAATATCGTGCATCGGTCACTTGCGTTTCTTTGTATTAAAATGATTTAAATTCTAAAATGACGAAATTAAACATAGCACGTCGATATTTGAATTATAACAATGGATGATTAGTCGTGTACCCATATCAAAGTTCAAATAGATTCCCGTCACTATGGATTTAATATAATACCTAATATATAACGAAACAGCAGAATATGCTAGCAGCGTGTCCACATGATACATGATCAGATGCACATATAGATAATGGTTTTGTGAAATTTCTGGAAATCATTAATAGGTAAATGGTCATTATCATCATCAACAACCCATTGTAGTACACTGCTGGACAAAAGCCTTTCCTAAGACGCGACATCTAGCTGGATCAGGGATACTTCGCACCCACTGTTCTGCCGTAAACACAACCAGGAAAAATACAGCTGCCTTACCATCGCCAACTTGTCTAGACAAATTTGCGAATAGGGCTAATTGGTTCTTTGGAAAAAACGTATACCAACAGTAGATTGGTAATTTAGTGACGATGATTATTATTAAGAAGATAAAAATATAAGTAGGAACTATTAAGCTAAAAATAAACTATATAAACAGCAAATATTACTTATTATTACCCTCTCAATAACTGAGTCAATTTTAGCCCAGTAGTAAACCTTCAATATTAGATCGCAAGCGACACCCCGATCAAGACAAGTCAATTGATGCGAAAACAAAAACAAAACATTTCAAAGTTACTTATGTACCTTGGTACACAAATAACGGAATATTTGAAATGTAAATTAGTTGTGTATACTTTAATTATTATAATGTGACTTTAATCAAAGTTAATCGAGTCTATTTTTTATTTCAAAAGAAACATTTAGGACAGTATTTTTTATTTGATTTAAATACTTATATCTTATTGTCACTGGGCCAATACCTAACAAAAAAATAAGTATAGGCCCTAAAACAAATCCAGAAAGCCAAATATAATTAGTTGTTAAAATATATTTGAATTAAATCCAACGCATTGCACATACATATGTTCATATAAGTTTTATAAGTATAAATTATTTTTTAATTAAATAAGTTTCTTCTTCATCGTCACTCCATTTGAATTTTGCCAAGTTACCGTATCGGGAAAGCTCAGCACCTTTCAAAGTGCTCGCATGAAAGTTCGTCGGAGCATTCAAGATAGAGGTTGTTAGGTAGGTATGTAAGTGTGGTATTACTTATTCTAATATATGTCAATTTATATATATTTTTTTCAATATTCAGAAAGGTCTAGAATATTCGTAAAATCGCGTCTTAAGAAAAGCGTCGCATACGTGGTTGTCAAGATAACTTTGATTCGCCACTGTTGACTTGTAAATGCATATTTACAAATCAATAGAAATCTATCAAAACACATAGTACATTCATAACGAATATTTTTTATATAATAAATATAAATAATTGAAAACTTATAATAATAGAAAAAAAATGTTTATTTAAAAATAGAACAATAAATAACAA
Organism: Baronia brevicornis; assembly: GCA_031353405.1. Lineage (NCBI taxonomy): Eukaryota > Metazoa > Arthropoda > Insecta > Lepidoptera > Papilionidae > Baronia > Baronia brevicornis. Next base: position 233,342 of record JASFAT010001699.1, on the reverse strand, counting down.
TGACGTCTTTACTATTTACGAAGCATTGATAGAGCAGAAGTCAATTTATCAAAAGTTAATCAGTCGATTGAATGATTTAAAAAGGTCAAAAGAATCATTGCAATAATTTACAAGTTAAACTGTTACAGACAATTAATTCAACTCGTTTATTCAGTTACTTTATTCATCCTCCTTTCTTCACAATTATTTTACTGTAAACAGTGCCTAGCAAAATCATAGCAAAACCAGTTATTAATTATTATTAGGTGCCCAACTATTTTCTCGCTGTGTTGAGAAAGAAGAGAGAGAAAGAAGTGAGAGAAGTGTTGGTCGATTTTGACATATAAAAAACATAATGAACTAAGCTTAGACATATGGTAAACAAACCGTTCTAAAATGTTACTTATTTTATGGTGGATTTCATATACTTTTAGTGGTGCGAAAATGTGCAAATAATTGTCATTTGCGGGAAGTGTTACTTTTCTTATTTCATTCAAAGAAAACGGCGGCTGAAGCGTATCTCGAGTTAAAAAAGTTTACAAAAATACTGCTCTAATTGAAAAACTGGCCGCGATTGGTTCTTTCGCTTTAAGGACGGTGATTTCTATGTTGATGACTGTCCTCGCGAAAGAAGGCCAAAAACATTCAAAAACGCTGCATTGGAGAAATCGCTTGATGATGATTCCTGCCAAGTGCAAGAACACCTTGTTTCAGTATTAGGAGTTATCCGACAAGCCATTTCTAAGCGATTGCACGCGTTGGGAGTTATTCAAAAGCAAGGAACTTGGGTTCCTTATGATTTGAAGCCAAGGGACGTTGAGCGTCCTTTTTTCACCTGTGAACAACTGTTCCATCAGCAAAAAGAGATTTCTTTTTTTGCCGCTGGATCAGTTTTTCATCGCATCGTGGCGGGTAATGAATAATAGATCCACTACAACAATCTAAAGAAAAGAAAGTTATGTGGACTGCTCGATCGTGCTTCTACGTCGTCAGTTCGGCCAAATATACACGCTGCGAAGGTTATGGTGTGCATTTGGTGGCACCAGGTCGGTATTGTTTATTATAAGCTGTTGAATCCAAACGAAACATTACTGGGGAACGGTATCGACTTCAATTGTTGCAACTAGCCGAGCTAGCGTGCCGAGCACTGCGCGAAAAACGGCCACAATACGAACAAAGACACGAAAAAGTTATTCATTGCATGACAACGCTCGGCGTCATATTGTCAAACCCGTTAAAACTTATATGAAAACGCTCAAATAAGAGGTCCTACCCCACCCGCCATATTCCCCAGATATTGCGCCGTCCGATAATTACTTGTTCCGTTCGATGGCACATGATCTGGCTGAGCAGCAGTTCCGCTCATATGAAGACATCGAAAAATGGCTTGATTCGGGGATAGCCTCAAAAGACGAACACTTTTATTGTAACGGTATTCGAGCTCTGTCAAAACGATGGGCAAAAGTTGTAGCTAGCTATGGGCAATACTTTAAAAATTTTTTTGTAAGCATTTTTGCATTTTTATAATAGAAAGAGCGGGAATTTAGTTACGCGCGTACAAAATAACTCCATGCGTATATAACATAAATGAGTGAATTCTTAAAAAACTACATTATCTTAGTCTGTAGTTTTTTTTTCTATTTCTCTGACAGTATGGCTCACATAACATTGCCTCGGTTATATCTACCGGTTTTTTTACAAGATATGGACGGGAAAATTATTGTGAAGGTAGTAATTTACCACCACCACTATGAACAACGGAAATATTTATGGGTAAGAGGTACGGGTTCCTACGCTAAAATATTTAAAAATGTGTAATATAGACGAAGGAAATAGCTCTAACTTTTACGGAAACTAGATCACAAGTACTGCTACGTAGTATTTCAGCTGACAAAGGTAACCGAGCGAAAACGGCTCGGACAAAAAAAACGGTTCGCGTGCTATTAGCACTTATACGAATTCCATTAAACAATGATGCAGTGTTTTTATTAAATGTATTTAAATAGTTTGTTACAGTTAAATTACATTTCGCTGTAATTTTTAAATACAACAAAAAAGTCAAAACTTTCAATAACTTAAATTATTAACGGACATAACATGCTATTTCTACGTTAACATTAAATGTATCTATCTATATATTTATATATAAATAAATACAATTATGATCTTCTTCTTCAGCATGTGTTTGCTTACTGTAGGGCATATGCCCTTCCAATTTGTTTCCACAGCGTTCTGTCCCTTGTCTTTCTTATCCAAGACGTTCCGGTAAGAGTTTTTATATCATCGGACTTACTCCATCTCCTATCTTCTTTACGACACACGTGTCCGGCTCAGGCCCACTTCAGTTTAGCAATGCGGTATCCCACATCTATCACTTTGGTGTGTACTCGGATCATTGTGTTTCGCACTCTGTAATAATGTAACTATCCACATGTTTGGAGCTTAAACAATTATATAAATGTGCCAAAAATAACACACAGGCGCATGTATAATACTTATTTATTTATATAACATTTTATTTTAAATTTAACAAAATTAAAAGCATTTTAACTAAAAATAAAATTTGTGCATTTATTTATCGAACCATGAGTATTGTTCTTTTACAATAAATATTAATGAGTACTTAATTAAGAAATAGATATTATACAGTGGAAACATTACGATGATACTTTAACAGATTTAAATTTGGAATACTTGGAAAGTTTTTTCGATTGAATTTGACCTAATTAAAACGACAAAATGACGCTCAAAGGAGGGATGACGAAGAGGAAAACAGAGATTTCCATGAAGTGAGAGTAAAAAAAGCAAATATCATATCGTAGTATAAAAAATCTCTCGTAATAAACAAAAATGTACCATATAGAGCATTAGTAAAAAAAAATAAAGTACTTAAAGATTTCCGTGTAAAGTGGCAAGAAGAAATATTTCGCCTCCGCCCTTCACCATTTCCCGGAGGAAGTGCAAAAGCAATGTTTCTACTCTGAAGTCGATCCCATGATACCGAATAAACGGACGCATTTATGGTGCCTTCAAAAATAGCCAGCAGCGTTATTCTACAATAGTAGATATTATTATTGTATTATAGTGTTGTCATTAAGAAGAAAAAAACGGTTGCCAGATAAGCTATAAATGTAGCTGTTGCTACCATAGCGGGCTACACTACTAAAAAGTACTTTTTCTATGGAAAAATGCGGTTACGTTTCAGTCGTGAACAAGCCGACACCGGCCGGAAAGACTTAAAAAACACTTTCATACAAACAAGACAGTACACCCATTAACTTAAACGAGCTAATGGAATTCACATTGCCATACAGTAACTCAAAGTAACAATAATGGTAGGCAGCTTAAAAGTCATGAAATATTTCTATCAATTTTTATAAATAAAAAATATTAAATTGTTCTCTTAAGTATACGCCGCCGTACACCTTAAGTTTTGACAAATCGCCAAAATATTTATAATACCTATTAATTACTTTTTTTCGTTATTCGTAACTAGTGTTAAGAAACTGTGCAATTTATCAATCTTGTAATCTTGGTGAAAACAATATTTCTTGTTATTATAATAGACAATCGATTTTTGAAGTCAAATAATATATAATTTTAAAGATAACAAAAGTTTAAAACATTTATAAGAAATTTGATAGAAATATGATCTTATAGTAATAAATTATATTAAAAGTATTTTTTTGTAATTCTTAAATGTCATGCTTATCTTCATATTATTTCTTTTTCTTTAATTACATTTAGATTCATCACTTTTACCTAAAATTTATTTCATTTACTAGTTAATATCTAAGATCTAAATTTCACTTGATAAAATACCTAATTGTTATGTTTAATTTACTTCATCGTCATCATTATCAACATAGCCTTCCTTAAGACACGCCACCATGGGAATTGTATCCAATTAATAGTATGAAATTAATCGGGGGTGTTGCGATTGAGGTAAATTATAGTATAACATTTTTAGAGGATTTATCCGACAATGAGCTACTGAATGCGAAGAATTTTCAATAGACAATATTTTGTGTAATCTGCAAACAACACTTATTTATCGTTTGCGTTTGGATATCGTAACAACATTCACATCCATTGCCTTCTAGATATATTATATATATTAGTAATGATTATCCTAATATATTCCTTCCGCATAGTTTAAAAATATAATTATAAAATAAATTCGATAAGGCCATTTTCCTTCGTGAATATAACATATACAGTTCACAAAAGACATTTGTAAATAAACACTTTTCTATTTTCTTTTTAAAAACACATTTGTTAAAAATTAGTTACCTCTAGGAACTCTAACAATCCAAAAATCAAAGCAGATAAGTAAGAAAATTGTGCTGCAAGTAATAGTATTTTTGTAAAAGATAGAGACGATTCTTTCACTGAGAAACTATGACTAATTAATAAAAATGATATACTTTCAAAATTTTCTATAAATTAAATTATAACAATCTACCCCAATTACATAAATATCCATTGACATAACTGATAAGGCTTCCCGGCTTCAACTAGTGGATATGATAATACTCTATCAATTTTTACAAATTATATGGAATAACGTACTCGGTATAGTAAAATTTAGTCCCAAAAAATCTTAATAAACTCTAAAATGTTTAACTTCGTACAAAGTTTGGTTAAAAGTTCACTCTATAATAGGATAACAAATAAGTAATATTTTCGTGAAATCTAATATTCAAGATTTATAAAAAATCACTCAATGTACTACTTTGGCCTTTCTTCTCTTTTTTTATCAACTCGTGTAATTTTTTATTGTAAAATGTATAAAGAAGTCGGTTACGGTGGCCCTATATAGAAAATTTGGGGAGACATTTGCACTGACGAAAAAACCCAATTTGGTATCAAGAACACGTCTAATTTTACTAAATGTTTATGTCACACACATTAAACAATTTCTTGAGCCTCATGTGCTACCTTATGTACATTTTATGGATAAGGAATAACTTTTATATATAAATGGACGAAGCATTGGACTTGCGGGGACCAAAAGTGAATACCCTAAAAATATCGGTATTTCTATCATGTAGATATGTAAACTTAAATTAAATTTAAAACATTAGCATAATTAACATTGCTATAAATATTTGTCTTATATAAAGAATAAGTACGCGAGGTGTCCATTTTTTAGTTAAGCAATATATATTCCTAAAGGAAGAACATTTTATACTGTAATATTTATAGTAAATATAAAAGGAAAGATAGAAAAGTATTTATTAAAATCTTATAATTTTATTTTAAACACTGTTTCATTTACACTATTTGAATGACAATTGCGATGCTACCGACATCTATTGATGAGTAGTCGAACTGCAACTAATAATATATCTGTCGAAATAGTTATTATTATTGTTTCTTAGTCGATATAATTTATCACAAAAATAATAAAATAAATGTAAATGAACACCATTTACATAGTATATTTTTGTGATAAATTATTTATATAAAATATTATTAAGGATGTTATTATTGTGATTAATTTTAGATGTGTTCATATTTTAAATAATTTACAGACTAGATGTGCTGGTTCGTATTCGTGTATATAAAATACAATCTACATATTATGTAATGAATTTTTAGCCTTCTGCTACGTTCACTAACAAATGAAAAATATTTTTAAGCTTTAAATTCTCAGTTAAAATTGAAGTCGAAGTTAAAAATTGTTTAATGTCCAAATATTTATTTCTTCTCAGAAAAAGAGAATTCCTTGCAGTAACTGAAATAAAATGATATTGTACGTATTACGTACACTTAGGTGAAAAAGATCTAACCACAATTACAAAATTACTAAAAAAAAGAAAACAGAAGTACCAGCAATATAATTAAAATAGTGGGTAAACTGGAATTTTTGGTACAATTAAGGTATACAAGTCCAGTATTTTATTCTCCAGTCAGTAGTGCTTGACATAGTTCAGAGGCCTATGTCAAGCAGTGGACTGCCGCATGAGGATAATGATGATGATGATAATTTAAAATCTTTAAAATATCGAAATTTATATCTTTCCTGATACAAAGCACATTTAATTAAGTCTTCACAATAATGAACGTTCTTCATTCTAATAAACCATATTAAATTAATGGATTTTGATCAAAAGACATTATATTTTTTTAAATATTGGGACACTTAAAGAATATTTAAAATCATTAAGAGAATTACGTAATAAAAAATAACCTACACTAATAAGTTTTACACTTAATACCATATTTTTTTTTTCAGTAGCGCATGGTCATGTCGCCTAGGAACCCATAGGCACACAGTCTAACTTGAGACTAATCATATTTTATTTTGTTACAGGTGACAGTTCGGGTTCTTGTTCGGATGAAGAAATTAACAATGTTTTACCCGAAGACACGAGGGATCGAACTATTGCACATATGTGCCCTCGGTGTCAGGAGCAATTCGAAAATCTTCACGATTATTTGTATCATAAACGACTTTGTGATGCAAAGGCCATTCAAATGGGTGAAGAAAGAATGCACTCTGACCCCGAAGAAATGGTTGTTTCCGGGGATGAAGAAATGGATGGACCTAATAAGCAACTAGACCAAGTTCGAATGCATAGACAAGACGCTGAAAATAATAACAGCCTTGAAGATGGTGAGGCGGAAGTACCTGAAGCTGATGTCCCACCAGTGGGGCTACCTTTCCCAGTAGCTGGTCATGTAACTCTAGAAGCCTTACAAAATACTAAAGTTGCAGTAGCTCAATTTGCCGCAACTGCGATGGCCAATAATGCAGATAATGAAGCAGCTCTACACGAACTTGCTGTTTTACAAAGCACACTTTTCACATTGCAACACCAGCAAGTATTTCAGCTGCAATTAATACGTCAACTTCAAAATCAACTTTCATTAACGCGACGGAAAGATGATCAACGCCCAAGCCCTCCACCGAGTGAACCAGAGCGAAATACGCCTGCGCCACCGGCTCGATCACCGTCACCGCAACGTCCGCCACGGGAGCCATCTCCTCCTGTACCTACTCCCCCTACTAGCCAAAACTTGCCGTCAAATCATGCTCACCTTATACCTAAAACGGAACCGATTACCGTTCCCAAACTTCCAACTTCCTCACCTCCTCTGATGACTCACCCACCCTATAGTTCCATATCATCATCATTAGCATCATCCATAATTACAAATAACGATCCGCCACCGTCCTTAAATGAGCCTAATACTTTAGAAATGCTACAGAAACGAGCCCAAGAAGTACTCGATAATGCTTCCCAAGGCCTTCTAGCAAATAATCTTGCCGACGAGTTAGCATTTCGCAAGTCTGGAAAAATGTCACCATACGACGGAAAGTCTGGAGGACGAAACGAACCTTTCTTCAAGCACCGATGTCGATATTGCGGGAAAGTTTTCGGTAGTGACTCAGCGCTGCAAATCCACATTCGATCACACACAGGTGAAAGACCTTTCAAATGTAATGTATGTGGATCTCGATTTACTACCAAAGGCAATCTTAAAGTACATTTCCAAAGGCACACTGCAAAATTCCCACATGTAAAAATGAATCCCAACCCAATACCAGAACATTTGGATAAATATCATCCCCCACTATTAGCACAGTTATCGCCGGGGCCTATTCCTGGAATGCCACCCCATCCACTTCAGTTCCCTCCAGGTGCACCAGCACCTTTTCCGCCAAGCTTGCCGTTATACAGACCAACACATCATGACTTATTGCCTCCACGCCCACTTGGCGATAAACCTCTTCCGCCTCATCCTCTTTTTGCAATGAGGGAAGAACAAGAAGCTCCAGCTGATCTCAGTAAACCTTCCGCACCAAGCCCTCCTCGATCAGAAATATTTAAATCTGAACCACAAGATGACGATTGTCAACGCGAATCAAGTTTTGAGGAAACAGATCGCATATCACCAAAGCGAGAACTCGAAGAAAATGATGCTGGTCAAGAGGCAGAACAAGATCGATATCCCTCTACATCTCCATATGATGATTGCAGCATGGATTCAAAGTACAGCAACGAAGATCAAATTGGCAGAGAGAGTCCTCACGTGAAGCCTGATCCAGACCAACCGGAAAATCTCTCAAGTAAGAATTCAACGATATCTGGACCAATTTCAATTGCAACGGGACTCCGTACTTTTCCCACATTTCCTTTATTTCCCCATTCCCCTCCTAGTAGTATGTCCTCTGGAAGTCTAACTCCTTTTAACAATATTTCTCACGGTGTTGTAGACACAGATCTATCTCGAGATCCTTTATTTTACAATTCTTTATTGCCGCGGCCAGGTAGCAATGATAATTCCTGGGAGAGCTTAATAGAAATAAATAAAACATCAGAAACCTCTAAATTACAACAACTAGTTGATAATATTGATAATAAAGTTTCTGACCCGAATGAATGTATTGTATGTCATCGGGTTCTTTCATGCAAAAGCGCCTTGCAAATGCACTATCGAACACATACGGGTGAAAGACCATTTCGATGCAAATTGTGCGGTCGCGCATTTACCACCAAAGGAAATTTAAAAACACATATGGGAGTCCATCGCATAAGACCTCCTTCACAAATGTTACATCAATGTCCTGTTTGCCATAAAAAATTTTCAGATCCAACCATGTTACACCATCATATAAGACTTCATACTAGCGAGCGCGGAAATATTACCCACGAACAAATTCCCAATAATGAAGTTAATATTTTCCCCCGATTTTCTAACGGGCCCGATACCATTGAATACCCAATGTTCCGTCCTGTGCCACCCCCATTGTTTCCCACTCCGTCCACTCCCGGCGACCGACGGGCGGACTCCCGCGGAACCGACGATGAGAGCGGCCGGGACGAGCGCGAGCTCATTGCTCGGGAGTTCGACGACGACTCAGACATGAAGGATCGTCGAACTTCGCCGCTCTCCGTCTGCGCCTCGGCGTCCGAATTTGAAATAAAAACCATCACAACAACGGCTTCCCTCCCATCGGCGACAGGTTCGGAGAGCGGGCGCAGTGCACGGGCTTCGCCGCCATCACCGACGCTGTCGACGCTGTCCACACCGCCGAGACTGCCGCACCACTCGCCGCTGCCGTCACCACCCACGCCTCTTGCTGCGCTTGGTGCTCTCGGTGGATCGCCCTTCAGCCCACTCGGACTCGCGTTCCCTCCCGCAGGTATGCGATAGCGGGATCTTATATTTCCGTCCGCCCTGGTCGTCCAATAGTCCATTCCTTTCATCACATCCTAACAATAACAGAGTAATACCCCATTTACCGGACGCTTAAATATACGCTGAAAGTATCCATTCAAAATACATCTTTACTCAAGATATTGTATCAACCGTAACTTCTATGAGTGTATCCAACGTTCCACATGACTGGAGGCTAGTAGTGACATTGAACAGTGGATTTATTTGTATGCAGTGCGCGGCAACACAACGTGTAACATCTGCTACAAGACATTCGCCTGCAACTCTGCTTTGGAGATCCATTATCGCAGCCACACCAAAGAACGCCCATTTAAGTGCACCGTCTGCGACCGTGGATTTTCAACGAAGGTTCGTACTTTTTTAATATATATTTTTTCACAGCCCATATATTCCACTTCTAAGCACGGGCCTCTCCATTTCATGAGGAACGGACGTTTAGTCACCACGCTTATCCAATGTGGATTGGCGGTGTTACCAGACTCGAAATAAATTATCTGTAGGCCATACAAAATATATTTATTCCGATGCGGGGATTGAACCCGCGACCACTGCCAATAAATCGCCACACAAAACGAATAAATCGTTTTTAATATATTGATAATTAATCTAATCAAACCTTTTATATAAACACTTTCGAACGTAGCGAAAGCCATAATAACCTGTATACGCACGTATGTACATATGTATATATAACCTAGGTGCGTAGATCCAATTGAAAGTTTTGGCTCAGTGCCAGTTCATACGACATTTATTGTTCGACAAATATTGACACATTTGTTGGCTTTTATAACATTTCATATAATTTTCCCAACAACTATAATAAAACTTATTCATATATATCAATAACCCTTTAAAAACGTCACAACATATGTATAATACCTTATCACAATTACATAGTATATTCAGCGGTTAATACTGAGAGGTTTAGTACACAAACGAGTTAAATGACATCACATGTAATTCACAAGTTTACCCGGCAAGTCACACCAAGTTGTCAGTACGCTGCAACGAACTTCATGCTCCGGTTTCATTTCATCCAAGTTTCAGTGCATTAATTTTGCAAGCAGTAATTACAAGTCTCTAGTCGACGCCCCCAGTTCGCATTAGTTTAGCCGTTGTCTTCTTGCAGCGTATCCGAGTCGCTGTCGACTTTTCGAGTAATAGACGACGAACTCAGCAAACTTGTAGGCATGTTTGTTCCGATTTCATCAAAATCTTATAAATACTTCTTCGCGATCGCTGCTTACCTACCTACATGGAATCTTTAAAACAAAATTTACTGAATATGTATAATATTATCAAGAACAAATAAATGAAGTTTTTATTATCAAGTTTTGACTAGTGCGTCCTGCGTGTATTGTCCTACCATGTTGACAGAAGGACAATGAGAGTCCGTGTACTCCACAAGCCTAAATTTGGTCTGAGAGTTATGCTTGAAATGTTACAGTGTGGAATCGGTCCAATTTCTGGTCGGATTTTGGAATGACCAAATCCGCCCAAAACTTAAAGGTTACCGACATTACCCTTCGAGTTATCATTATTATATATTATACACCTTATTTTTCCTAAACCGATTTTAGTTCGTTATTCGTCACGTTGTCTTGCATTCACAACCCTTAAGTGATAGTTATTTCTACTGGTATTTACGAAACTATAACTAAAATGTTTAATATTAAGTATTTATTATATTAGTATTAAATAAATAACATTTTATTGACTGTTTATCTATTCAAGTCTTTACAGTTTCGATCGCTAAATCACGTTTACACCTATTAAGTATATATTTTATTATTTACGAGTGATATAATTAATATTACTACTCATTGGTATTTATTTTGTGAACCGTATTTTCGTAATTTGTAGACATTTCATACACATTTTTTTTATATAAAACAACATTTAAAACTTTCTCTTGGGCAATTCAAGAATGTTCATGATGTAAATGACAAGTAGGTACAATATTTCCCTGGCGTGTATTTAAAAGTAGTTGACTTACAAACGCAAGCGCTATATATACTCGTTCAGTGCGATTTGTAAATTATTTGGAATTTTGGGTCACCACGAATGTAAATCATAGGTATGTGGGTAAATACTTATTTCGTATTAACAGAATGAGTTTATATGTTAGGAAGTCAATTAAACAAAAGTGGACGGCGGAGTCACAGAAATATCTCTTAAAGTTTAAAGCGCGGCGCCGCTATAAATAATCTATATTTTATTGATAAGACCGCTGCATGGACACTTTCGGAAACTTACGAAAAATGTTACTTTGTCAAGCATAAATAATCTTTTTATGACGAGAAGCGTAGGTAAAGGCTCAAGGATTTATAAGCAATAAATATTTTACGACATGAATTAATATTCCGATCGTTTTCCGTGACGTTGTTTTTATGAGTTATCATTTTTGTGGCGGGACGGGACGGACGAGTCTTACGAGACGCAAGCGCAGCTTTACTCACTTAAAATATTGGCCGAACTTACTGATTATAAAACTTGAATCATTATAAAAATAAAAGCACTTTTAACAACGCTTATTTATTATACTTTATATTGAATTAATTTCTTTAAGTAGACCTCATATTGCTTTAATATTTAAATATTAATTATGACTGTCGAAGCCTTACTCTTCTCTTTCGTTTATGCTCTGTGATTTTTCTGTTGTGAAAATATTTATGCCTATGCTTTATTTTATTGTATTATTGTTGCAGAAAGATTTTTTACTAAAATAGATTAAAAAATAAGTTAGAAATATGGTCAATTTTTTGTAATATAAAAATAAACATTATTTTGCAAAAGTAAAAATTTGCTCCCTATGTTCAAAGATAAAGATATAAATCTTTATAAACATTTCATTAATATTTCGCTGTGTTCACTATAGTACATAACTTCTTCAAAACTACAATCAGTGACTCACGTTGAGATCAATGTCTCGTGCTGCAGCGATTTTTACACTTGTGATTGTGAGCGTAAAACTTGCGTGAGGTATAGGCGAAACTTCTTAAACTTCCAAACTATTACAATAACAATAAAATTATAATGATATTTTGTCCTCCGACTATCATATAAAAGTACAGTTTCTTTATTAATATTCAATAACTAAATAGTTATAATTGCCAAATAAGCAAGGCTTGTTTTAATACATAAGGAATAAAAAACTTTATTTTTATAACGATATCCCGACCACATTCCGGGTGGCGCGAGCCAGTCCTTGCAAGACCCTAGTTTTTATTTACACACTAAGTGTTTCAGATAATTTTAACGGAACAATAGCTCTTATATACCATCACATTTTGAAACGAAACTGATACTTGTTACTATTGTTGGTTTTTTAAATTATATGTTATACTCATCGCTTTTGCTGCTTCTTAACCAAATTAATTTGGTAAGGAATCATCATAAGTTTTGATACAATATTGACTAGAATAAGATACATATACAATTATATAAGTTTTAACTTCTTATACTCAGATTAAATATGATTTAAGTTGACCTAAATAAAAAAATACATTATGTTCATACCTACTATTTTATACCTAATATTTAATACGGTACAAGTTAATATTAAAACATTTCTATGAAATATAAAATATTTAAATAATATCCGTTGTTTTTCATGCTTATGTAGCTTATAAAGCTAATATGTAGTTCTTAAATGAAAAAAATCACACGTTTAAAATGTAATAATATGAAGTTCAAACGTACTATGTATTTATATTGTGAGATGATTTAAAGCAGCATGATTGTACTTGATATCTAATCTAAGTACTTGGTATCTATCAGTGGGTTTCAAAGGTGCTCATGTTGTGCTTATTCGCTATCTACTTAATTACACTCTTCATCTTACGAAACGACGTCTGAGGTCAATAAACATTTAATACCTATCTCCATAGCGAAGTACAACGTGCTATGTGTATTTATGTATAATACATATGTCTACATAATATTTCTTTTGCATTTCAAACGTTAAGATGTTTTTTTTTAATAATGAAATAGTATAAAAAGTTTATTAATATTACATTATAATAAATACTATTTTAAAAATAAGAAGTGTTCCTTTAATTTATATTTTAATATGTTTCTCGTACGATAAATATGTTATGACTTCAAAAATTCAATTTTCGTACTTTAAATGTACTATTTATGAAAGAAATTCACTATGGTCGCCAATAAACGGGTTACATTTGTATCACCTTAAACAAGTTTACCTGTGAAGTGTGAGTGTAATTAGTAAACATAGATTATATGAATAAATATACCCGAACATCATGCAAACGTTTATTCCGATTGTTGTGATGGATCACATGGATCGCGGCTACTTAGCTAAGTACCCGAGCGCACCCTACATCCTCTCAAATTCTGTACACCTTTTCTTACAAAAGAATTGATTGATCCAATATAAAAATAAGAACTAAAGATGGGCACATACTACATTAATTTATAATTATGGGATAGTAAGGAAAAGGAGCAAGTGTGTCGCCTGTAAAAACAATCAACGCTGCCTCATCTAACGCCTCCAGCATCGAACACAAATCACAATACAAAAACACGGTCAAATTATTATACTTTGATTGATACTTAATATATCAGTTACATTTTATAAACAATACTTTTTATTTTTATTATTAAGTTAATTCTCTTGGGCCTTCACTTATATAATTTTTTTTTTGGGGCATAAAAATGGGGCACATAAATATTATTCTCTCTCAATTATAACCGATATATTTAATTTTGTGGTGTTGAAATAAATTATTATTATTATTAGTAGGTTCTTTTTCCAATATTATATTTCTAAAATTCGCGAGTAAACATAATAATTACATATAATATGTATTTGGCATAGAATAATAACATAATTAAAATATCTACTAATATATTGATGGTCATGTACTTAAAATATTACTTAAAAATATACGCATATGTCCTTTTTATTCTATATTGCCTAATATAGAATAAAAATGTCATTGAAATCATACGTAGGCAGAAAACATAAATAAAGACATCGGCAGTGCATATGAATCACCTACTTAATAACTACTAACTGTAATGTTACGTTGTGGTGTGACCTCGTATTTCAATATTAATAAATCATTAAATTTATACATGTTTCTCTTTTATGCCACCAATTAAGATAATTATTAAAATCTTTAAAAGCATTTGATAGCTGAAGTTTCGGATGTAACTAAATTATTTTAATGTTTTAGTATTATATAAACAAACAAAATACTTGACATCATAATTTATTATAATTAAAATAACCTAAGGGTATTACAATAAATGCCTCATAATGAAATGAGTTAGAAGTTTAATTGTTTATGGTTTGTCGTTTGACAAACGAATGACCATAAATAATTAAACTTCCAATTTATGGTCTTCGAATAAATGTAATTTCGTTCGAATTCATGATTTTTAATTATTATTATACATAGAAAAATTCACATAGAACTTTACGAGGATTTTAAATTCAAAAAGATTAGATCCATTGTTCGTCTCGTGGATTTAACATTAAATAGGCAATAATTTCTGACTTATTACAAACTTCATTCAAAGTTTCAAGTAGGTACTAAAATAACTGCATTTTTTTGCATACAAATTTAACTAAGTGAAGCTTAATTACTTAATCTCAACTACATGGTAATATGTTTTTCACGTTGAGTTCCTATATATAGGCATTAAAAATAGAAAATAGAAACGTCCACAACTTCGTCAATATCTCTAATTTTAACATTTGTTATGTACAATAATTCAAAGGTAACATTACAACTGTAAGACTTAGTGTTTGATCATATTTCGAATAAATTTGTTACAAAATAGTTTTCAACACGTATATAAACTAACAATAAATATGTATATTAACCAAAAGTTATTAAAACTCACATTTTATTTTTTTAAATAGATAGATATATATCTATCATTTATAAATACTAAATAAATGCAAAGCAACGTCTAGGTAAATAATAAAAACCAAGCTGCGATCCCCAAACCATGCGCTTGTTTTGATTGTTGATAAGTTTACTAGGCGATATTGTATTCTGTTAATCGCTTAAATCGGATTTATATTCTCTCACTCACTCTTTCTTTCTTTCCTCCTCCGTCGTCGTTAAACCTACTGATCATATGATACTTAAGACTTTCTGATGCAAATATGTATTTTCATTCATCACACTCACATCTACACATCACATTTATTTACCAGAACATTCTCAATTTACATGAACATTTAAGAAAAACACAACATGAGATTTTTAATATGTTTTAATTACAACCTTCAAAAAAATAAAATTTGTAAACAATTTAAATGAAAAATAACTGAAGGCTATACTGAAAAGATAGGAATTCATGAATACGTAAATATAAAAATTTCATTATTAAGCCTTATGTTTATTAGATCAATACATAAATATAAAGTGATAAGACTAATAATATCTTCAATGTTTTGATATATGTATACTAGCCTTTGCCCGCGGCTTCGCTCGCGTTGAATTTGGTCTGCCACATTAAGTTTCGTGACAGATCATTTTAAATAAATGTATATTATTTTTTAATTAATTTATGGTTTACAATTTTGGTCATAGTGGCTTCCACATAAAAGGTAGTAGATATATGCTGTCGCGGACTTTTATTTAGAACTATTTAAGACAAAGAATCCTATGGTACACCAACTTAGTGTAACTCCAATGGTTTAGGCAGCATACGCCAAAATAGCTCTCAGAGGCCAGATTTTTGACTTAATTGACATGTATCGTTATATAACGACCAAAAAAATTACATAAAATCATTACAAATTGTAGCTTATATGTTATTCTAATGTATATCCTATATTACTGTAAAGTTTCATCCAAATCCGTCCAGTAGTTTTTTCGTGAAAGAGTAACAAACACATACTCACAAACTTTCGCATTTATAATATTAGTAGGATAGGATAGGATTTATAGATAGTGTTTGTTACAAATATGTACATATATGCTATTACCTGTACCTATGTGTAGTTATGTTTAGCAAACACCACTTTGTGCGACATGTACAGTGCGTGTGTGTCACGCGTGTGTAAAGTTTGCGTGTATTTGTGGTTCCAGAGCAGTGGCGGCGGCTGCCGGTGTGGCAGGCGCGCGCGCGCACTCCGCCCGCCGCACGCCACTGCTTTGGACCTCTGGAACGCCTTCGTCTACCCGGTATGCGAGAGCGACGCCTGACCGTGACATCACACACTATACTAACATATACATTCATAACCAATAAAAGGGAAAACATAAACTCATGAATTTTGTCTTATATCAATTCAGGTTTTATTAATTTATATCCCTATTTTATAGAAACTGTAGTCCTATTTCACTGAATTGATCAAAGTATAAGTAAAATAACAAATATTTCCTTAACATATTTAAGATAAACTCATTTTATGATCCTCTTAAATAGTATCTAGTTTTACACAAAAACAAATCAACCTCAAACAGTTTAGATTCAAAATGTTAATAATCTTAATAATTGATGTGTATCTTCTACAGGGCAATATGAAGCAGCATATGCTGACGCACAAAATCCGTGACATGCCTCCTGGTTTCGACAAAACCGGAAACGGGCCCACGGGTCCTGAAGAGTCGCGAGAACCAAGCCCAGATCGCCGCTCGTCGCCAGAAAAAATAGATTTAAAGCGTTCCTCGCCCGCTCACCCTCCGCCGCCCATGACGCACGTGTCTCCGATCGACATGCCGCCACTGCCTAAACGGCCGACTGGTAAGACCAAAATTTAACATAAACCAGAATGATGCCTTACTATATTCTACGACTCGTTTCATTCCTTATAAAAGTGCAACCACCTTCTTAATTGAAGTAATCGTATGCAGTCATTTACAATGTTGAAGTACATTAATCTTACTCGAACTTGGAATCACGCCTTTTACACATCTTATTAATGATAAAAAAACTTCAAATCTATTGCCCTTTCATTTAGTCATTCTAAAATCCATTGTAATAAAAAAAGACGATAGACAAAAGATCTTATTTTCCATATAAGATCAAGTGTGTCACTTTAATACACCAAAATTTTCACACCATATATATTTATTAACTGAATATTTTTTATAAAACAAATTAATACACAGCTATAAAGAGATAGGTACGTAGTAGAAGCTAAAATACCTAACATGTTCAATTTTTATCCCCTTCAACAGAAGTTATTTATTATCTTCCTATTTTTCATTGATATTAGGTAAAATGTGCATAACAAACGTAATTTTATTATTGTTATCCACATCTTTTTAAATAATGCCTATTTGTTATTGCTTACAGTACCAAATATACCATCACACCCGCCTCCGTCAGCGTCGTCCAAACACTTATGTGGTGTTTGTCGCAAAAATTTCTCATCTTCATCGGCACTACAGATACACATGCGTACTCATACTGGAGACAAACCTTTCCGCTGCGCTGTCTGCCAAAAAGCCTTTACCACCAAAGGAAATCTTAAGGTATGTAAATTTTCGATGATAACCTTTGATTAGATATATGTGCTTGGTGAAAATTGCGTATAAGTATCCCCCAACCAGGGCTAGGATTGCTCACAAAAAGCGCGGGGGAAGGTATATGTCTAAACGGAAAAATATTAACCGCTTTTACAGCCAGAATGTAATAAAGCCGAAAATAACCCGCGAAATACTGGTGGCGTAAGGCTCGAACTGTTGGGGTCCTGTCACGATAGACTGAAACCACTATACTTTTCATAATTTTTACTACAATACTTTTATAAACACAGTGTTTAATGAGGATGAGGCGAATTCTAGGATTTTTAAGTTTATAGGTAACTTATAGTTAAATGTGAGTCATTCAACCTTCCAAAAAACCTCGACTCGATACCAAGAGACAGGTTCCGTTCAAAGAAGGCAAGGTTCTGGGAGAAAACGTTAAACACAACGACAAGATGACCGCTTTTTAGCGACCCAGGCGCTGAGGAACCGCAAATGCAGTTACATAGACCTCAAATGAAACTTTGAATAGATACGAGGAGCACAAGTAAGACTGTGAACAGGAGACTCTTAGCGATTGATACACGTAGACGACGACACCAACACGGGCCCCCAAGTTTTTCCGTGAGCCATGGATTGTTCGATTGAGGTTCGCTAAAAATTGTCTACGCTAGGTAATTGGAGTAGCATACTCTTATCCGATGAGGCTCGAATTTCTCTGCATGGTGAGGACCGACATTAGCGAGTGTTACGAAGACCAGGAAAACGCTATGCTGAAGTGTGTTTTGTAGAAATCATCCCTTATGTTGAAGGATCTATTATGTTTTAGGTGGGCGCGACTTTCAGCTATCGACCGAGTTAGTATTCATTGAAAATGGATTACTTAATGCACAAAGATACATAACAGAAATCCCTTTATCCACGTGCACAACTTGCACTGACTGTAATTGGTGAAGATGCCAGTTACATGGATAATATTGGTCGGGCCCACCGTTCTGGCGACGTAGATACTTATATACAAGCGGTCGATATTCATCGTTTGGACTGGCATAGAGTCCCGACCTTAAACCCATTGAGCACGTGTGGGACCTCGTAAAAAGACGAGTACGATCTATCCAACCACCTCCGCAAAACATCAGGGAGCTTAAACCTGTGATCTCGGCTGAGTGGGAACACATTCAACAGGAAACCATCAAAAGCTCGGTGAAAAGCCTGCCAAGACGATTGCATATCGTAATTGCTGCAAGGAAAGGACATTTTCACTTAGATTTCCGTTTAGATTGACTAAAATACCGATTCTAGGATTAAAAAAAATCTAAAAAAGAAATTTCTAGTCATCTAAGCTAATGACATACCTACTAAAATTTTAACATTGCAGTGTTAGATTTTCAGAATAATATAGGTATATATATTCTTTCCTTAAACGCAACACATTAAAAATTCACAAAATGTGTGCTAACATTTATGCAATTTAGGATTTAAAAAACAATACTAGTTATGTATTGATTTTACTAGAAATATTGTTAATTATTTAAAGTAAACTAATAGGAAATGTGGTTCACATCAATACTCTAATAGTGTAATCGAACCCACGACGCCTAATCGTAAGCGCAATCCTCACCAATTGGGTTATTAATGGTTCTACTATATGATATATATGTATATATTAATTAAAGAATTATTACTTTTTTATTAGGTCCATATGGGCACACACATGTGGAGTGGCGGCGCGTCACGTCGCGGACGCCGCATGTCGCTGGAGTTGCCACCCAGACCACTTCACGAGCCTCACGAGCTTCTGCGACGGCCCGACCTTTTCTACCCATACTTGCCTGCACCCTTCCTTAACGGCATGCAACAGAAGGTAACTAATATCGTAATAACCTATAAGAAGAAAGTAAATATTGAAATTTCTTTTAGTTTATGCAATATAACGAGCGTCATGTTTACTATTACCTACCTAATAATGAACGCTTTTTATATCGCAACTACTTTTTTCCACTAAACTCACCATTTGCTACAGAAACTATAAAGAAATTTCAATGAGAAAAGTAAACAACTTTCTTCATATCAATATAAATTTAAATATTTAAGCTCCATCTGAGAATATAAATGTGACATGTATCCCGATTAATTTTAGGTGTAAATTTGGTGTTGTTGTAATTTATATATTTAAATACTGAATATATAAATTAAAAAAAGAATTTTTCACTGATCCTTTAATAAAAACCAATGTATTAGTAAATAAAAACTTATAAAAATGACCGTAGGTACATGCCTGTAGATCTCTTTTATTTTTATGATGGAATTGGAATATTTCTTCTCGATTTGATATCATTTGAACTTCGCAAACCTAAATTAAAACACGTTCTGCTTCTTCCCTCTAATATCACCGACTCCTTTTTGAATTATAAATAAACTAACTTTTGCCAGCAGCTTCGCTAGTGTGGAATTTGGTCAGCCACGTTAAGTTTCGTGACAGATCATTTTAAATAAATATTTTTTTTTCACTTAATAGTAAAATTATATTACGACCAAAATTACATAAAATAATTACAAATTGTAGCCTATATGTTATTCCGATGATTCCGACCTATATTACTGTAAAGTTTCATCTAAATCCGTTCAGTAGTTTTTTCGTGAAAGAGGAACAAACGTACATCCATACTCACAAACTTTTGCATTTATAATATAAGTAGGATAGGATTAAAAAAGTAACGGTATTATAGAAAGAAATATTTTTGATTAAATATCAAACTCTTCTTTACAGTTAAACGAGATATCAGTGATACAGCAGAGCGCCGGTCAGAACGGAGTCGCTGGCAAGTTCCCAGGTTTGCTCGGTTTCGGCGCTTTTGGTGGTCGACCGGGCGCCGCTTCGCCACTTGAGAGGCCCCCTTCATTAGATGGAGATGAAAGACAGGCTGCAATGCGCGAGCTGGCCGAACGCGGCCGCGAGCTCGCTGAACGAAGTCGACAAATGCGCGAGGAAAGCGAGCATTATCGCTCACCACCTGCACACGGTCCTCTGCAGCCGCCTTCCGCACAGCCGTCACCCCCCACATCACACCACCCTCATCCGCATACCCTGGTCTCCCTCCCACCGCCCGCGCGCACCGAAGGCCTTACCGTTTAATCAGAACGGATCAAATTCAAAACCACGCCACACATTCCATAGCCACGGTACCGGTTAAGGTGAGATGAAGTCGACAGTGCGAGGCTAAAAACGTGTCATGTTTATAATTGTACAAAAATTAGCAGTACAGGAATATGGACTGATTAATGCTGCAATTTTAGTAGCATAAGAGCTAAACTTAGCGCAATGTAACGAACTGTTATTCCACGTGTTATTACGCCTAGTATTAATATAAGTAATTTATACGCACGAGTACGGGCCTGGGGCAATTGGGGCTCGCGAGACCCCCGTTTATGTCATTACTCTGTGATAATGCGCATAGGGAGACTGTATTACGCAGACTGGACAATTTGGTGATTTAACAATTATCATCGTTGCAAATACAGCCCTGTGTGCTATACAACATCAAAAGTAATTATAAATTATCCCAAAAATTTAATTCATAAATCTATCTATCTTTAAATGTATATAAAATGTATGATAGTAGTAATGGAGAAATAGTTAAAATACAGTATGAAAATATTATATTTATACCTGCACATTGAAACTGGAGTGCAATATGCATGATTTCATCTTGTACCACCACATTCCAATGAATACAAAACTTTTGCATGAAATAAAACGATATTTAAAAAACAAACAAAAGAAATGAACTGTATAAGTAGATACTTTGGAAATTCTATAGAATTCTCTTTTGCAATGTATTTATTTTACCACCTCCCCCCCCCCCACACGGATCTATAAAACGATTCGGTAAAAGTATCTGTACTAATCTGACATCGATTTATTGTCACTAGCTGTTCGTGACAATACATGTAACTATTGTAACAGAGGTTAATGACATATTCATATCATGTAAATTTAAAAAAGTATTTGCATTTGAGGTCTACATAGTTATAAGTATTTAGAGTCATAGCTATTGTATGCTTTAGAATACTTCAACATATCTTTGTAAAAACGTGAACGACTGTTGTTGACTTCGTTAATAAATATCTACTCTTAAGTAGCACTACACCAACTCCATATTAACAGACTGAGTTCTCTAACATTTTTAACTAAGTATTTTTTTCCAAGCGCATTTCTTTTTTCTATGCTTGCAAATATTTATTGCAAATACTTGTCATAACTCGATTTTTTAGTTTAAAAGCAAGCTCAAATATCAAGAGAACAATTATTATTTTTATATCATGTATAAATTAGATTGTAAAAAAAATTGCGTTTCAAAACTCGAATCTTGAAACCTTTGAACGTACCTTGGTGAATAAGACTACTAATGCGTCCAAAATTTTAGACTTACCAACGAAGCCAAAGAAAGCCATTTGTTGGTGTTCGTTGCGTCAGTTTGGAAGTATGCAGCATTAAAAAAAATGAAAACAATTATCTGTCAAATATTGTTTGACCTATGATTTTCACTAATACTTTAACAAATACTTATACTGTATATAATTGTAAACTTACTATTAACTATAAAATGAAAAATATGCAAAACATATTTTTCAACTCAGTTACCTACTGAATGTTTGTCACATATTTTTGTTTGAAGATTCGAGTTAAAGGTTTCAAAAACTGATCTATACCGCAAGCTTGCTACACTCAATTTCGTTCACAGTGAATTTAATATGAGTGTTATATAATAATTCTCAATGCCTAGACATCTGTGTATAAATGTCCTAATAAATTATTTATTATATCATAAATCATGCATACACTCTTAGTATTAACGGTACGCTTGTGCGGCGATAGGCTGTACACATCATTTAGTTGTCTAGAGTAAATTCTCATAGCACCTACAAGTTAATTTTCAGAATTGCAAATAGTTTTAGAGTAGTTATAATAATAGTCACAATATGATGTGTCATGTCATGTCAGTATAAATAATCATTGTAAATTATTAAATGTTTATGTAAATGTCCAAAAAGTATTCAAATTATTTAAAAAACAATTATACTAATAATTATTTTCTTTTTTTGTTATCCTTTCCTGAACGTCCTTTTTATTTTAAATACACTTTGGTAATAACTTAGTGAAAAATGTAACACCACCAAGCTCTTCAACTAAGATTTGTCACAATCGTCACGGTTAGCCAACGAATAGGAAAACTCCAAGACAACTATTATTACATACTTGCATTTCCGTACTACTAGATGTTTCGCATGTTAACACATTCCTTTTGAGAACGAGATACCTTGTTTATGTATCAAACGTTTTTATCTGAATTCTCATGAAATCTCGCTTCGGCTCTATGCTAATTCTTTACGCTACATTCGGACATAATCCCCAATAACAAAAACGATAAGTAAATTAAAATTTATGTAATTTTTATTTAATAATCTGTAAGTTGACAATAAAAGTAGTTTCTGTCACGACCATGTATAACAGGTCTTGCATCGACAGTAGTGGGGGTAAATCGGCTTAGTGGATAAACTATTTTTTTCAATTTACGGCCGCCAGAGGCATGACGATAGATGAGTGTGCTGTGCAACGAAGACAGAATCGCATTGTCTCTTTTGAAATAACCAATTATAATGAAACGATAAACCAATCGAACAGGCCGCTGACAGTCGCTTGACACTCTATCGGCGTGCACCCATCGATAGCATCGACGTAGAGCGGCGTTGACGCGAAAGAAATACTAAATCTCACCCCTGAATTTGGGCTTAGTTGTAAGAGCTGTATGTAAATCTAATTTTTGCACTAAAAACATTATAAATATTATTTTTTGTTTTTAATGCAAATAAGTATGTCGTTTTCTTATGGCATCTCATTAACACCGTAAAAGTGATCGATGTGCAATTCGAATGCATTTCGTTTAAGATAAGGTTTTTGTCATAATATTTGCACAACAACTTAAATATTGCTGGCTACACTGAATAATGGCAGATAATGGCGGATATGTGCTCAAATTGCAAATGATTTTCGCATTACGTTTATGTGTGCAATTCATCCTCCGCCGGGCCTTTACCAGATCGCATTATTACTTTACCGAATGCCGAAAGCGATTTTGACAAACAGCAGTTTACTGAAAGTAAAATAAGTAGGTCACTTCAGGTCACCACTACCATAACCTGATAAACTGAAGTGGCAACTGCAAACGAATGTCGGAGAACTGCCAACCGTTGAAGTAAACGATTGCTGAAGTTAAGACTGCGTTTTGTGTGCATGTGTGTGTGTTTGTGCGCGTGCGTGCGTGCGTGTAAAATGAAATAGCTTTGACGTCCTTTCATAATGAAAGAATAATTGAGAATTTAAGGGAGGTCATAATATGCTATGAATATATTACTGCTCTTATTTTGTATCAAAATAACAAAATAGTTACTTTAAATGAGGAAGGTTAAGAAAAAAAACTTTAATATAATCCATACTTTCCGATGATGAAAATGTGCAATACCAATTATTAATATCATCACAATTGTACATTTTGTTTTGTAGTTTTTTAATAGGTTCCATAATTTTGTTACTAGTGGATGGAAGCTTCAAAATGAGCACTGGACATAGCAACAAAATACTTTTTATTGTTCGGTAATAGTACAGATAGATTCAAATTCATTTTACGTTTCTATAACATTGTTAACAAGTTGAGCACCACGCAAATTCTAATAGATATCCCCTTCAGGCCACACGCGCCACTTAGAAGCGCTGGTATTGCAGTATAGCAATGTACAAAACACACGAGTAACAGATTATATAGTAGATATAATATAGTAGATCAATGGCTAGAAAAATGAATAAACGAGTACTCACATTTCTTGATACCTTCGAAGGACAACCGTAATTATATTTTCCGTGTTCTATCAAAATCCATTAAACTGCCTTAATTCTTATATATCAAAGGATTATATTATTAAGTAAATCTTAAATAAATTTTCAGCAGATACATAAAACAATGTATTTTTTTAGTTTTATATCACATTTTACATTGTGTCACTGGTGGCTGACGCGGCCTAAACGGAAAATTGAGTGTCAGCCACCGGTGGCTGATGCGGCCTAAACTTAAAATTGAGTATCAGCCATCGATGGCTGATGTGGCGCTTAGCGTATTAATATTATTCTTATCTGTATACACTTAAAGGGTTGCTGGTACTTGTATTTGTGATATAGAGTATGTACAAAAAAAAATCTTCTTTATATTCACACCAGATCATTAAATACAGACTACTTTATGACAATGATATAAAATAGATAATATTTAAAAATTAATAACACTAGCTAATTTCAATTCATTTTACTTTACATTATTCTTATCTGTGTACACTTGAAGAGTTTTTGCTAGTATTTATGATAATAAAACAAAAGAATACGCACAAAAAAAAAGTTTCTTTATTATATTCACACCAGATCGTGAAATAAAGACTATGACAATAAGACGTGAAATAAACAGGTAATATTTAAAAATTAATGACACTAGCTAATTTCTTGACACGGTTGAGCAACAGGTCGCCCTCGCGTATAGTGGCCTGATAGAGCTGCGAGCGGTCGGCGTCCGCGCCGCGCCCTGCCCCGGTTACCACGCACCCCGCGACCGCGTCTATGCGGCACTTGAGACGACCCGCCGCTGTGAACCTGACAATTCAACAAAATATTACATAGATAGTCAAGAAAGGTTGCCCAACTCGACGCCGTCCTGTGGGGCACCTCAGGCATCGCTGACACAGACATAATGGAGGCTGACTTGCGCAGCCTTGAAATCGGTAACTGGCAGGTGGCGTTATCGTTAACCTCCCTCTGTAAATTTAGTTAGTTTGAAAACTGCTACAATCTATATCTATGATGATTATAAAACATAACCCCTTTAAGTATATCAGACCCCGAAAATGTTAGTCATACAAAATATGGCAGATTATCTTTCCAATATGATAAATAAGCCCTCTCCTTATTTGACAAACGATATATCTATAGAGATACTGGTGTGTGTTGGTAATATCAAGGGAATTCTCTATCGTAATATCAAGGGTAATATCAAGGGTTCTGAAAAAAAAATTTAATTTAAAACTGCTACAATCTATATCTATGATGATTATAAAACATAACCCCTTTAAGTATATCAGACCCCGAAAATGTTAGTCATACAAAATATGGCAGATTATCTTTCCAATATGATAAATAAGCCCTCTCCTTATTTGACAAACGATATATCTATAGAGATACTGGTGTGTGTTGGTAATATCAAGGGAATTCTCTATCGTAATATCAAGGGTAATATCAAGGGTTCTGAAAAAAAAATTTAATTAAGATTGAATCACTCAATGATACTAATACTAATTTTACATAACAGAAAATTTCTTGGTTATCTACTCTTTCATAAGTTAATTAACATTTTATGTCTCTTGTTTTATGTCATTAAATAGAACAATAATGGTGTCTAAATCTTTCTTAGCTTTCATTCAATATAAATGAGCCGTAACATTAAGCATTTTTTAATTATTTATGGACCATCAACAGGAGTTACATTCATTATACATTATTCTAAATAGTTCTAAAAACATACTAAAATGTAATCCTAATTATAAATGGACACACCATTAACATAAAGTGAAAGCAGACAAATCAAATATTATAGAGAAACTTAAAAGTTAGATTTAATACGTTGAGTGAATTCTACCACACTGTCGTAGAGAATGTCTAAAGCGTGGTTTCTTTTCATGTATTTGTGGTAGAATTCACACGAAGCCCTGCTTCCATCCATGTGTGAATTGATCCAAAAACCCTCCTTTTCATTTCCTTTTGAAATAAACTAAACTAAAATCTACTGATGCATTCAGTGTTTTTGACAGAGGTACATCTGTATTTTATCAGACCGAGTTATACAAGTGTAGTAAGCAGAAGTGAAATATGAACACACTTACGTGGAGATTTCTTCTTCGACGAATTCTCGTGTAACTCCAAACGTATCGGCAATATTGTCGAGACTAAGCGAACGATACGCTCGTAAAAGTTGAACGTAGGCTTTTATACGCGCTTCACGAACGTAATGCTGATAGTGAGGTCGGAACACTGGATCTACACAGATTTGCGTCTCTACCTGGAATCATTAAACATTTTTTCTGAAACTGAAACGTAGAATAACTACTACAAATATTATTGCTTTCGTTATTTGATGTCATTTGACCAGAAAACACGCTTTCCGTATATCAACACTTAAAATCTAAATAGCATTTCTTTGTTTTTCACTTCTGAGTTTTGTTTTTTGAAGTATATTCTCAAGAAATCAGAAGCATAATAATCAACCTTCATAAATCTGGTAAAAGTAATCGTGATATTTCAAAACTGCAGAAGATACCAAGACAAATTGTTGACTACATTGTTAAGAAATATGAGTCTGAAGGAACAATTTGCACCAATCGTCATTAAGCGTTAAGTTTAATATAATAATTTTCTATCGATAATTATAATGTTTGGCTACAACGGAAGTATGTTGGTTGGTTATTTTTCTCAATAAACTTTTTTTATTTATAAGCTTTTTTTATTTTTTTAAATTATAAGCAGTAATTATTCATTTTACGAATGCATTACATTTTTGTACATTAATGGCAAATAAAATGTGATGCAATGTTTTCTTCGTTTAGCGGAAGTTCTATATAAACGTTTTTATTAAGTTTTAAATTGAGAATTCGCAGTCACAAATCATTAAAACTAACTTTTAAGTTTAGAATTACCAATAAATAGTAAATGTTAAGAATATTTTGTTAAAAAATTGTATGGACGGTCAAAAGTTTTACTTGGCTAAGATCCGCGACAAGCAAAACAATAACAGAAAATTAATAATGTGTGTTTTTCCGTTGGGTTAAGTGGATTTATTTGGAACTTAAACCAAAAACTTACCGAAAATCGGCCATCAATTCTCCACCCACCAACCACTATACACAACACCAAACACACATTATCACTTTTCCATCTTGTAAACGACACGTGTTTCGCCCCAACACGAGGCATCTTCAGGTATAGTAGACTCTACGGAAGACAACCGAAAAGTGACCCGCCATTACAACGGGCGCCTTATATAAACAACCGCCACCCACAATGTAAGAACACAACAGATGGGCGCTACAGGTGTGTTAAAACTTACGTTACACCACTTATTATTTGGTAAATATGACAATTTATTTTATTGTATTAAACGAATTTAAAACTTTTTTAAGAGATTATATTCAAAAATGTACTAAATGATCAAATAAATATTGTAAGTTCCCCTCAATTTACAATATTTATTTGATCATTTAGTATCTGGGACGAACTTTTCTTGTTCTTTAAGATCTCTAGTTGCTCCAATACCTAGTCTCAAACCCTTTTTACACATGTGTAAAATATTTGGCGAATGATTGTCGGACAGAGAGTGCCCACAGGTTAGCAGATAGATGGTTGGCAAAATGGGACTTATCGGGATGTTTGTTTCTAAATGCGGCTATATGTTCACTATAGCGAGTCTTAAAGCTATTTTTTTTTCATAGATAAATAAAGAGTAGAATAAATAAAGAGTTTTTTTTTCATTTACATTCACTTCTTTTATTGTTTATATACCTATTACCGGGCCAGATTTTTTTCTGATATTTTTAGAAATCGCTTAGCTAGTTTTAGAGGGGAAAGTAACTCAAAAATTCTCCAGCAGCCAGAATATATAAAGAATTCAAACGAACATTCTAAAGAATACAAAAACAATGTCACTGTAGGTAGTACTTTCACCTTTTATTTTACTTTTCTACCTTTTACTCTACGTATTCTTTATACTTACTATTACTGTCCATTTTTGAAGTCAACAATTTATTTTCTGTTTTATGTAAACAATTTGCTTGTGAGCATTTGATAAATTTTATAATCTTCCATAAATCTCAATGCGTTTTACCATTTCGGAATCTTTAACACAAATTGTAGAGAACGTCGTTTGTGGATTCACCAGGGTCACACTGTATTCCAACTAATGGCATGGAATTGCAATTAATATAAATAGTGGATGCACCAGTGCAAAGTCCAAGATGAACATGGTAAATGGTAGATAATGAACAATGATCAACGATGAAAATAAAAGTGTATTTTTATATTTGAATATATCAATATCTTACACTACAATTTTAAATAGACCACGTTAATAATGTATTTGTGATGACTATCTGGATAGCAAATTGACTAAATTTAATTTAAGAGAAAAAACCAATCGTTTGTGTCTAAAGAAGTTCAAATCTCTTACATCTATTAAACAATATTTGAATATTAATAAAAGATTACCCAAGCAAGGCTTTTTAAAAAGTCAGCATATCGACATTCATGCAAAGATTCCACAAGTTCTCTTAGCTCAGGGAACCGTGAACGTAGAGCTTGAACAGCAGCACCTTGTCTCCTGAGAGCTGCTTGAAGTGCATGTCTTTCTAATGCCAAAGCACATGCCAAAACGCAGTACTGAATTATGGTACCTAGAAAACGATAAAAATTTTTATTAATATAAGCAACAATAATGTAATTAGAGACTGCATTTTTATGATCTACTATGAATTTAACTCTATCATCACAGTCCACTTATGGACCTTGGTCTTCCTCAATATTCAAGAGCTTTACTATCCCATCCCCATGTTTGAGTTTGGTATAATAGAATGGTTTTATTTCCTCAGGTACACTGCTGTAAATCTACTAGTAACTGTATTTATAGTTGCTTCAGTCGACATCGGACTGAATTATTTGCTTCTGGAGGCGTCGGTGCTTTTGGAAGTTGGCCATTGGGCAATGGCCATCTCTGGCCAGCAACGGGGTTGATGACCCCTGTGGCGCCGCGGCAGGGGGGTTGTGGACGTACTTTAGCGGCACTCCGTGCAGCATCGTTAATCTCCTAGCGCCTTCGCAAAGTAGCAAAAACTGGCCAAATAGATTGGCAAAGTACCACACCCTTACAGTATATAGATAGGATTTTACTTCTAAAAGTGCTAAGGTTTTACTGCTGCCACTTGACACAAGTTATTGTTACACATTTCATATGTGATTTAATGGGTCCAGAGGCTCAATTCCTTTAATTCTTTCTTCCCCTTCATTACTGCCTTTTTCATCTCTCATAAATCCTTACCCTCCCATGATTCATATCCTCACCCTAAGACAGGTAACACATCTACAGTGCTCTTATTATTGTGGATATCCATGGGTTGCACTGGTAACATACAATTAGGTGGCCATCCACATATTGGCTTCCCTATCTATACCATAAAAAAATCATTTATTATTACTCACCGAAGTCTACTAATTCATAAGACTCAAAAGTAGAAACACAGTCAATAAATAACTCTGCTGCACGGCTATAATCCCTTACAGCTAAACAATATATAGCCTCATAAGCCTTCAGTTTATTTCGAGAGCGCCAATCTCCACCTTTGTCAACTAATTCATGTGCCTGAAACAAAGACAAAATAATTATATAAAATACATACAATATTTTACTTAATTAAACATAATTAAATACTTATTTAGGTATAATAAATTATAACTTAAAAAATAAAATTATTCTTACAGAAAATTTTCAAACTCAAAACTAAAATTTCTCTAACAATATAAAAAAAATCATATTGACATCATCTCACAAAAAAACCATATTTCATTAAAAATTTCTCATAAATCAAAAAAAAAACAATTTAATTATACACTATACAATTTTCTTTTCCAACATTTAATGAAACAATAATGTTCTAAAATTTTGTTTCATGCAAACTAAGACAACAATGTTGTTCTTAAGAAAAGATTGTCAAATACTGTAGTAAATAAATTTTTACAGTTTTGTAGTAGATAACTTATTAGTAGGGCTTTCACCAGTATTTTTCTTTATAGACAATGGATTATAATAACTACAGTACATTTCACTTCACTTTAGATATAAAGCACTTTAGACACAAATCACTTATACAAATAAATCGAGCAATTAGCGATTCGTCACAGACACGGTGTGCTGGAGGTACCTCAATTCGAACTGTGTGAATATGGCCACCGCGCTCCATATATACGACGGTCTGCTAGAGGGGTGAACAAAGACCACCCACTCTTGGTTTTCGACACAGACAAAATGGCTAATTTATTTTTTTGTGGACTAAACTGACTTATTCTTTGTCATTGACTAAAATGACTTATTCTTTGTAGTTGAAAAATCATCAGGTAATAATTTTTAAAAGAAAAAAATTATAGGGGGTTAGTAGCAATGGCAATAGATAAAAATAATTTTGCACATTGTTTATTTGTATTAAAACTGTACAAAAAAAAAATTGAAATTACACCACAAAAAATCACATTTTCCAAAGCACTGTGCAAAAAAGGTGCTCCATGGGCAATTATTTCTCCTTAAAATATTGATTCAACAAATTTGACAGTTTACGGCAATGAAAGAAAATGTGCATTTTGGGTCATAAATTTGGAATTTGGAAATTTTTATAAAATTTTCAAAACACAATATCAAAAATCTGACTCAATAAACTGTATAGATAAAAATTCGAAAAAAGCATAAAAAAATATTAAAAACTGTAGATGTTATCTGCATGATAACTCATACAATTTTTAATGTGCCGGAAAAAGTAGTATTGAGAAAAAACAAGTTTGAATTTTTGAGTGCACTTCACTCGAGATTGCAACAGCTTGAAGCAGCAAGAACTTCATGAATTTTTATTTATTTTGTTATCTTATGTCTCTCGTCAATCTCCCATTCCCATCAACTTTTATAGACACTTTAGCGACAACTGTTGAAGCTTCTTTATTATTGTTCATAATCAAATTGAAACTTGTTTGTGAGATGCATGACACCACAAAAAACTGCATTGCCTTCAATCCTTTTCTTTTCTTTCATATAATTGTTCTGATATTTTTTTGGAACCAAACTAGTGTAATTTGTTTCACGCTCCATTTCATCTGGCCTCTAAAGAGGCTTCCTCTTTTTAGGATGTGAAAATTTTTCACTTTTGGTGCCTTTACGATCAAGACTATGTCATAATAACATTTCAAAAAACACAAAAAAAAAAACAACTGCTCATTTCAAACAATCAAAGAAAACTAACCTTCATGTTCAAAAACCTGAATATATAGTCATAATGCTTTATAAATGTATTTAGTAGGACAATAAAAGAACTGCCAGGGCCAACCTGGCAGGTTCTGAAAGTAAGAGCTAGCTGCACCAAACAGGGGACAGCAACTTGCAATTCTAATCCTTCTAAAATCAGATCCTCATTATGCCATCACATTTTCTACTGTAATTTTAGATTTATGAGAAATTTTTACAATCTACTTTCATAGAAATACGACTTAAACTATAGAGAAAAATAATCTGTAAGAAAATTGATCTTTAAAAATTCTCAATGTATGTAACCCTTTAATTAAGTGTGTAGTGTTAATTAAATTAAAATAAGTTAATTAAATGTAAATTGATTAAAATATATTTACCTTATTAATTGTCTTTCCCATTTCTTTCACATTGCATCCATGAAAATAAGCGATTCTGAATAGAGCAAAAACTGCATCAAGTCTCCTATTTGTGGTTAATGTAGCATCTTCATATTTAGCTGTGGCTAAAGCCGTTGCTGCTTCTTTGTCCCCAATAGAGCAAAGATAATCCAATCTTAAAAATTAAAAAAAAAAAAATATGCAACCTTTCCCAACAGAAGTAAAAAAAAATTAAACTAAAAAAATATTTACCGGTCTTGCCACACGGGTGTTTCTGAATCATCTTCTTCAAATTTAACCAATCTCTCCTGATTCTCTTTTGCCATCTCATCATACAACTTTTGATCTAATTTCCACCCCAAATCAGTACAAACTTCTTTATAATACGGGGCCATATTACCAGATTTAATTCCTTGCAGTAGTTGTTCTTTAAGTAAGGCATTATCTTTAAACTGAGGCAAAGAAAGTTTAAATTTAATACTTGCAAAGGCCATGTATTCGGGAGTTTTACCCTCCGCTGATAACTCCATGGTGTTAGAGAAAAGCTTAATTCACAAGAAAATTAGTTAATATAATCGACACTATTTTAATGTAGTTATATATTTTAAAGCACCGCATAAAGAGTAAATACAAGCTACGGCTAATATTTTACAATTCATGTAAATGTCAAAAAATACATTATCATTGTTTCTTTTTTTTTTCATTTTTATAGCTTTAGTTACCTAGCATTTTAAACTTCGATGTGACGGATATTTGATTGGCATTTATCAACAATCGATTAGTCCCAAGCGTAGAGATTACGGCAAAAGTCCTAAATTTTAAGGGAATCCAAAGATTTTAACCTTGTATAATCCAATTGACACAACAGTAAGGATTCCAAATATTTAGATATTTTTTTTTATGAAATACATTTTTATAGCTTTAAAAGGAACGCAAAATGAAAATTTTTTGGAAGTATCAATTTTCATTTATCGATATGAGATAAGCGAATAATCATGTCGCTAGACTTTTAAAACTACACAGCACTGCCTTACGGGCTTTTAAAA
This sequence comes from Baronia brevicornis, assembly GCA_031353405.1. Lineage (NCBI taxonomy): Eukaryota > Metazoa > Arthropoda > Insecta > Lepidoptera > Papilionidae > Baronia > Baronia brevicornis. Next base: position 200,142 of record JASFAT010001699.1, on the reverse strand, counting down.
AAAATTGAATTTTTCAATCTTTTCTTTGATGGCAATTATAATATTATAGTTATAACTATTATGCCAGGGTCAAATAAAATACTATAATAACAAATAAAAAAGCTTAAAATATATACTATCTATTGAAAGCCATTGAATTAATGCAAAATAGGACGAAATCATCCATACTATTTTGGCACTATTGAAAATTATTATTTAAATGAATGAAAAAATGCAACTAGTCAGCACAGACTGCACAGACAGCTAATCAATTTGTCACGTTATATTTTGATAAAATGGTGGCTATTGTACCCACAGACTTAAAACTATTTCTGATTCTACCAAAACCTTCTATGGACTTGTTCAGTCAAAAAGTTACAATACACGCATTTATTTCATATTACTTCACTTATACATCTTAATCGAACTATATTGTATAATGTGCCACCAAAATTAAGCAATATAAGTCATAAAAAGATGAGATTATTAAAATGAAATAAAAACACGTAACTGATATTAGTTGACGGGAAAAGTCCCAACTTATTCTTTAAAGAATCCAATGTTATATGAAGCATAGCAATACTGATTACTATTATATTGACAATTTCGACGTCAATAAATAATTATTTATTTAATTTTTTAAATGAATATCTTTTCTCCGTTATGTTTCGATAAACATTAATTATCGGTGTAAGTAGAAATAATGGATCTAACACAATTAGTTACCACTAATCAGTTCATAAAAATAGTACCATCACTAGAAGAATCATTACAGGCAATTGGTCTAAACGTACATCTAGATGAAAATGTTAAAATTTGGTTTAATAAACTAATAATAACCTGGACAACGTGGAAGAAAAGTCCGACTGTTGAGCATCATTTCGATGTATTTTACGAAACTATACCAGATCCTTACAGAGTTGTTCTAATTTTTATAATTAGATGTAAAGAATTTAAGGACTGTAAGCCTAAAACATTTCCCTTTTTCATTTTGGAAACCTTACAAAAATGGTCAAGAAAAAGTGGTTTGTTGCCTGAAGACAATCTAAAGTTTCCAGCATTTCGAATAGCTACAGAACAAAGAAATCAAAATTTTCTTAGCATGATTCTTAAAACTTATAGAGTTGAAACTATAAAGGAAATTATTTTACCCATTGTAAAAGATATGATAAAAAATGACAATTGCAAACAAGCATCTCAAATTGTTATTGCTATGGGCTTATTTGAAGATATACCTGTTGAAAACCTGCTATTTCCTCTTATATTACAAGATAAACCAAATATGATTGATGAGTATTTATATGAATGTCCAAATCAAGTGGTTCCCTTGTTACATTTCTTAGACAAATTACTTGATAGAAAGTGTAGTATTCGTGAGTTTGCACAGAAATATATTGAGGAGAATAATGTTTGCCACATTAAATATGAAAAATTACATTATAAACCTCTTGGAAAATTAGTAGCACGCCTCTGTAACAAATTTAATGTGCCAATTGAGTTATGTAAAAATCTGAGCAAAAACCGTACACTAGGAGGATTAAAGTATCTTATAAATCAAAAATATATTGACCAAAAAGTAAGTTCTACTGTATGGGATGATTTAGTCAAGGATTCTCTCAAACAAAATGCAGAATCTGCAAAAGAATTTATTGATATGTTACTTGAGTATGATCGAAAGGAAGCTTTAAAATGGGTCGAATATCTGAAATTACCTGAATCACAGTTTCCAATAGCATTGCAACAAATGTCTCTGGAAGATCATATTTCCGAAACTGAAAATTGGGATACAACGGAAGATGCACAACAATATTATAAGTTTCCTTTACCACTTGATAATATTATAATAATTGATACAGCAGAAAAGTTCTATGATTTAATAAATATACAACTTGTAAGTTGTAACTTGATTAGTATTGACTGTGAATGGAAGCCATCATTTGGAGCTACACAGTCACATGTAGCTTTAATTCAGATTGCTACAGAAAACTATGTTTATTTGATTGACTCTTTGGTACTAAATAAACAGCAATATGTTAGTTTCTGGTATACATTCAACAAATCCATTTTAAATAATGCTGAAATAATAAAATTGGGCTTTGGAATAGAAAATGACCTGAAAGAGATTAAAACATCAGTCGTTGGTTTAAGTAATATTAAAGTAAAAGGTGAGGGTTTACTTGATTTGGCTGTGTTGTGGAAAAATATAATAAATTGTGGTTTAAGCCTACACAACAATGGCACCAATGTAGGCAACAGTTTAAGTTCCCTTGTACAGGCTTGCTTTGGATTACCACTTGGAAAATCTGAACAGTGTTCTAATTGGGAAATAAGACCCTTACGGAATACACAAATACAGTATGCTGCACTAGATGCATATATTCTTATAGAAATTTACAATTTTCTTCAAAAACAATGTTTAGAGCAGAAAATTGATTTTGAAGATATATGTAATGATGTTATGTTAGACAAAAAAAAGAAATGTTCAAAAAAAATCAAATCACTTGACAAACTTCAAGGAGTTGCAGTATGCCCTCAAGCAAGATGTGTAAGTGATGTAAAGCTTTTTGTGGAATCTGAGATTTCAAACCTGATACCTTATTTAAGGTACTGTGGAATAGATACAATGATCATGCCAACAAAATTGTGGTGTGATGTTATTAATGAAGCAATTTCAGATGAACGCTTTATTGTACTGAATAAGTTAAAATATACTCCAAACAACACCTATTCTCAAAGTTCTATCTTAAATGTTGGTAATGGTAGTGAAACAGACCAACTAAAAAAAATATTTTGTTGTTTCAATATAAATGCAAGGAAAAATGATCTTTCAAGTCGTTGTATGAATTGCAATGATTTAGATATTAAAATGTTGACACCACAAGAAGTTGTTGACCTATGTACAAAGTATCAATCTTGTCACAGTTCTAATTATAATAAAAGTAATTATATTAATGACTCAAATGATGATGATGAAGCATATTATGACAACTTTCTTAGTGATTCTGATATTGATGAAGACATTATTTATAGGCCTGTCCAAACTCAACATCCTCCTCACACATCTTGTTTAACAAGTAAAGGGGTGCCTATTAAAATACCCAATGTACATAAATTATCAGTATCACCTCAGACGGCAATTATATGTGAATCATGTGGAAGCCTATTTTGTAATGATGATGACTTGATGAAGAGTGTTAGTAATTTAGTTTTAACTTTAACTAAAATTAGTGTGTAATTTTTAATATTACTAATCAATAACATTAATGGTACAAATATTTCTCATAGTGATAAAGATTTATTCACAAAAGTATTATTTAACCAATGTTCATGTTAATAGTAATCTGAACGACAATGCTATTAGTACTAAGACTTTCTTTATATGCCCACAATATTACAATTATAAATTGTATAACTTTATTCTGGTGTGAAATAAAGAACATATCTATCTATTGTCTTTTGGTACATAAGAGTTCTGAATTTCATAATGTGAAATTTATAAATTAATAAAGAAATCTGAATCCTGTCAAATTCAACCTAATTTATTTTATAATTATAAATGAATAATCCATGATTACGAACATTCAAGAAATACTTTTGATTCAATTTACATTTTCAGTAAATCATTTTTCATGAATTTCATTGGTTTTTAAAATAAGATTTAAAACACACATGTGTATTGAAATAAACCCAAATACTCCTTATCCTAATCTTTAAATAGGTGTATTAAGTTGGGTCACAGTATTATTTTACTTCTATATTTAGCCACTTTATATGTCAGTGACTTTAGCTCTCTGGTGGATTTGCCAATTCATTCCGAAGCATATCCACCAGAGGAGCTTGCATGACTTGCCTAAGGTAAATATACTCCTGGACAACTTTGAGAGTTTTACTACTAACGATGGTCAGTTGTGGATCCAAATGATTGTTGACCATAACTTTGGTTATCAAAGTTCTTACAGCGTTTCAGCAAACAGAGTGGGACACCCCCCCATATAGATAGTGCGACGATCTGCGCACAGCAGCTGGCAAAATTGGAGGCGTGAAGCCGAAGATCGAACTAGGTGGCGCTACTAGGGCAGGCCTATGTCTAGCAGTGTTGACTGCCGCAGGCTGTTGATTGCTGTTTAGACAAAAGGAATATTTCTTCACTGTTATGTCGGTGTTAAACCTCTATTATCTTAAAGCTGTAATTTACAAATAGATAAATTATTTCATACACTATATTTCAACAAGGCTTTTCTGAAAGAGTTAGTATTCTACTCATTTTCGTTTACTCTTCTGCTGTTACAGTAGTCAGTGCAACCAGTTACACTATTACTGTCAAGCCGTTTTTGTCCTACCATGGTAATTTTTTAAATTAGTATAAATTTATGGTTATTTATGTAATTGCTGTAAGGACTCAAGTATGAAGAAAAAAACAGTCACAAATGTTTAATCAATGAAATAAAAAATGTGTTTAATTTACATTGACAATTACACACATTGTATACATTGTATATATGTACATAAAAATATATTAACAAATTTGTACTGCAAATAGTTCTGTTCACAATAGAATGAAATGAATATTATTAAGTTTGCACTCCCAAATATTCACATTTTTTAACTGAGATGTTTTTATGAATAATAAATAGATTTTAAAATAAATTTAGATAAGAAATACGCCAAATTTAAACAATATGATAAAAAATAGTTCAAGTATCCAGATTAAACAAAATGTTTACTAATTATGCAAATAAAGTGCCTATACTGTTACTTAGTATTTAAATAAATAAATTTCTCCATATACAATATATCCACCCATTATTCTGATTGTTAAACAGTTAACTTCATATTACATAACAACAATACATTTATTTTTTTTCTTTAATTGCTCTACTTCTTCTCTGTTAATATCATTTCCTTGTACATCTAATTTTTCTAGACATAAATTGGGGAAACCCCTTAATGTTTTGAGTTTGTTGTTTTTTAATATTAAAACCTGAAAAAAATATATACTTATATGTATATGTTTTGAAAAGAAATATTTTAAATTTATTATATTAAAATTATTTTGTCATTGAAGTAAGGCATATTTGATTTTCACACACACAAAAAATAAGGCAAATATTTATCCTGTGCACCTTGTGATTGCGCTTCAGCCAGACCCGCTAGGAAAACAATATCATAATTTCATAATATCCTACCTTACAATGTTGAAGCACAACCAATGAAGGCAGTATATTAGAACTTAAATTTTGGTTTGACAAATCAACTATTTCACAGAAACTGTAGTACTGCAAGTGTGGCAAGCTTGTGATTTTATCAGCAAACATAGGTTTGAATTCGAGGCTTTCACATTCAAAGTCTACTGGTAGCTGCTTTTCAATGCTCCACTTAGTTATTAAGTCATCATAGTACCCTGCTCTTTGATTATCCAATAGTTTCAGTCCATGTAAATTAGCTATGGCTTCTTGATGATAATGATTTGCATCAATACAATGTAGGAAGATTGTTGTAGTTAAGAGAGTCCCTGAAAGGAATAAATATAAGACATATAATTAATAGCCATTTGGTTTACACTGTTTTTCAATAGCAAAATATATCTTAATTATAACATTTACTGTCAATACTCTGCACAAATTTATCCAGCAAATGATTCATTGCTTTCTGAAAATGAATTGCACAAAATTTTCTTAACTCTGCAGCAAAATAAAAATAAATTGTAGTGAAATTAATTTAATCCTACTTTTTGGAACATGCTACAGTTGCTGATGTAACAGTCAATAGTAACCACTGTGATATAATTAATGTGTGATTTCAAAAAGAAAAGACAAGTCATAAGGCATCAACAACAAACAAGAGAGAGTTATAATACACACAAAAAGAAATCAACTCTTTTAAAATAAATGTTAATTACATGACTTACATTTATTCTCTGGTTCTAGAAGAAGCAATTGTCGACATGCTTCTAATTGTTCCTTTAATTCGTCAACAACTGGTTGGGAATATTTATTCTGAAAACTTATTTTACTTTTTCCAATATATGTACATGTTTGGTATTTATAACACTGAATTGTTTTCTTAATTTGATCATGTTCTTCATATTCCACCTGATAAAATATTACAATATGAATTAAGTCCTAATAAACAGGTTACAAAAACTGGAAATGGATTTATCTTAAATCAAGAGGACTGATACTGGATAAAGTTCAATATAAGAAAATAACTTTACTGTAATGCTCAAGTTTTCGGTTATGTTTTCATTATGATCCAAGATCCATAACACATCATACTTGTTCCCTGAACAAGAAATCCAATTACCCCGAACATATTGATTATTAATTAGTAGTTTTGTTTTTGAGTCCACATGATTGTCAGAGACATAATTACTAAAGGCAACAGTTGTCTTTGTTGGTGTCACGATACATAGTACGAGATTTACTGTAGTTTTTACAGCACCTGCAATATTGAGAAAATATTCGGAAGTAAATAATTTATTTATTTAATAACTATACTTCAAACTCTATCCACGGGTTTCCCAATGGGTGTTTGACTTCAGTAAGACACATAAGTGAAGCTATAAATAAAGGTCTTCCAAAAGAAGGCAAAAATCTCAGATCTGAAGTATAAATTTGTAAAATCCCATTTTATATTATGATAATTCAAATGTGACCTTTCATAATAAAGCTGAGCACTCAATTTTTTTAAAGGTTGAATGTGGAAAAGTTATGATAAAAGATAGAAAAAAGTAACTATATACTTTAGAATAGTCCCCAGTAAAAATACAGGTAGTGTTTTTGAAATTGACCTTTAGTCACAATAAAAACATTGAAAAACTACGCATAAAAGTGAAATTAGTAAAAATATGTTAAAATATTTCATTTTTAAGCTATTGCAATTTTTTTAGTTACCTAATAACCAGCGCTGATAAAACCATGCACTTGTGTCATCAGGATCAGTAAAAGCTGCATTGATAACCATTTTTAATTCATGTTTATGATGTTTATCTTGTATTGGTCTACCTCCTGAAATGTGAATTAAAATTCATTAAGCAGTCACCTGTTTTTTGTCAATGAGCTTATACATATATAATAAAAAGCAATGGATAGTGCTTTTTCTTAGAGTGTTTAAGTTTTTTACTTTGATGTCATTGAATTTTACATTGAAAAAAATTTAAAATATATATATATAGTTCATATATAGTTCATCTATCGAGCAAAAAATCTAAATATTATCAATTACCTTCCACATCAGGATACAATTGAAGCAACATTTTACTTCTATAATGCCATGCAGAATAATTTGAAAAATTATCATACAACTTCTCCGTCGTAAAATCAAATTCAGCTTGTAATGATGACTTACATTGACTGATAACAAATCTACGGTAATCCCAGGTATGAACTAAAAAAATACATCAAAAATGTTCTATTGTCAGTGGAAAGTATGTTGCAGATTGGCTACTAGCAATACTTACAATTTCTATCATCTAGTTTTAAATATGTATTGCACAATTCTAGTTCCTTTTCCCAATTGGGATCTTTTCGTGTTGTCAACACCCATTCCCTTTGATGCCACGCACAATATGATTTTGGATTTATTTTAAGGCAATATTGTGTCATAGTAAGTTCATCATCATATAATTTATTTAAGTCATCATAATTATTACAAGTATTTCTGAAAATACAAATAAAAAAAATACATTTTTTAAATAGAAATATTATTTTGTATCAGTTAAAGAACAATGAATAAAATTATTCCTGTGAAATATGCTGACAAAATATGAATGTTTTTAAAATTACCTCATTAAGCATAACACTTCTCTTCTTATATTCCATAGTGTATAAATATCTGGATTAGATGACAATACCTTACTTGTTAACTCTAATAACTCTTCATCAAGTTCATCTTTATTTCTCTAAAAACAAGTCATTTTATAAAAAACTAGTTTTTATTTTTATAAGACTTCATATCATACAATGAGCACTGAATAATGTTGTAATTAAAAAGAGAATATCAATATGAAAATAAATGCTGCATCATTCAAAACATAAGTAGGCTTGATATGAAATAAATGAAAAGAAGAGCTTACTAATCATGAACTAGTGAAATGCTCAATAATTTATATATGATCATTGACATTGCATGTATTTTGATATATCCAGTCATTCTCTATCTAGCCAGGGAGTTGCCTACACTTATTATCTAAACAAAGTCTCAATCCAATAAATACCTTTTTCAATAGTTCTGTTTAAAACATGATTATGGGATAACTATTGCTATTTCAGTTTGCTAAAAGTATGTTTGTCACACCTGATTCAGCTCGCAGATAATCATAGTACATTTTAAATTATATCCACCGAAAAGCAGAAACAAGCTTGTAGAGCAAGTATTATAAAAAGTGATAGACTAATGAGCAAGCTGTTAACCAAATGGTAATTAATAATTATGTTTCACAGACATTTGGAAGACCAAAATCACTGTAGACATGTTACTGAAGAGAGGGGAAGAGGAAAGTAATAAAAAAGGGAAGTAAAGGAATGCAAAAGAATTAGGACTACAGCTCACAGAAGGTTCAGTAACAAACCTATTCAAGTTGGTTATTTGTTAAGATATGGTACCTCCCCTAGACGAGTGGCATTTATGCTACATGCAGAATATTGCCAAAATTTTTAAAAATTCTTATCACACATTTTTGACAGAAAGTCACCTCCAGTGCATCACATTGCAATACATAATGCATGTTACAAATATGTTCTGCCATAGTGTTCAATACTGTTATAGCAGATTAAATACAAAAGAGAAGGAACTACTAGTAGCAGTCAATTAATTCTTACTTTTTGAATTATTTTGGACATCAAATATCTGAAAATTTTCAACTTTTCTTGTCTTTCTTTTTCCTTTCTTACTTTTTCTTCATCTGCAGTACGAACTTTTACTCGTCCATGCTGAAATATTGATGAAAAGCTTATTTATGTATTAGGATTCAAAATAAGTTAATAATAATCATCAACACTTTAGGCTATTTGACGGCAGCACAAATCAATCGATAAGTGGAAAGGGTTGAGTCTAGACATTCGACATATGCAGAATCAAACTGAAATAACAAAGATGCAGTGGAACCTCATAACAAACACATTGTGGGCTTATTTATCTGAATCTGAGTCAGAAATCTATGAGTAAATTTAACAGGAACAACAAAAAACTGATTTACATAGTATTTTGCGTCCTCATTTCTGAAGGAATGGACAATAAGCCACCTCATTAGTCTAAGGCGGATTGGCAGAAACTCGAAATAAATACATGTCGTCCATTCATATAATTATCTCCGAATCCGCGACCATTGACCTGGAAAGCTGTAACTTCGCCGCTTATCAAAATAAGTCCGAACTTCCAGTTTATATGTTGTTAACTGAACAAAGTAAAATATGAAATATTCACCATTTTGGAGAAATCGAAGACGATAAGACGGTTTTACTGTTTATCTTGATATTTCCTTGTTTTCAGTCTTTTTTTTTTTTTATGGCGTCAGCTGATAACTTTTTGCCAGTGTCAAAGTTTGGGAAGCTAATTTACGTTCATATTTTAATACTTAAAATTATATGTGGTAATAAAACGATCAGTTTTACCATCAGAATTATACTAATTATAGGAAGTTATAATAAATAAATTGATAAATATATGGAGTATTATAGTAAACAAATACATTATATGCGGATATTATTGCAAATTATAAAATTTGCAATGCTTTTATAAAAAATTGTAGGATACATGAGTATGCAAGACATACGAGTAGGCATTGGTACTTTAAGGGAATATAAATCATTTAGGAAGGACAAGCGGTCATAATTTGGACAAGAGAAGAATAAATGGTCTAAATCTGCAATTTCATTTCCACAATCACACAAATTATTTTGGATAATTCGCAGGCGAGCGAGATCAGCTGCAGTACAAACGTGACCTACGCGCATTCGAATAATAATATTCAAAGTCTTTAAAATAACTTGAAGGGATTACCTCAATCTCATTCTTTTTTTTTGAACATTTCTTTTTGTTAATGGCAAATAGTTAAAACTATTATGCCAGTGTCAAATAAAATACAACAATATCAAACCTTTTGAAATTTAACTATTAACTATTGAAAAACGTTAATTTGAATGAATGAAATGTAACTATAATTATAGTCATTAATTATAAGTATATATTAACTATAACTATATTTATAATTATAGTTGTAATTATAGTCAACCTTGTCATGTTACGTCTTAATATAATAGTAGCTATTGTACCAAAATCTATAGACATTTTCAGTCAACTTAAAAGTCACGATACTTGCATTTCTTCCATATCACTACACTTATACAACTTAATCGAACTATATTGTACAATACGCCACTCCAATTAAACAATATGATGAACTGATAATAATATAAGATTATAAAAAAAAAAATAAAAAAAACAGCGTCACTGAGTAAGTGAGCGGGAAAAGTCCAAACTATATTTTATAGTAATTTTCTTTTATGTTTAATGTTTTTCCTATATTTCCTATATATATTTTTAAGGATACCGGATGCATTGACCGATCCATTGATAGATCCGGTATCCTTAGTATTAATAACAATACAAATTAATATAATTCACTTAAATCAAGACTTTTTTTAAATAAACCTCTATCTTTTAAAAAAAAAAAAACAATTTAAAAGGCAATAAACGTTTCAAAATCGAATATGATGTAACCGATTTTAAAACGTTTATTGTGTTTTAAATTGTCGCAAACAAAATTACATGCACATTCCTTTAGAGGAAGGCAGACCACATATCTCCGTCTGCTACAATTTCGACATACTTTCCTTGCTTCCTCATGCAAGCCCGCCGGTTAAGGATACTCTTGACTTGGCCTTTCTTACAAACTTCGGCAATTTGTTCAAGGTATGTTTTCCTTTTTTTAAATTCGATTATATTCGAAAGAAATACGATTTAGGAAAATTAAATAAATATGGATTTTTAATTTTTTTTTAATCATTTATAGCGACATCTCGTTGGTATGTTATAGAAGTATATGTTTTATCACATTTTGCGATTTATTCTTACAGTAAAAACACCGTGGAAAGCTGCTAATGCTAATGTCAAAAATCGTACAAGGATTAAAGAATGTCAATTTAGTGTTGTGTTGATAATAATTTATTATTATAAACTCACTAGAAATTATAAATTGCAGAGATTTTGTGAATTAATTTTTTTTAAAATAATGAATAATGCGTCGCAGTTCTCTTTGCGGTGGAATAATTATGTTACTCATGTCACAGATGCATTTAACGAACTGCGTTTTGCAAATGATTTGGTTGATGTCACGTTATGCTGTGATGGTGGAAAAATCAAAGCTCACAAGATGTTATTATCTGCCTGTAGTAGTTACTTTAGACAAATTTTCAAAGAAAATCCATGTCAACATCCCGTGATCATTTTTAGAAACTTCAAATTTGAAGATCTTAATGCAATTATAAACTTTATGTATCATGGCGAGGTGAATATATTTCAAGAGCAATTGGAATCATTTCTTATTACAGCAGAACTTTTGGAGGTTAAAGGTTTAACCGACAATGTTGAGGAAGAACCATTCAAAAGTCAGATAAGATTCAATGACAAAACTTTAGATTTAAGTTCAAGATCAAGTAGAATTACTGAGGATGTAATGCCTATTGCAATAGATGAGCCTATTAATCTAGCTACAATACAGACTGCAAGAGATGGGTATATTTCAGAGGTAAGCTCTCAAAAAAATTCTCAAGATAGAGATGCTGAAGATCAAATAGAAATAATTAAAACAGATGACAGTACAAATCCGAAATCAAGAGTGAGTACCCTAGCAAGTGAAGATATGCAAGTTGATACACAATCCACTTCAGCTGAAGATTTATCAGAAAAAAATTCTGGTTTGTAAAGGTTTTATTTCTAAATTTGTTACGTAATACATGTAATGGTGTTGAGAACATTTCTGTACATAATATATCCATAAAATTACTTTTCTCAAAATTAATCTTCCAAAGTGTTAGTATGTGTATAGATTCAAAAAAAATTAGAATTGTATAAATTACTTTACAATCTTTATATAATCATGTCTTTAATTGTAGTTGTAGAAAGTTTTGTGACCCCCATCAGTATTTAACAATGATTAGCATGACTAGGTTTTTATAAGCTTATGTCTTTTTTTTAATAGTAGATCAGATAAACGAGCATTATGAGCATGTGGTGGTAAATGATCACAAAAGTCTGTAACACTAGAGGAACCAAAGGCGTTTGATGGATGGTTTGGATACTTATATTACGGAAACCCTAATTACATAATTATTCGGGAACTTCCCAGGGTCAGTCCAGATATATGAAGGTATATCATTGTATTTCTAAAGGATACCTATGAATTTGAGTTAACACAAAAATCATAATGAGCTAATTGGCCTGTGTTTCAAGTTATATCAGCCCATGGCAGTCCATTGCTGGACATAGGCCTCATCCCAAGGTGCGGCACCTAGCCTGATCTTTGGCTACATGCATCTTTTTATGTTTTATACTTATGTTTACTTCTAAATTTTATAAAAAATTTGCTCTTCATAATGTAATCTAGCTATTATAACCAAATTAGGTTTTCCCAATTTGTGTGGAATGTACACAGTGAATAATAGCATGACTTGTGGAGAATATGGTTTGTTTTCTCTTAAGTAAAAATCATATATAATAACAACTAAATTATTAAGAAACCACATATGTAAGTGTTATCAATTTGTTTATTGCAGAATCTGACTTGGCCAAATTTCGATGTCAGCTGTGTCCAAAAGGATTTAAGCATCCAACATCTTTAACTCTCCATAAGGATTCTCATGCTGGAAAAACACAATGTCCTGTATGCCACCGATCTTTTTCAAGATCCTATGATATGAGAAGTCATTTACAGAGGATTCATCAGGGAAAGCAACTGACTATTAAAGAGATTAGATACAAGAACCATAATGATACTGTACCGAAACAGTTCACAAACAATATTTAGCATACAATGTAACAACAATTATGGAACGCACACATAGTGCATAACGCCTATTATTATAAACATAATCATAGCTATATGATTGTGTTTATTTGTAGTATTGGAGTACATATTTATTTAAATTTTTTATAAGTCTCAAATAAACTTGCTCAGTGCTGGTAGCTTTTGCTATTTTTATACTAGTCTTAAAAATATTGTTTCATTCTATAAAATTGTTTTAATTATCTTATACGTATTTTTATTTATAAAGCATGTTTTTTTTTTGTAAAAATGTCCTATACTTATTGATTTACTGCATTGAAATTATCATATCAAACCACAAAATTCTAATCAGATATTTAAGACATTAATTTGACAAATCGTTTTTTAAGGATTAAGTTTATCTACATAGTCTATATATAATACTAAGTATGTGCTACAATAAATTTATGTTTAATGCGCCCAACAATCTGGATGATGACATATTCTACTAAAAAATTCATATTGAAAGTGATCTTAAATATAACTGGGTTTTAAATATTATAAATATATATTTCTAATTCATTATTTAGTACACGGCGGTGTGAGTAGTTATTGATTAGTTATCACTATACTACTATGTACTATGTTATATTAGGTAATAGTCTTAGCACTTTTATGAAGATAGATAGATATATTCTTTATTGTACACCAAAGAATATATACAGCGAAGTTATATTAATTGATTTTAATATTGTTTTTATCCCCAGGTCTTATCGCTAACAGTGATTTTGTCCAATCATTGGATGGATATGTTATGGCATTTCAGAAAAAATTTTTTTTGCTGGTTTATGTATTTATATGAAAGTTTGGGAATTATTCTGTGATATTTTCACCCCCTAGACCTTAGGGTCTATGGGACTAATAGGGACTATAGTTACTAAAGTTCAACCTCCCCTACATGTTTAACGTAGAATCATGACGAGTTTAAAATCAGCACACACACATATGTGTACCTCCGACACGGCATCAGGCCGATGGAGTCTGCGATTTGCGCAGATTCCCAATTATATTTTACTAGCCCGCGGGCTTTCAGCCCGCGGGCCCTGAATACGATAAAGCTGTTAAAGCCAATAGGCTACCAGCATTAACATCTTCGAATCAATCATCATCATCTGTGATATTTGTTCCTTTTAAAAAAAGGATAATGAAACTTACATGTAACATATATGACATCTAAATAAAAATTCACAATGTTAGATTTTCCTATGTGAACTTTGCTAACAAGTAATACATATAGATGTAGGCTAAATCTCTTAAAAGCGATAGTTCAAGTCAGATATAGGCCTGGCCCAAGGCGCTGTTCTTCACAGATTATCCCTAAATGTTTATCAATGAAATATAAGATGTTTTAAGCAGTGACAGTTCAGTTCAGTTCAGTGAAGATATAGTAATCATTTTTAATTGGAGTACGTAAAAATATTGTTTAAACACAAAGTTATTGACGATACAGAACTGGATGTGTAGTTATTATGTGGACTAAGTATTTCGTTTTCTAAAATTATTGTAGGTTAGTTCTATTTTTAGGTTTCTTCTTGCCTCAATTCATGTAAATAAACAATCATTCCTTTTTATCACCATCATCTTCGATATAGCCACAACTATTGGACATTTGCCTCACTGAATAATGAAGTGGAACGCTATGCCGGCAGGTGGATTGGAGATTGCAGATTTTTTTTTGTTTACTACTAGTAGGAAAAAATTGGGTGGCCCTATCTGTGTCGCTAACCACACACGAAATATTCTTTTTAACAACTGTAAATATTATTTCGAGATGTAATAAATCTGTGTATTTATTAGAAGAATATGCATTTATTAGAAGAATAACGCCTAAGCTACCACTCAGACGCCGGTTTTCTACGGAAATCTGGTACTTCCGCGGGCGAGCCGGTTCATTAAAGCTACAAACAAATACTATGCTATTCTTGACAGTCTTCGTCTGCAGCGTGGCTCTACCATTACAGAACTTATTGTGGGAAACATTTATAAGGAGGTAAAAGAGCAATTTTTACAGCCCATATATGGTATGGCCCATTGTTGAGCACGGGCCTCCCCATTTCTTTAGGATACGGAACGGATATTAACCCACCACGCTTGTTCATGCAGATTGGCGGGGTTAACAGATTCTGAAAAAATATCTGTATGTCTGTAATGCTGTAAGTATATTTATTCCGATGCGGGGATCGAACCCGCGGCTATTTGGCGCCGTGGGCGAGGGGTCCGGCCACTGCGCCAATTAGTCGTATTTTTTTTACAAAAAACAAAAGCAATGAATCGGCAACAGAAGTAGCGGAGTGAATACAGACAATAAAAATTCTAATAAAATTTTTAGTATATAGAAATAAAAATACTACCGAAATTACGTTATTGTTCTATTGATTGAAGTGGTTTTATCCATTCGTGACTTATGGCAAGTTTTTAAAAATCTATGTAGTGTATGTAGTGCATTGTACAAAGTACAAACATTCTTTCAGAACACTATTTTTTATTTCTTAAACGCAATGTAGCTTACCCTTGTAATTTTAAAAGGATTAATTAATTTGCGATATGAATTTAGGAGTATATTTTACATGTAATATTATATTTAACATATATTATATTGGTTTTCAAATGGGGGGGGGGTGCTAAAAATTATTGTGGGGGTATTGTGCCCTAGGCGCGAGTTAAGCTCGCTACGCCACTGGCTCTGAGAACTGTCAATGAATTCTATCATTGCTGAAACTTCCATTAAAGTTCAGCAACGAAATATGATATTATATTAAAAGTTGAATATATTGATTCCCATTAAATTTAAGAAACAAGATGAAACACTCCTATGTTCAACTTTAATATAATATCATATTTAATTAAATTTATTTTGATTTTTCATCAAATAAATGACGCGAAAGACAGAAAATGAATGATTATTCACCATCACAAATAGCTTATATCATTTAATTATTAAACGTTAGCTTCTTCAAGGTTGAGGGATATGCCCATATGCCGGAATGAACATTCTTTAAAGATAATTGTCGCTTCAGGTCGTTAGGATCCAAGTGTTGTGTCAATCAATCCCAAAAGGCACAAATGACTGTTACCCTCAATTTCATCCTCTTTGTCTTTTCCAGACAATTTATGACCAAATACGATAATATCCGTCAGGGTCAGGTATCTTTGCCTAGCCGCCTGTCCGGTATTTATGGTATTGGTTCACTGGCACGCGACCCCGGCCTCCCGAGCTACTACCGTATCACTTCTCGTCTTCCGTTGCGGTAGTATCATATCCCTATCATCCTGTCTAAATCCTTCTTTTCTTTCCCCTGCCTTTTCCTTTCTTCTCTATCCTTTTCCCTTCCTCTCCGCCAATCCACGGTCTGCCGTGACAAAGGATGCGTGGCTAGGGGCAAGCTTAGTCGCAAGCGTGCCGACCGTCCTGGGATCGGGCTCCCCCGGGTACTATAGTCCCTTGCCTCAACATGCAGGGCTCTGCTGGGGCTGACCTCCATTCTCCCCTGCAGCTCGTGAGATTCACTATGGTGATTCTTAATATACCTAATTCGTCAAAAAATGACGGCGACGTGGTTCGGTACCCGTCACGTCGTGATTTCCACGAGGGCGAGAAGCGACGAATGAAGAGCCGCTTCGCTACGATGAATGTGAGAGGAAGAATGGATGAAAAGATGGATGAGTGTGAAGGAAGCAAGGAAAGTGTGTCGCGATCGTAGCGGATGGAGATCTGTAGTATCTGCCTAACTCTACAGGGAGCCAGGCATGACGAATTGTATGCATGTATGTACGTTATTCATAGCTTAACATTGGTCTGGCAAGTGAGCGAACGGAAAATTTTTGCAGTGACCATATTTATCGATGCTGTTTTCCCCGAGCACGAACTGTGAAAGTTAAATTGTAAACGAGCAAATGTTTTGTCTGATGAAAAACAAACAACGCCGCTCGTAGACATTTGCAATATCATAGGTATTCCAGGAACGTTGCCGGCCCTTTGATGATTTTAATGTGAATGATTTTAATGTCAATTTTTACAAATATTGTATTTTGAATTATAAAAGTATTTTGAATTATTTGGCTTTTTTAATTTGGCTGACCTCCATCCTCCCTTGCGGCTCCTGAGATTCACTAACACGAATTTAATATATCTAATTTGTTAAAAAATGACGGCGATGTGGTTCGCCACCCGTCACATCCTGATTCTCACGAGGGCGAGAAGCGACCAATGGAGAGTCGTTTCGCTGCGATGAATGGTAGCGGATGGAACTCTGTGGTCTCTGCCAACCCCTGCGGGGGATAGGCGTGAATATATAAAAAAAAATTATAAATGAGAATTTTGAACTCGATATAACAATTTTAAACTATCGTTTAGAGTTGCTACTTATTTGTATACAAATCTTTATATTAAATGAAGTTTCCTTTATATTTCATAAATTAGCTACTTATATGTATACAAATTTGCTTTGTCAGTATTAAGTACATATTTTATATTAAGTACACAGAAATGTTTAAGAATAAAGTTAAGATTTCTTTTGTCTTGACAAGTACTTATAAATGTAAACCTTTCTTTTTTCAATATCCGTTTAACTTTGTCGATCTTTGTAAATAATCTTATTATATATTAATTATTTTACGCGTTAATAGGTAGGTGATGTTCCTATTTGATAAAAATCCTTTAAGCAATTATCTACATTTCTAATTATCAAATATTTTTGGATTTATTATTAGAGTTAAATATAGTAAGTTGTTGATAAAGAGATCAAAACAGTATAACAACATATATATTATATGTAATTTTTTCTTTCATATAATTCATTATGTTTTTAATATAAAAATATTATAGATTTATTAAAAATATTATTGATCACTTCTTATTGAATAGATGATATTTTCTATTTGTAGTATTATTTGATCTAAAGAATACTATTATTACTTATTGGTACATAACAGGCTAAAACACATACAAGAAATACAGGTCGTTTAAGGCACTTTCAGTTCTGAGTAACTATACGTCAAAAAGTTAAGCTTACAACTTACGCTACAACGCGTGTATTGGATTGTCTCTAGTATGTATACAGTTATTGCGAAATAAAGACGAGAAGAAAGGGGAGCCAGTGCAGCTAAGCTAGGGGGAGCGAACCATTGCATGTACGTTTCTGTAGCTGGGACGGGGTAGCACAGCACAAGCGGGGGTGGCGGAGGCCGGGCGGACGACGCTCGATACGCGCGCGCGCCGCGCTCTGCTCCGTCAGTCGCATTTCGATGCCCCTTGCGTTTGGTTAGTGATGTTGGTTGGCAGTTATCTCAATCGCTCCGATATCGATATTCTGAAACTATATTGTTAAGTACGTATAATAATATTATATTAATATAAATGTAGTGATCTTGTTAAGGTAATAGAAATAATCGTAATATAGAAAGATATAGGTGAATCAAAACAATATTCCTTAATGTTTACATTGGATCACATGTTGTCTTGATAAATAAAATATAAGTTTTTATATTTTGAATAATAAACCAAGTGAAAAACAGTGAAAACGTTTATATTATTAAACATATGTAGTCAGATGCGGTTATGACTTATTTTTATTTTATATATGGTGGTTTATAGTTTCAATATTTGTACATTTATATATTTTAATAATAAATTTGTTTCGTTTAATGAACAGTTGACAGAA
This sequence comes from Baronia brevicornis, assembly GCA_031353405.1. Classification (NCBI taxonomy): domain Eukaryota; kingdom Metazoa; phylum Arthropoda; class Insecta; order Lepidoptera; family Papilionidae; genus Baronia; species Baronia brevicornis. Next base: position 181,461 of record JASFAT010001699.1, on the reverse strand, counting down.
ATAATAGTAACTGTTGTACAAGTAATAGAAGTGTGTGAATATTTGATGGTGTGTCGTGAGGGATAGCGCATACAGTCGAGAATAGCTTGTAAATCGTTCCGCGACGGCGCAATGAGGGTATTGATCGGCGGCGGCGGCGGGTCGCGAGACGCCGGCGTTCCCGCCTGCCACCTAAATAAAGCTCCGCATGTGTGCCGCCCTACGTCGATTCCGTCGTCTCAGCACTGCCGCCGTCAAGCTGACGCGATTTGCGCTACTATGCAGTTACACATGATCCAATTATCATGCTTCTACTCGCAGTTGTAATCATTGCTTTATAAATATTCTAGTCGACTAAGGTTTCTCATTCAAATCTTATGCAGATAAAAATTAATTTGTCTTTCAGGGTAAATATAATTTGGTTCCATCATACTTTATAAATACATACATCTTTTTATTATTCTTTTTTGTTATTCGGGGCGATGATCTGTGTAGGGCGGCTCGCAGAAGCTGGACGCGTGAAGCGAGAATCGGCCTAGGTGACGCGCCTTGGGGGTGGCCTATCTCCAGCTGTGGACTGCTGCAGGCTGTTCATGATGATATTTTATAATTTTTTATATTAAGTTTGAAAGACGATGATTAGTTTTTAAATTAAGTGAAGATGTATGAAACAGATTTACTAATGTTATTTTTATGAAGCTAATAATATTTCTTTTTAGGTGGAAATGTTGAGTTAAACCGGCTGTCATACAAGTGAGAGCCATGGCACGCATCGTGCTGGCAAGTGGAGCTTTGCTCTGCGTACTCAGCCTGTCGCTCCAATCTCGCGCGTTCACAATCTTGCCACACGACGTCCGCCCGGGCCATGCTGTTCGTCAATTCATCGGCAATTATTCACGATATACATTACTCGATCCCGAATACGAGTCATACTTTACATTTTTGGATGACGGACTTCTAATGACTGCCTCGGATTTGACACCATTGCTTGGACAATCTTTTAATTTAGCCATATTAGAACAGAATCCATTCAGCTCATCTGCACATTCCATACGCCTTTTAGTAGTAGATCGCCGAAAGATGCTTTATTTTTCATCATCTAATGGCGTACGTGGTGAAATTTCCGAAAATGCGGCGCTTGGGTCAGTTGTTGAAATGCCATCAATAAGGGCAGAAGCGTTAGTTAACGTGGGACCTATAGCGTACAAAATTATTGAAGGAAACGAAAATGCTACTTTTGCCTTACGTGATAAATCTAAAAGTGAACTACCTGAAGTATCATCGGTTGTCACAGAAGGAGATGTAGAAATCATAGTTATGAAGGTTCTTGATGCTGAAACTAAAAACAAATATGATTTAGAAATACAAGCAAAGGATTTAAATGGATTTAGCAAGGCAACCCACCCTGTCCGTGTAGAAGTTGTGAATGAAAATGATCATGAACCTATATTTGAACAGGACGTATATTATTTTACCATCAATGGTACAATTGATGAAAATAGTGATAATGGTACAGCTCACTGGCGGAGATTTTCGAATATTGGTAAAGTTCATGCTTCCGACGCTGACGGTGATAGAGTGTATTACACTCTAAAGGTTCCCAGTAATATAGCAGTGATAGTACCACAAACAGGTGAATTAATCCTCGTTGATGTGCCTGCGAGTCATGGAGCTGAATTACAGGTTGTAGCACGTGATACGGGGACACCGGCGCGGAAAAGTCGAGTAGCACACATTTTTTTACAGTTCGTAGTCCGTAATGAAAAGAACCTGCCCTCGCTTCATCGTCAAAAGCGTCGTGTAACACGTGCTGTTCGACCAACTAAACGTATTGAGTTCACGGAAGCTGACGGCGATGTTGAAGGACGTGCTGTTTTCACCCTCGAAAAGGAAACTGATCGCGAAACATTTAAAATTCGGGACGATAATGCGTGGGTCACTGTTGAACCAAGTGGTGTAGTGAAAGTTAAAAAGAAGTGGGACTATGAAGAGTTGGGGCCCGAGAAAACGATCGACTTCTGGGTTACTATCACCAATGCAGGAAATGGAGGTAAGTTTAAAAAATGTCAACTTTCTTTCATTGCACTTTATATTGATTGAGTGCATAAATTACTACTTTTATTTATTTATTTGACGTACCAACAGCGTACATATAAACTTTTACAGCAAAACGGATGCTAAAAAAATAATGAAATATATGCATGCCAATTACAAGCATGTTCAAATTAACTATATTCTTTGATTATGGCAACTATCAGTGAAATTTGCTAATACAAGCATGTTGGTGATTAATGATATCACAGTGACATGATCAATGTCATGACATGCGAATTAGTCAGTTAAAATATTAAGTCAAAAGTTAATTTCAATTAACTGATAAATTAAAACAAAACAGCTTCCAAATCCTGGAATTGAAAATTAATTATAACTCGCCGTCACGTTGTTTTTGATATTATATGTAAATTAGAAAGCAAGATATGTAGCTATATGCTCATTTAAAGTTTAGATATGAACAAAGAGATTGGTACAATAATCACTTTTGGAGATATTAAAAAAAACGTTACTGAGTCATTAACTTCATGCTTCATGATTATTATTTTTGTCAGCTTAAAACTAACGTCTCTATTCAGGGTGGTTCTAGATATCATATTAAACGGATAATGACCGTGAAGGTTAAATTCCATCTATTAATGACTGAGAATGATTTTTATGTCATATTGTTAGGTTTATGTACAGATAAAAATTCATTTTCATTTAGTGTGTTGTAAGTTAAACATACATATAAAACGAGTGTGGCCTGTTTTAACTTTAATTCTGTTTAGGTTATTTATAAAACTACTTCATGATATTATTGTGTCAAAGTAAGACTTTTTATAGAATGAAAATAAGCTAAATATTAATAATATATAAATATAACTAAATATTAATAATGAATAAATAATATTATAAATATAGTTAGGTCAATGCTTAAAAGTGATCATTTTCAATGTATGATAAATGGATCAGGCACCTGTCGCACCGAACCATCGAATGGTGTAGTGAAGCGTGGCACGTTTGCAGGTCATACGCCCGCACCGTTCCCGAGGCATGAAGTTGAATTTCCCAATGTTTGAATCATTTGAATGATACCTATGAGATCAATTTGCAAATTAGAACATCAAAGGTTTTTGCAATTTCCATATTGATCTCTGGTCATTTAACCCGCTGCTTTAAGTTCAAAATTAAAAACGATAGAACATATTTGGAACTTTACTTAATGCACATTATAAATAATTCTATTTGTTTGAATATTTGTAGTAATATTGTATGAATATTGGATATATTGTAAATGTGTTACGTATTAGTATATGAAATTTAAAACTGGCACAAAATAAAAAAATCTTTTTTAAAATTAGGCACAAACTAATGAGTAGGAAACTTAAAAAGGTCAAGTTTGTTTTTGGGAGTGGAATAAATTCGATTTTGTTACCAAACCCTTGAGGGATATAATAATATTTATAACGTGTAATGCAAGGGCCAATGTAGGGTAATGTAGATACCTCTTTTGGCTAATAAGCTAAATGGCAATATAAAAGCTTTGTTATCGTAATTTATATTAGTAATAATGACATTAAATGAAATAATTAAATCTGTAAATTTAAATACGCATTTTAGTTATTTGCTTAATCAAAAAATTATCAGTATTGCAAATCACAAATAACGTCAATAAGTCACGCTCGTGCTCTTGGAATTTTCATTAGAACTACTTATATAAATCCCAGGTGTACAGTGAAATGGGAGCGACAGGTTGTGGCCACCGTGCAGAATGCGTGGATAATCGTGGACCTGTCGCACGGCCTCGTCTATCCCGTCTTCAATTCTTCACACCGCTGATCATAACGTTTATATAGATTTTTACTGTCATTATAGAAATCCTATATCATCTATTGCTTTTCTAAATACAATTATAGTTTATTTCACTAATTCTTATTACGGCATGTAATTTTCTAAAGGAATACACATAATATACGGAGTGCATCATAAAAGTCGTTTTTCGTTGTTCGTAAATTTGTAAACTTCGGAATACATGGTAATCCGATGGTACAAGGTCGGGGCTGTATGAGAGATTCGACATCACTTCCCAACCAAGCTCCAGTAGTTTCGTACGTGTTGCTAATGATGTGTGAAGATCCGCATTGTCGTGGTGGAATACGTTTGCCAATTCTGGCTTTTTCTCTTTGATTACTTCCTCCAATTTCACAAGTAAACATCTGAGTTGATCGTTCGATGGTTTGGAAGCAGCTCAAAATACACAACACCTTTGTAATCCTACCAGATTGACAGTAAGACCTTTATTGATGCAACTCAGCTTTTGATATGGTTTTGTGCTGGTTCATCATGCTTGGACTATAATCTTTTTCGATTAACTTTATTGTAGAAAATCCATTTTACATTGCCAGTGATTAATTGGTTACAAAAAGAGTCGATTGCAGTACGTTTGAAATGCGTATCACAAACATTGATTTGTTGTGTTAAGTGAATTTCTTTCAATTCGTGCGAAATCCAAATATCAAATGATGCATTTAACTGTTTTGCAATCTCCAGTTTTGGAGAGGTTTCTTTCTTGAACCGTAAAGAACGTGGATCGGCTTAGATTGTTGTCGACGAGTGAAATTTTCACCGATTAGCTAGGTTTTTCACATTTTTTAAGATTCTTCCATGAAAAATGTCATGACGAATTGTTCTGAATAATACCTGCCACTCATTCCTGTATATCTGAAATTCACCTTCGCATAATCTACTAAAAACCAAATTTCATCACCACTATATAGATAAGTGACAGCTTAGTTAGGTGAGTTTTTAAAAATAAATTCATTCTAATATATCCGGACCAATTCAAAATTGGAAATCAAGAAGCAAGTCTGACCATAGATATTTTCAGAAGCATCATGTTGGTCTAGGGCAATGCAGTTTTTTTTTGTGTGTAAGAGATTTATTTTTTGAAAAGTGAATGGTTTTGTGGCATGTGTACTTGCATATAAGCGTAATAAGTTTCATACTTTGTGACATACAATCAATGACATCAAAATTATTAAAATTATAACTTTTTAAATTTTTTCTTTGATATAAACTCGAAGCTTACGTTTGCATAAACCCCTTAATAAAGATCTCATTTACAGATTTATTAATTTTCCTAGCTTTAAACATAATTTTACACTCTTAGAAGTTGGAACTAAAAAAATAATCAACTTGAATATATATATATATATATATATATATATATATATATATATATATATATATATATATATATATATATATATATATATATATATGGTACCTTGACATCACAAAACTGAAACGGCGTAGTATAAATAATTTACCTCTATTAAATCTGGATCGATCGGATGGATTCTTTATTAGGGCCCAAATAAAGATAAAAATAAAAAGTGTCAGATGGTGTCCCTAAGAAAGAAACGAAAGTATTAATATGACAAAAATTATATTTCACTAAAAAAAGTGAAGAAGAAATGTAAACTATTCTTAGACAGAATTGCGATGTGCGACGTTTACATAAGGTAAAACGTTTCATTTATATCTCCTACGTACTTGTATATATTTTTTATGAGTTGATAATAAAAATCCTTATATCTAAAGTAATATAAATTATAAAGTAATCAAATAAGCAAGAGTATGACGCTCTATTATACGTTTGTGATTTTCAATGAACGGGAATAATATTTATACTAACTAGCCTCAGTTACGCGTCGTTTGATTTGAGCTGTTTGTTAAATATACTCGTTCATTCTATCAATGGTGATGGGCGCGGGCGTTGGTCGCACAACAATCGACGTTGGCCAATTCCCCTCATTGTGTCCACTCGCCGCAATTACATATGCGTACTTCCTACAGTTGACCCCACTGACCGTCGCATATGGTTTATCTTAATTACGTTCGTTGATTGCAACGAGATCACCATGAGCTTTATTGACAATTAAAAAATATATCATCTTTTATCTATTTAGTATTCTTGTATAACTTATGAGTAACGAAGTCTGTCATTAATACATGCATATTAATTTAAGATATTTAACATTAACTTACCTTTTATAATATATTGTAGTATTATATATTGAAAGGTCATTTTGTGTTTTATTTAAAGGTAAATAATTCAAATAAGATTTGGAAGCTGATAAAACATACTATTGTTGTTATTTCTGTAAAAATTTCATGCGGATTGTCACGTATACGATTATTAAAAAAAATTACATTGAGTTAAAACTAAAAATTTAAAAACAATTAAGTATATTTGCTTTCATTTTTAGTATAATATTAATTCTTTATGGTCTGCTAATTTTTATATAGTATACAGTAAACAAGTGATGACGCGAATGATCGCGGTGTAAGAAGGGAAACTAGATTTTTTCAAGTTCGTATTTATGTTCATCAAACACAAATTTTCAATATATTTCGGTTAAACTATTTAAATCAACTGCACTCGTTGGCCATATTATGGTAGGTACAGAGGTATATAGTAATATTATAACGATTCTTCTTCTTCTTCGAGTACTTTTTTGACTAGTGAAGGTTGGCAGCCAAAGCAGCACAACTATCTTCATCTTTAGCGAGATGAAGCAGTTCGGGAGAACTAGCTTTCTTTATCCACTTCATGATATTACCTTTTTTCTGCGACCATGTAAAACATCAGTATAGTACGATATGAATACAAAGTAGTTTTTTTTTTGTGAGTTTCGCCATAGGTAATGCATGTTACGTCTATGAAACCATCAATCCCAATATCTGTCATGGTAACGTTAATTTATTATGTCTCCATTCATCTTAATATAAATTGCGAGGGAAAGTAAATATTTTAATAGCAATTGCCGCCCCATTCTACGCAAGCGTATATGTACACTCCAAAGCATTCCATATGATAGAGGTAATATGAGAGATACTATATAACCTGTAGATGCTGTTACATTTTCATGTATATTTTATATTAATATAAATTATTTTTAGCTCGCTCAGCTCACTGGTTACATTGTCTGATTTCCGAGAAAAGGGTTCTGGATTCAAATCTCGGTTAAAACTAAAATTTCTTTTCAACATAAAATTTCGTTTTCAATTCCCAAAGATGTTATTACGACTGGAACTGCATTCGAATTCTTCTACGATCGTATCGAAAAAAAATTCATTAGATTACGGAGGATTCCCATCAGAGTGTCTCTTGTGTTTCCGCACACTTAAAATACTTAAATACAATATATAATCTCTGCAGTTTTCACTTCTGAGATTGCTCAGAATTCTTTGTGTTTATTTTTATGTTATATTATATTATACAATACTAAGAGCCTTGAGATGTCTTACTACACGGCAACAACCTCCCTCTAAATCGTCCAATGGCACAACCATTCCGTGATCATTCTTCTCTCATGATCACTTCCTACAGAAGACAAATGTCTCCAGCCATCTTCTTATGGTGTAATGAACGATATTCCACGTTTTGTATCTACATAAATAGAAGTGTATTTGGGAAGAAAGCGTTGTACGCGAAGACTTAAACTACATTACATACATACGTTAACAAACCTGGGTCTTAAAAATTATAACTGGCAGTTAGCAGCAATAATCGACAAACAAAGGGTTCAGTCGTGATCGGAGCGATGCGAACACATCTCTCTTATAATTAGATCTACGAATATCGTGCTATACTGTAAACATCTCATGGTTCGTCCGGCGCGTGAGTGCTACGATCTCCAGCATCGTTATGTTGTGTGCTTTCACTCTGATTTTAATTTTATTGCAGTCGGTTACTCTTCAAAACGTTGTGAAAACGTACAATATTTTACATTCTATTAAGGACTGAAAATAGATATAAATACTCAAACTTTGTGTATTAACTCATAATTTATTTGTAAAATTTTTCAGTGTTAATTTGAATACAGATTTTGTTTAATTTTTTATTGCTTTTATATTTTGTCGACATTGGAATACTTGTGACAGATAGGAAATTAAAGGACTTTAGTATTCTTGACATATATTGAAGTACAATAAATGCTATAGTACCTATGCATGAGTTCTGTTCCTTTTGTTATTACCATATTAGAAGACTTTGGTAAAAGAATATCATTTCGATATTCTTTTATCAAAGACTTCTTACAATAAGGTATCCTCTCAATAAGCCATTCTCCATAATTATCTTGCGAATCCTATGAACTTGGAAAATATTGGGCGTGCTGATAAATATTGTCGATTACTTTGCAATTTCGCAATAATATTAGAAAAATTAATTAATGGCAAGATTTTCATTGGAATTATTTAGAGTATCGAAATATATAGGTACTATATTTAAGCAAAGGATCTAGTAGCACAATTTTAATAAAGGCGGCTATGCTGTTTCATTTCTTTAGATTAGGTAACTTATATTACGTAAGCTAATTATGGAAACAACATTTTTTTTGTATATCTCACTTCTGTGAGAAGACCTCTTTTTTAACGCTACTCATTTTCATCCTGGTTCAGCCGCATTCGTCTTTTAAACCCTATTTTTTAATAATTCATCAACCCATTTCGCCGAGCGATGACCACTTTTTTTATTTGAATATCATTATATTTTTTTTGGAGGATTTGGCAAAATGTTCGCTTTTTGAATAAAGAGTCGTGGGTTTGATTCCTCAATCATCTTATTTGCATGGCCAACAGGCATGTTAACTGAGTCTAGTTATTGTCATTTGAGTGTCATTGACGTGGGCAAGCTATGTAATCTCTATATTTTTATATTTCGTCCCAAAAAATATGATGAAAAGTTTTATTACATTTTTTTCATTTTGTAATAGTAAAGTTGGCAAGGGGAGAAGGGCTGGTATAGTGAGTGGCTGTAAACCTACCCGCAGTTGTATAATATGCTACCCTCCACGTACCGCACTTTGTTTTTCATTGTTCCTTCGCAATGGTGGTTCTCGAAAGCTCTCTACAGCCCTGATTGATATTCACGGTTAGTACTAGACGTCTTGCTAAGTTTGACTCTTAGGTTGATGTTTAACAATGTGTAAGTGGGTTTGCAAAATTTACGAGAGTGGGTGCCTGTATGCAAACTTTGACGCAGTTTTACAACTCGATCTACATAATGCAGCTCTTATTAAGAACCCTAACCTAACAGCATGTTTATAAGCGAACATAGTTTCATCATTATGTGTTATACGTGTTTCTAATAAGAATAAATTAAGTACAGTGAACATGTAATATTGATGTGTTCATGAAGTTCAAGATTTCAAAAACAAAAAATTATAAAAATATACAAATTTACATATCATATGTTGTTTCCAATGTGACGTCATGAATTGCTTATTATATTTAATAGAAATACAAATAGGTTTTTTATGAGATATGAAGGCAAATGAGCAAGCGTGTCACCTAATGGAAACTAATCAACACCGTCTATAGATGTCTGCAACACCAGAGGCAATTAAAGAGCATTGTCGGAATTAGAGAAAGTTTTAGGAAGGTTCCAATAGGTTTGAAAATATCGCTTAAAGTAGTTAGGTTATAGTTAGTTATTTTATGTTGACGTAGTTATTCTTTGGTTAATATAATTCGAAATGATCAAATTGGCCGATGAAATCATCGGCTCAGCTTTTTGTGTTGGAAACTGAATTGGAAATGGGCTGATCACGATTGTAGGGAAGTAATTAATCATTGGAGTAGCCGAGTGCTAGAATGAAAATTGCATCTTATCGAACGTAGTATGGGGCACCTTGCAGCACGATGGAGCGACAATTTCCGTTACATATTACGAATAAGTGAAATAGTGGACTGCCGCAGGCTATTGATGGCAGGTAACAAATTGTAAATATTCAGCGACATTCAAAAAAAATACTTTAATTATTTACAAAAAGGTCAGTTTATTAAAGAAGATACTAAATTTAAGAACCTTGTGTTTTGTCATTTAACAAGTAGTCATATGGGCTTAGGAATGGGTAGTTATATTTTTTACATGTTTGGATCAATATGCGTGATCTTCATATGATATTTTCTTCATCTTCGTTTTCTAAATGTTGTTATGTATTGTCATATTTTTAACTCTGTTTTAAATGTTTACTAAGGAAGTTACAAGTAGGAAACCTCTATAGCTAGGCGTGGTACAAAGGTCACTAGGGTGGGTTCGCCTCTGCCTCAAGAAGAGTTACGACTAGTTCGTGTCTCTAATTATAGCCAACGTAGAACGTGTTGCTTTCCAAGATCAATGTTGCATTACATGGTGTTAGTCATAAATCACCTAACGGTTTGGTCTATACAAATATTTTTTGTAATTTATTTTCTGAATTCTTTTAGAATTCGTTCAATGATTTCTTGAGCCCAAATAATTTAATGGGATATGATTTAAATATAAGTTCTATAAAACGCGTGCTAATTGAATTCACAACACTGAGAAAATGTTACTCATTTACAATTTAACATCAGTCATTTTTGAGAAATAATCTCTGCTTTTACGGTGAAGAACCGGAATCCGGAATGAAATCCAGGCAATGCTCGATACCATCTAGAAGAGATGAAAACATGAACTTAACTATAATGTCTGCCTAATACAATATTTTTATTTGTTATGTCCCATTGTTGGCATCGGGTCTCCCTATTTCTAGAAATTATTAGTCCACCACGATTATCCAAGGCCGAAAGTGGGGACATCTAGACTTGGAAGAAATATTGTAGGCTATACATACTATATGAATATCAATACGCAAACCAAACCTGCAATTGTCTTTTAAAGCAGTAACTTGGTTGCTGTGTCATTTTTATATGTTTCTAATAAGATATTATAAAATTAGGTTAGCCTATTTCTATTTTAATTTATTAGTAAGGATATATAAGGGGAATATGTTCCGACTTTTATTAGAATTTAGTGTACTTTCGAGCTCGGGGTGCAGGATATGGCGGTGCGTGCAATACTCTTGGGAAATGTGGCGGGAGATGTAATTTGTTGGTGGTTCTTATGGATATGGGTAGATGTTCCGTCGAATTGATTCGATTGTAAATAATTTGTGATATAATATTACATGTTATTTATATATTCTTACTTTTGACAACATTCGTTCATTTTGATTTAGAAATTACCATTATTGCAATAATATAAATTAAATATTTGAAGATTTACCAATTCACTAAGTCAAAACGATATATTCTACATTTTTGTCACGTTTATTACTGTATATTATAAATTAATTAATATTATTTTAAGATGGATTATAATAATATGTTAAATTTTATGATGTTGCTTTCCTACGTAATATGTAATTTTTGTTAGAATTTTGTTATTTGTCATTTAATATAATATCGATTTGATGACGTCGCGCGAAATTAATTACATAGTTAAAGCAATAGTTAAAGCTAAAGGCATATAAAAGTTTCTCAAGCAGCTACTTTTAAGAGTTAACGGGTTTTGATATAGCTGTCGTGCGTCGACTATTTGGCTGATCGTGCATGGTGATTACTGAATACTTTGGATTGCGAAAGCCGATGGCAGGTTCGACACGGATTGTGGTCGTCACGCTAAACTATTCTTCTAAGTGATTTAACATATTAACCACTACGGTTATTTGCCATTTCGAAATATTTATTAATCTTCAACAAAAAGTTACGCTTAGGTTTAAAAAATAAAATCGGTTGTTTGGAAGAAAGTCAGAAGCCTTGACGTGAAATGACGGACAGCTAAGGCTATGTGTATTCAAATAAAAAAGTTTGCTTGCTGAGCAACTACTATTTAATAGTTATTTAAAGAAACACCACCACTTTGTATAGCGTGCTCCCTTCAGCGATTACCTTACCGAACCTTTACGTTATTAGAATCTTACAGCGTTGCGTAAAAACAAGTTTATTTTATATGCAATTCGGACAAAAGTATCCACCTAGAAGCAAATGAATTGCTTACAATTGCTATACAGTACAATTTTTCATTAAATGTAACAAGGGAATTCGGAGGCAGGAAACATTTATCTCGTTTACTATTCTATCTGAGGAAAAAATAGACGAGTAAATATTAAAATTAGCTTTTACATATGATTCAAAATAAGCAGATTATCTATAAAAACATAATCTTGTCCTTTGATTCGCATTTCATGTACCTCTTGTACCATAAGAAACATATTGCTTTGAATCTATGTATTAATATTTGAAGAAAAACTTTGCACGTTTTTGCGTATGGAGTGTGAAATTTGTCATAGTTACAGTTTACAAGGAGAAAGAGTGAAAAGATAAAAGAAATAAAAATAAAATAAAAAAATAACGGTTGAATTTTGGCCACTGAATGACCCCTAGTATATTTAAAACAACGCTTTTTTACCACTCTGATAGCCTCATAGAAATGGTAACATTCTAAATTGTATTGTTACCTGTATAACCGTATAAACGTGTAATTTTTATTTAAATAATTAATGTCAGCGCTAAGTGCATAATTATATATGAATGCTAGTCATTTTGTACAAGTCACATTTAAGCTTCATTATGTTAGTCTCACGTGGAACGAGCTCGTCTGCATCGAAGAAAAGAAATTGAAGTGGGTTCGTTTTTCATGTTGTTTGTCGTATCTTACCGCATGTAGATCGAGAGGAATGGTCCGTGAAATAAAAATACGAGACCACGCATAGAATCGTGTTTAATCGTCGTCGGTGGCGATGCAGTACAATCTCATCCTGCGTTTAGTTAGAGCGAGATAGATGAGGGCGCATTGGTGGCTAACGACGCAGCTTTTGATATCATAATTAAGCCGAGAACGAGCCTTGGGGGTATTTTAAATGTTTATCTAATGACTATAAAAGAATTTAATAGTTATAGTCATTAAGTTATATTTCAAATTATAATGAAGGGACTTGAAATAAAAGAAACATTTAATGTTATGAATATGAAACAATATTCTCCAATACAATTCATAATACAATATTCTTTAATTTATTGCGTTTCATATGACTAATGTTTATTTATTTTTATCTACCTGTACCACCTCCCTAATACTTTTCATTGTTTTGCCTGGCAGGGTTAATTTGTTCAATTTGTATACTCTTTGTGCTTTGAAATTTAATTAATTAAAATAATAAATAAATTAAAAGTAGTTGCAATTCAGGAAATGGGAAGATGGGATACTTGGAAGAGGGGACTTTGAAATATTATTATCTTACTGATAGAAATGTTACATTAAATAAAGAATTTTGTAAACTCAAGGTGCATCAAAGTGAAGACGTCAACATTGTAGGAGGACTTCGCTTTTTAAGTATTATTTAGTAATATATTATCATTACTTAGTATCTATTAAGTATTTTTAATGACAAACGAACAATATCGATGGGCTTATTTAACCTCCAGAAGCAGCTATTTTAAGAAATTAGAAATACATATAGTACGCGGCGTGGAAACCATATTGTGCAAATTTAACTCTCGCTTGGCTAATTCCTGTGTATTTGCGATCGTTAATCTACAAATAATAGCTGTCAGTTTACAGAGACTACTTAGACTCGGTGGTTAGTTTTATTCATGTATCAAAACAGGTTTCAGCATTCAGCATTTTAGTTTTTCTTGATTTAAATAACAGGGTACAATTAGTTTTGATGTAATATCATAGTTTACCCAAAGAAGTTAAACTCAAGAAGTATGTATGTTTAACTTTCATAAGTGATGTGGACAGTCAGAATTTTTACTTAGCTAAGATCCGTAGAAATGGATTTACGGGGAACTTCCCGAAAAAATGGCCGTCATCCATCCATAATGTACATTATTATTATTTTATTATTTTTATATTTTTGTTTGCTTGTCGCGGATTTTAGCTGAGTAAAAATTATGACTGTCTACATAGTAATGGATTTCCGCAAATTAACGCCTGACTCCATTAATCATTTCAAATGTAAATTTGATTGTTATATCTACGTAAGTTTATATTTTCTCGTATTCAATATAAATAATATCAGAAAAATAAAAATTTTGCAATAAATGTTCCAGTATGTTAAGTTAAAGCTTAACATACTGGAACATTTATTGTAAATAAATCAAAATATTTATTTGCGAAAACACACATAAACATGTGGTATCATTTTTTTGTAGACATATTTTTCTATTTTCTATTCCATAGGGAGTACTAAAGTTCGTCAAAGCTCGTTTGTAAAAGGCAAAACAACCAACAAATGAATGAATACAAATTCCATGTATTTCTCTGTAAAGAGTAACGTGGTCCTTATTTAAGATTGAATTGAACGAATGTCCTGATTTGTGCTGTGCTATGCACATGTTTTTAAATAAGTTTGCATGAAGCGGGCGGATGCACGTGTGGGACAATTCCTTCTCGGCGGCTTTTTATTGCCCGGCGTTTTGCTAACTCAACGGTTCGGCGTCACACTGCGCTCCCGCAGACGTCCCGTTTGAATCAAAAATACTGGGAATAAATTTATAGCAATATTATCTTTAATACATAAAAAACAAGGAAGTAAGTAACAGACTATATACATACGTTTCAGTAATGAATAGGTCTATTTGTCAGAGTCGGATGCTTCGGAATCTATATTCTTGAGCTTAAATAGTGGAGCTCTAAAAATATGTTTGATGATGATTTGGTATATATCAAACATATTGTTAGAGCTCTCATTATATGCAGTTAGATAATTTACAACACATAGACGACATTATAATGAAATGTTGAAGTTTCTGTGTTGTATACGTCATTCATTAAAACACGGAACGGCGTTTGAGGCAGATATCTGTTGTTCTTTATGGGCTCTCCCTTTTAGAGCTTTGTGGAAGTATTTACGCGCATATTGAACGTGAAATTTCAAACAATGAGAGCGGTACCGGCCGGCGCATATGCACACAACGCGCTACACGTGTACGCTGGCTTTGCGTTCACAGATAGGGCTGTAAGTTTACAGACACACACAGACAGAAATCGAGTGCCTTAATCTGATATGATAGTTATGAAATATTTCATTCAATGAATATTGTGAGACAAGTATATTATTTGAATTTAATTCGGAAGTTTGTACAAACGTAATTCGTCTAAACTTGCGACGACTCTCAGGGCTGTCCAATTTGTATTACTTCCTGAATTTCCTTTATACCTGAATATCTTTTCTAGAGTTGGCAGTCCTATTTCCTTGTGTTTCCTTTCAAATCGTATTAATTTCTATGTTAGCAATAAATAATTAAATGTTTAATATTTTATTAACTTAATAATATAAAAATATGCAGATAAAATGAGCAAATTTAAGTGGGGATAATAACTATCATTAATTTTTAGATTAATCCTGTGAAATTTTCTAATAATTATATATTAAAAAATGATTGTCTTAGTAAATTGAAGAATTTCAACTTTTATATTTCTATGCTCGTTGAAATTTTTTTTATGCGAAACATAGATGCGCATATATGACTAATGTTATTTAAGGCGAGTGGTGTCCAACACAGCAAAAGAAAGATTTACTCCGTTATGTCTATTGTTAAAATAATATATAATCCAGTTTTTATCTTTTAAATAAATATAGTTATTCCATAATTGAGTTTTCACTAAGCTGATCGTCTATTTTACAAGTGGTAGGATTTAAATCAGGGGTGGCCAACAGGTCGATCACGCCTATTAGTTCAGTCGACCGAGCAAGGCAAAGAAAAATATAATTTTAATGTAGTACTAAGAATTTATGTGAAATACGATTTGTTAAGTTTATAAAGAAGCACTGATTATACTATTGATAGATCGCACAGAGTCTGCTTAGAAAACGGTAGATCTTGAGTCTATTCAAGATTTAGATCCCATCCATGATTAAAACTGTATAGAAGATTTTTTCATTTCAAATAGCCTGTTTATTTGGTTGAATATTCGTTACGACACAAAAGTATGTCACTGAATAAAAAATCCACAAAACATACGGACAATCTTTCTAACATTGTGTTCAATAACGAACACCCATCTGATTTTCACCTCACTTCTTATTTCTTTAGCCTAAAACTGAATCTTCATATAAAGCTTGGTATAGCTTTATTTTGATTTTCTCGGTAGACTTTATGTCAAATAATCCAGCCGTATTTTGATAGTATGCATATTCCCGGAAGTTTATGGTTCTTAAATAGGCATCACGATTGGGTTTTTCATAAGAGATAAAAGAATAGATAAAACAGTATAAATCAACGTTCAAAATATATTGAAAAAAACACACCCTAATGTTGTCAGTATTATCGTACAAATAGTTAAAATCGTATCCTTATTGTTTATAAAAATATAAGATCACTTAAGTTCTCTTATCTTTAACGATTTTTAAAGAGCGTAAAAAGGACCGTGATTTTATCGTCTGTATCTCTCGAATAATTTTCATGGGCGGTTACTACGCTATGCTAACGTATTACTTATTCATCGAGTTACTACTGGCTTTATCGTTTATTTTTCGGAGTGTCTATGTGGACGGATAAGCGAGTTGTGGCGTGAAGCGGAAACAAATTGAATTTTGTGATTCAAATTGCCTATCCGTAATATGAAATTGTATAATCACCAACGTATCATTAATTCAATATTTTTCTTTGAACGAGACTTTTAATTATTATACATATTTAAATGTAATTGTGAATTTTAGTGTTTGAGTCAATACACATTATTGTCACTAACTATTTAAACAAACAACAAGCCTTATTTTTGTGGTTCAAATGTATTATTATAATTGTATACATATACTAATGTTGTTTTCTATTCATTGAACTTCGTCTTACAATCGTTTTTGGTGATAATTTAAAAAAAAATCAACTTGAAATATAATTTCAAATTTTTTTCATCCACACACCGATTCATTATTATTAATAGTTTACATTAATATATTATTTATATATTTGTTTGAGAAATCAGTTGTCGAGGACTTGATGTTTGGAATTATGCTAATAGAAAGTGGTATCCAAGCAGAAGTATGCTTTGACCCGTCAAAAGAGGTGTCGTTAAAAGGCGAGGGTAAAATTGCGTGGGGTCAGCATCGATCGAGACGCAGCGTCGCGAGTTGACTGCGGGACTTGTTCAATTGATACCGCGGGGAGCCTTCCATTTGCGATTATAATGAAGATATTACGCTCAAAGGAAGATTACTCTCTATATCATTTTTCAAAGAGTATTGAAACTCCAAGTAACAAGTTGTTAACAAATGTTAAAAACTGTTTTTACTGTTAAATGTAAAAATAAACTGTTTGTTCGACGAAAATGAAATTATATTTGTTTGGTCCAAAAAATTTAAATTTCGTTTGTCAATTGTCAGAAGATCAAAAGACTTCTAACCATTTCGTAAAGTTTTCGTGACCGATTAGACATTAAAATAAAATAAAATATTGTTATATTTATATTAACAAGGCCGTAAATGTGACGAATGCGGTAGCCATAATCATATTTTAATATCTATGGTATAATAAAAATAGTTGTATGGTATATTCATATTTTTTTTCAGTCTCCGAAGCGTATACGGAAATGAAGCAGTAGCATACTAAGTAAAAAAAATTGGTTTCCATTATTATTTGATAGAATCAAGTCACGCAAATGTGTAAAGCTAGGTAAATTACCTGTTTGTGATTATGAAGTAAGGTTATAAGAAGCTTGTGACCCTCATTATCGTCTGACTTTTATAATGTCATTAATGATTTTTCGACCGATTGGCTCAGTGGCGGGGCCCTCCGCCCGCGGAGTCAATGGTCGCGGGTTCGATTCCCGCATCGGAATAAATATTTATATGGATTTATAAATGTTTATTCCGCGTCTGGTAACCCCCCAATCCGCATTTTCTTTCCTGCCCCTTCCTTTCTTCTCTATCCTTTCCCTTCCTCTCCGCTAATCCACGGTCTGCCGTGCCAATGGATGCGTGGCTAGGGGCGAGCCTAGTCGAAAGCGTGCCGACCGTCCCGGGGTCGGGCTCCCCCGGGGACTATGGTGCCTTACCTCAGCATGCAGGGCTCTGCTGGGGCTGACCTCCATCCTCCCTTGCGGCTCGTGGGATTCACTAAGACGAATTTAATATACCTAATTTGTCGAAAAATGACGGCGACGTGGTTCGCCACCCGTCACGTCCTGATTCTCACGAGGGCGAAAAGCGACCAATGACGAGCCGTTTCGCTGCAATGAATGGCAGCGGATGTAGCTCTGTGGTCTCTGCCAACCCCTGCGGGGGATAGGCGTGAATATATATATATATATATATATATATATATATATATATATATATATATATATATATATATATATATATATATATATATATATATATATATATATATATATATTAATGATTTTAACTTTTGTCTTATATATATATATATATGTATGTATGTATATATATATATATATATATATGTATGTATGTATATATATATATATATATATATATATATATATATATATATATATATATATATTCGTGTGTTGTTTATTATGTAAGTACAAAAACTACTCTATACCGCCGGCAACGCTTCCGCGACTCCTGTGGTGTCGCGGTTGGCCATGGGCGGCGTTGATTGCTTTCCATCAGGCGACACGCATGCGCGTTTGCCCTCCTATCCCATAAAAAAAATTGGTCCAAATTGATTCCATATTTAGTTTGAAATTGTAATTAAAATATGTAGCTTATGTTTAAATAAACGTTATACAAGCTTTAAATAATTTTAAACTAAGAATACAATATACAGACTGTGTAGTAATTGAATAAGGTACAGGATTTAGTGGCGAAATGACAGTCTATTTTTTTAGGTATAACAAACATATCAATAGGGATATTTTCTACCATACACATGTTTTTCATCAATTTACAAAAATATTCATAAAAATTATGTTCTTCGTCTGCATACCAAATTTGCAAACTTAAATAAAAGTAGAAATTTACGATTACCTCGCAGCGATTTCAAACTATTCGCTCGGACATTAATGTGTTCACTATTTTTATAAAATTGGCCGTATTTTTCAACTTATTTCTGTGCACCATTTTGTACAGAACTAATCAAATTAGTATCATCTTTTAGTTATAAAACAAAAGAAAATACGCTTTTAGTATACTTTGCTAGAAAATTCGATTAGACTTGCATATTTAAAATAACTTGTTCAATTCAGTTTTTTTTTATAAAATTACAAGAATCCGAGCAAAGAGCTGTGTAGTTCCTGCTATAAGGCTACTCAATTTATTCCCGTGGTGTTGTATGAGGCAACTATGGTAGCAGCCATAGAAGTAGAATGTCAGTATCGTCAAAATAAAACAAACCTGTAATTGCCATTCCGCTCGCCAATCGTGGGGATTATGGGAATCTCCAGTAGTGGACTATTATGGCTGTATTGATGATTATAATGAAGACTAATAACTTTATAAATAAAAATATTAACAGAATCGCTTTAAGTATCAAGGTCAAAATTATCAAAGGACTAGTTTGATTTAATTCCCTACCGTTTACAAATCACGACTTGAATAAACACTATATCGATCCACGCTGTATATGAGCGCACCAGTGTGTCAACTGAGCTGTAATTTAGCCGCACGCTTCCTTCCGGCGACGCACCCACTTTGAAACCATCAAAGCAAATAGCGAAACGAGATTATAACAGTTTTATTTTCCCGACCAATACTCGCGCAATACATGTAAGTATAGTAAATATTTCCTTAGTACTTTTATGGCGAAAGCACATGAAATTAATTTTTACTTGTGAACGATGCTAGAATTCATAATTTCTTTAATATAAATAAATCATTAGTCTTTTTTTTACATAATATCTACTTTCTGCACTTAAATATCTATATTTCATGTCGATTTTATAAACCATCATGTACGAGAAGAATGTAATGTGATAAGAAATTGCTCATTGCATGTGCGCGTGTGTGTATTCGTCCATAGACAAGATTTAAAATAAAACAACAAAGGTTAACTTCTATCATACTTAATTCTATCAACACTTACTTTTATCAACAAAGGTTAACTTCTATTATATCAAAAAAGGTTAACGCAAACAATTTTAAATTTAATTGAAAATAGACACGCGCGGTCTCCTTCGGGCAATTATGATTCCAGCGGATGGTCTAAAACGGGAGGAGAGATCGGGGAAACGAGGGCAATAGCAAGCTTAGTTCCCAGGATAAATTATATCGACTGTCATTTCGCCACTAAATCCTGTACCTTATTCAATTACTACACAGTCTGTATATTGTATTCTTAGTTTAAAATTATTTAAAGCTTGTATAACGTTTATTTAAACATAATCTATTATACATATTTTAATTACAATTTCAAACTAAATATGGAATCAATTTGGACCAATTTTTTTTATGGGATAGGAGGGCAAACGCGCATGCGTGTCGCCTGATGGAAAGCAATCAACGCCGCCCATGGCCAACCGCGACACCACAGGAGTCGCGGAAGCGTTGCCGGCGGTATAGAGTAGTTTTTGTACTTACATAATAAACAACACACGAATATATATATATATATATATATATATATATATATATATATATATATATATATATATATATATATATATATATATATATATATATATATATTCGTGTGTTGTTTATTATGTAAGTACAAAAACTACTCTATACCGCCGGCAACGCTTCCGCGACTCCTGTGGTGTCGCGGTTGGCCATGGGCGGCGTTGATTGCTTTCCATCAGGCGACACGCATGCGCGTTTGCCCTCCTATCCCATAAAAAAAATTGGTATATATATATATATATATATATATATATATATATTCGTGTGTTGTTTATTATGTAAGTACAAAAACTACTCTATACCGCCGGCAACGCTTCCGCGACTCCTGTGGTGTCGCGGTTGGCCATGGGCGGCGTTGATTGCTTTCCATCAGGCGACACGCATGCGCGTTTGCCCTCCTATCCCATAAAAAAAATTGGTCCAAATTGATTCCATATTTAGTTTGAAATTGTAATTAAAATATGTATAATAGATTATGTTTAAATAAACGTTATACAAGCTTTAAATAATTTTAAACTAAGAATACAATATACAGACTGTGTAGTAATTGAATAAGGTACAGGATTTAGTGGCGAAATGACAGTCGATATAATTTATCCTGGGAACTAAGCTTGCTATTGCCCTCGTTTCCCCGATCTCTCCTCCCGTTTTAGACCATCCGCTGGAATCATAATTGCCCGAAGGAGACCGCGCGTGTCTATTTTCAATTAAATTTAAAATTGTTTGCGTTAACCTTTTTTGATATAATAGAAGTTAACCTTTGTTGATAAAAGTAAGTGTTGATAGAATTAAGTATGATAGAAGTTAACCTTTGTTGTTTTATTTTAAATCTTGTCTATGGACGAATACACACACGCGCACATGCAATGAGCAATTTCTTATCACATTACATTCTTCTCGTACATGATGGTTTATAAAATCGACATGAAATATAGATATTTAAGTGCAGAAAGTAGATATTATGTAAAAAAAAGACTAATGATTTATTTATATTAAAGAAATTATGAATTCTAGCATCGTTCACAAGTAAAAATTAATTTCATGTGCTTTCGCCATAAAAGTACTAAGGAAATATTTACTATACTTACATGTATTGTGCGAGTATTGGTCGGGAAAATAAAACTGTTATAATCTCGTTTCGCTATTTGCTTTGATGGTTTCAAAGTGGGTGCGTCGCCGGAAGGAAGCGTGCGGCTAAATTACAGCTTAGTTGACACACTGGTGCGCTCATATACAGCGTGGATCGATATAGTGTTTATTCAAGTCGTGATTTGTAAACGGTAGGGAATTAAATCAAACTAGTCCTTTGATAATTTTGACCTTGATACTTAAAGCGATTCTGTTAATATTTTTATTTATAAAGTTATTAGTCTTCATTATAATCATCAATACAGCCATAATAGTCCACTACTGGAGATTCCCATAATCCCCACGATTGGCGAGCGGAATGGCAATTACAGGTTTGTTTTATTTTGACGATACTGCCATTCTACTTCTATGGCTGCTACCATAGTTGCCTCATACAACACCACGGGAATAAATTGAGTAGCCTTATAGCAGGAACTACACAGCTCTTTGCTCGGATTCTTGTAATTTTATAAAAAAAAACTGAATTGAACAAGTTATTTTAAATATGCAAGTCTAATCGAATTTTCTAGCAAAGTATACTAAAAGCGTATTTTCTTTTGTTTTATAACTAAAAGATGATCCTAATTTGATTAGTTCTGTACAAAATGGTGCACAGAAATAAGTTGAAAAATACGGCCAATTTTATAAAAATAGTGAACACATTAATGTCCGAGCGAATAGTTTGAAATCGCTGCGAGGTAATCGTAAATTTCTACTTTTATTTAAGTTTGCAAATTTGGTATGCAGACGAAGAACATAATTTTTATGAATATTTTTGTAAATTGATGAAAAACATGTGTATGGTAGAAAATATCCCTATTGATATGTTTGTTATACCTACAAAAATAGTCTGATTTGTTCCCTTGTATGCTAACATTGCTCGTATGAAATTACTATTGATAGATTGCTGACCACAAAAATCCCTTGCGATGAATACCCGACTAATTTTCATAATAAAACATAATAAATTGTATCTAATCTATAGATATCTATATAGAACATGTAAAGCAATGTTAAATAAATTTTTATTTATCTAAATGATTGAAGTATATTGCTAATGCCATAATAAGTATGATCAATTTTCAGCTGACGTCATTTAACAAACCGTTTAGTGCGTTGACTCTGCTACTGAGCGGAAAACGCGGTTTTTTTGTTTTAGATTCTACCAAAGTAGTTAGCTGGTCAGTTAGTTTCCGTTAACAGGTGAATCTCGTAGAAATTGGATCCAGTTAATAGGCTCAAACGTTTCTTATAGACAAAATGGCATTTCAGGCTTGTAACTGATTAACGCTACACTAGAGTAGTAACCAAAACTTTTCTTTCAATTTCAAAAAACTTTCTTCACTTGATATTGCCTACATTCCTATTAAAATTACAAAAAGAAACATGGTATGAATTCTATAGTTTATCTATTTACGTGGAAATAAATAGATTACATAGTAACATTTGTTTCAATAAGGCAATCGAACTCGTAACCCTCGTTTCTGAAAGTGGATTATTCCTTACTACGCCATTTGAGTCTTAAAGTAATGTAATGTGGCTTTGTTGTTCTATAAAGGAACCGTTCTAACAAGGAAAGCTTAAAAATTGGAGAATTATTTAACGATTCAATCATGCCGTTGTAATTCTTAAAATAGTAGAAACGTGACCGCTTTGACGATCCGTGGTGGTGATATCCTCCACTTGACTCATTTCTTGGGATGTGAAGGAATTCAAGGGTGAAATATTATAGATATGTATAATAAATAAAATATATGGACAGTCAAAAGTTCTACTTAGCTAAGATCCGCGACAAGCTAAGTAGCTAAGTAGAACTTTTGACTGTCCATATAGTGATGGATTTCCGCACAATAACGCCTGACTCCATTAATAATAAATAAAATATAAACTAAATTATTAGATTTTCTTTCATAATATTATTTCTTGCCCAATACATTTCGTTATATAGCGCCAAAAGCTAATAAAAAATAAAACATATATATATATATATATATATATATATATATATATATATATATATAATATATATAAATATATATATATATATATATATATATATATATATATATATATATATATATATATATATATATATATATATATATATATATATATATATATATATATATATATATATATATATATATATATATATATATTAGGAAAATCACAAACCCAATAGAATACGCACACAGACATTAAATGATAGCCATTCGCACCTCGCTACGCTCTTTCCGTAAACAATTTTTGTATATATTAAAGGGACAGAAGAAAACTTAAGCGGGTTTAAATATAAACTTACTTTCAACGTAAGCTGTCGTGAAATCATATTGTTTATGATAGACGAACTGCACTAGTTCGCTTCTAACACTATTGAGCACGCTCAATTTATATAGATCGATGATTGTGCTCGTGCATAATTATCGATGCCTGTAGGTATAAACCTACATATGTTTCTATATCTTAACATATTATGATTTATCTAAAACACTTTCTAAAGCAAAAAACTTATGGCTATTTATTATTCATTTTTCGTTATTATAACCTGGCACAATTATTTTATTGTCTTTTCACTTTTATACAATATTGTAGATACGATTTATTTACTGCCCATATATGTTCCACTGTTGGGAATGGGATCTCCTGGTTTATGGAAGAATGGCCATTAACCCATAAATTAACACGTTATCTAAAAATGGGCCATATTAAGAGTACGTTAGCTGACTTGCTTTAAACAAAAAAGCTTTTTATACACTTTTATTGATTTAATATGATTGGCTACTTTACAATTTGACTTAATTATCCAATTTCCTTTTTGACTTAAATATTTTATATATACATTTGATATTGAATTAAAAAAGCTGATTGACAATAATAATCTATAATTTCATTTTTCGTATTTGGGCTTTAATATGTTTATGAAATAGGAGTTGCTATATTTATGAAGCACGATTTAATTAATGTAATTTTTATTTCGGTGGTATTCCCATTGACGCCTACGACTTCAATACGGAATGAATGCCGCGTACCATTCAGAAGTCCTAGATTTCAAACGTGATTAGAATGTACTCCGTTCGTTCAAACATCAGCCGGTAATTTGCATAAACGAATCTCGTTAAGCTTTTCAACTACTGGCCAAACGGACGTCTGCATTAAGTTGATTTATTTAAGTAATTTACAAATTCGAAGTAGTGATGGATCTTAATTTTGTTTGAAACTTTGAAGGAGAACATCGTTAGTCAACTTGCGTGTTTCAGAAATGTAGTTTAATTTTAATTATTTAATATACATCTAAGCTACTCCTATCTAATCTGCACTCTCTTTGTGGAAGTTCTCTATTATTTGCTTTGGGAAATGTTACGACTCTAAGGGCTTACTGTAACAGGAAATAACAACATTGATATGTTTTGATTACTATTATATGACATATTTAGAGCAGTTCCCTAAAGAACAGAAACTTATAAATTAAATAAATTTAATGCAACAAAGAAGAGAAGGTATAAACCTTCTCTTCTTTGTACTTCTCGTAATAGAATCCCGATTCAGTTATTTTTATTTTAATATTATTATGAACAGTCTGTCTGCCACGCTGGTCCAGTGCTGGTTAACGAAGCTCAAAATGCCAGTGTTAGTTTACTATGGTTACTACACACGGTTGGTGGAAGTTTGAGGTGGGTTGCAAACCTGCGTCGGATAAATGAAATTTGGTAGCCAACCATTGTGTCATTACAGTTTAAACTACCAAGGTCACTTTGGTGGGGACGTCAGTTGCCTACCTTGCAGCCCCTGTATAACTATTTCTAGTTTTTAACAAAAAAAAACATCGACAACATAACAAAAATAACACGTTTGAAACATAAACACATATAGTAGAAATCTTTAGAGTGCTTTCGTTAACTCGATTTTTCGTGTGTCGCTAGTGCATGTAAATATTATTGTGATTGCACATCATAAGCGCGAGTGAGATATTGTGGAAGCGAAAATAAATATAATGACGGCGTCTTATTGTTAGGCGCGATGTTTATGGACTTGCAGATTGAGATGAGAAAGCGATATAAACTTATCGCAATAATAGGATCAGCGAAATAGATTAGGGATGTGAGTGCCGGAAATTGAATTAAAAGTTATAACTGACCGCACGGTAAACTTTATGTATAGTTAGTTGTTCTGTATATGTAATTGTTTGCAACATTTCGGTATGTTAGTATTATGATTTATCTTTCCCGCGTACTCTACTGTATATGTATACGAAGTACCTACTGCATGCTATGCTTACTGAAGTTGAATAAATTATTTTCGTACTAAAGAGATGAAATCTAAAGACAATACGGTCCATTTGTGAGCAGGCAGTCCACAGCGAACGTTTACGGAAAAAATCCAATAGGATACATAAACAGAATGCCGAAGATTCGTGTCAACGGCCGTGGCTTAGTGCCCCGCGTCCCTCGCCCAACCCCTCTCTAGGCGTGCTTAGTTGGTGAAGCGATTTCAAGGGTGGGTTGCCTACAATATTTCCTCTTACACTGATAAGATATTAAGGCCTTTGAGACATATCGACGTTAATAACTTCTATCTCGCTTGCCTTGTATGAGGATAGTAAGAAGTATGGGTATATGATTTTGTTCCTTTTAATAAAAGGATATTTTCGTGTTGATTCCTGATAATACTGTATCCGTTAAATTGATATTTTCAAAAATGTAGTTATTTAATATTATAATGGTTGATTATTACTATTAATGATATTATTTTTTGTATAATTTAGGCTTACTTAGAATTCCAATAATTATGTGTTTTAAATAAAAAAAATAGTTTATAGAACTACTTAATAATACAAAATACAACAAAAAATTTATATACAACAAAAGATATAAGAAATGAATTTGAATTATTTTAAATAATTAACAACTTCGATTTCTATAAATTAACAAAGTCAATGATGATACTTTTTATTACTTTTAGTTACCTACTGTATAACTTATTAATTTTCAGTAACTCAATCTCTTTGATTATATAGGCCCGAGACTAAAAGTAAAGTTAGACGTCTTATTTTGTTTGAAGTTTTTTTTGGTTATATTCTTTTCAATTTCTATTGTTCCCTTTGTCCTCGTTTGCATACAATTGGTAAAGTTTAAGTTATATGTTTAATAAAGATGAAAATATTATTTCGAAAAGATTGAAATTATTTTTTATACATGTATACTTTTACAAATTCAATAAGCATCATCTAGCCCGATCTTCGGCCTTATGTATCCAGTTTCCACTAGACGCGTTGTGCCGATTGTAGCTCCATCTACCCGGGGGGCGTCTCAAACTATGTTTGCCAAGTCACAATGTATACTCCAGCACTCGTCTACTCCAACGGTTGTTTGTTCTCCGACAAATATGACGAGCTCATTGCCGCTTTGACCACCAGATTTTAAGCATAGCCCTCTCTACAACTCTCTGAGCTACTTTGAGGTTGTGGGGCAGATGGGCTGTTTCGGTAGTGTACGAAATAACTAAACTAAATAAATTAGACCAGTACATGCAGCGTGCATGTACTGGTCTAATTTATTCAGTGCTAAAAAAATGGATATTAGTGTAATATATTTAATAAAGATACGGCAAGATACTTAAAATCAGCTAATATCAAAAATAGTAAATCAGCTAATATCAATAATAGTAGCCAATGAGTGATGTAACTCACAAAATGGACAAAAATACTATTTAAAAATATTTATTTTTCCGGTAGAACCGGATCAATCTCGCTGGTAAGATATATCTGTCATAATTAAGACTCTCTTGATTTTTTTTCGAGAGTGTCTCTATCCCAAAGAAGTATTTCGTTATTATATGTAGTATTT
Source organism: Baronia brevicornis (assembly GCA_031353405.1). Classification (NCBI taxonomy): domain Eukaryota; kingdom Metazoa; phylum Arthropoda; class Insecta; order Lepidoptera; family Papilionidae; genus Baronia; species Baronia brevicornis. The sequence goes on along the minus strand of JASFAT010001699.1, from coordinate 154,070 downwards.
TATGTACGTTCATGGGCGGCAATCATCTTTTATAATCTGTTGACTCGTTTCCCTTCTTATTCTTTAATATGCATTATATATACATATCAATACAGAGTATTATACGATGTGAATCATTGTAAGAAATCACTATTTCGATTGGCATTCAGACCTTGACCTTTGAGATAAAAATCCCAGGTATTATTCATTCAAGTAAAACTTAAGAGTAGTGTTTTCACAAAAAAATAAAAAATAAACCTGTGCCATTGTCCTTTCCATAATTTTAGTTATTGTTCTCAAAATCTATCATGAATATAATTTAAGAAATGTTTTGAATTCTTTACTGCGTTACATAACAAAAATTGACATATATGTATAATATACTTTCTAAATATTATACAAATGTGTCAAACAAACTCAAATCAAATTAACATGTATTTATATAAAGAAATCTTTAACGTAATTTTTTACTCGGTCGTATTGTATTCGTCATTTAGTTTTTGCCAGTCGCTTTGAGCAGATAGTGGCATCTGGACCAGGGTTAAAAACCCTGCGTTTTCCCAAACGCGTGATCAGCTCATTGCTACGTATTACGTAAATCATGTGGTTTATATTGGGTTGTCACATAAGTTCGTTCGTATTTTGGAGCGCAGATATTAACGCCTATTGGACGGAAAATATTTAGATGGTGGGTATATTTTTGTAACGTCAGTTGTAGTGTATACTTGTGGCTAAATTTGAGTGTGAAATTTATTTTATTTTGCTACTTATTTTGTGACTTCATGCATAGTAAAATGAAAGAGCAAAATGAGCATTTTCGGCATATTATGTTGTATTATTTGTAAAAGGGAAAAACGCAACCCAAGCAGCGAAAAAATATGCAATATGTACTGGCCATCTGGAGTTACCGATCGCGTCGTACAAAAGTGGTATGCCAGGTGCAGAAGCAAAGAATTTAGTTAATGATTGCGAGCGCTCCGGTCGGCCTGTAACAACTGACAGTGCCACGATATTGTCTGTGGTGAACGAAAATTCATATTTTACACTGCGTGAGATAGCGGACGTCACGAAGGTGTTGAAGAGTACTGTTTAAAGATACCTCTACGCTGAAGGCTATGTCAATAGTGCTGATGTGTGGGTTCCACATGATTTGAATGAGCTCCAGCTGATGCAACGTATGCTTATTTGTGATCAGCTCAATAAAATAAACAAGGAAGAATCATTTCTTCAAAATATGATTACTGGTGACGAAAAATGGATACTATACAACTATGTTGTGCGCCGTATCTTCTTGGTCTAAAAAGATAGTGCTCCTGAGACATCGATTAGCCTTCACCCGAAGAAAGTAATGTAGTGTATTTGGTGGGATGTAAAGGGCGTAGTCCACTATGAACTCTTACCGAATAATCAGACTCGGTCAAATACTATGAACAACTTGACAGTTCGAAGACAGCTCTTGCACAAAAATTACCTGCATTGTTTAGTAGTCGACGAATATGTTTTGTGGTCACCATGACAATGCGCGACGCATTGTCATGGTGACCACCGTACAGAAGTTGGTAGTTTTTCATGGGATATTCTCCATATAGCCCGGTCATCGCACCATCCGACTACCATTTATTCCGCTCACTAAAAAATTATCTTAACGGGAAAAAATTTGCATCTTTGGACGACATAATAATTCATCTTGTGAGAGAGCAAGGACAAAGCCTTCTGAAGAAATGGCATTATGAAATTGTCGGAACGTTGGGCCAGAGTAATACAAAATAATGGACAATATAGTTAATAATAAAAGTTTTTATTTCAAAATGTATTTTGCTTTGAATAAATGTTAAAAAACCGAACGAACTTATGTGACAACCCAATAGGATTTATTTATATGTATCCAGACAGATATAAAGGACATGACGCTTAACTTTTGAAGACATAAGTCTTCAAATGGAATAATCTGGTAAATTTTATTTTATTGAGCTTTCGTGGTCCTGTCACTTCAGCCCAACTAACGCTCCGTCCACTCAACGGAAACACGGAAGTACGTCATCGAGGGGCGACGTGATATTGCCGGTTTCTTACAGAAATATTGCTGAACGCACGCAACATAAGAAACATACTATGTAGAACTGGTAGCGGTGACTTGTATTGAGAATTATCCCTTATTTTTAAATTAAGGCATTGTTTGATGGATTACGTCTCTTTATTTTTTCCTTATATTTTTTCCTCTATTTCCATGTTAATACTTTTTCTTACATTAAAATTGTTATTTTTTTGTGTTACTTGATATATACATACATAATTTAATAAAAACAACACGTGAGTATTATGTTTTAAAACTGTTGTTCTAATTATATATCGAGATATCCCCAAAAAATAGCAATGACTTTAGAATTGATGACTTTAGATCTATAATTGCGTATCATATTGTGTGTGTGTGTGTGTGTGTGTATGTATATATATATATATATATATATATATATATACATACATATATATATATATATATATATATATACACACACACACACACACACACACAATATGATTATGAACACGTGGATGCGTTGCTTCAATAATGATTTATTTATTGTTATGTTCTTATCATTTGCCATTCATTACTGAAAAAACTGAAACTAGTTTTTGCATAGCTTACCATTTATCAGGATTTTCTCAGTCTATTTATATTTAAATATAATTTATCCACAATATGATAATAATAGGCGCGGTTAAGCTACTTATAAAATAGAATCTGTAAAGATCCTGTTTAATAAAAATGATACAAAACGAATCTTTTGTATTGTAAAAATGAATTATAGTTGTAGATTCCGCAGTGCGGTGCTTGCATGGGGTAGCAAGAGAAGCGATTAAGTACTGCAGTGGTGCAGTAAGGGCGTGCAGGGATAATGGACTATATGAGCTGATTGCACACGTGAACGTGGAACTTTGAAATATTTTTGGTCCCATTGAATAATTAATAAATATATTATTATTATTAAAACTTTATGTATTCGTTAAAATACTATTATTTAATACATTAAAGATTGCTTTGTTTATCTATGTATGACAAAATTATTATTAGTTATTAAAAATTAAGTACACACTATGTTTTTAAATTTTACTCGCAGTTTAAATAATTTTTATACTATTAACCATCATTATTGACCGACCTGTTATCCTAAGGAATTGAGCTTTAGCTGCTTCAAATTGTTTTTGTTTGCATTGTTTAGTAAAATCATTATAATTCATCTTATATATTCAATTAATCTTATATAATCCCATAATAAATAATATTTTGATTGATCACACTAAGAAAACATTCGATATTTTTTATACATAGCGTTATTAAGTTTATATAATATAATATATAACATTTTTAAGACTGTAACTTGTTTTTGTGCCTAATAAATAAATAAATAAATGAATAGGCTTTTTACTTTTTTTTTCGATTTACTATATTAAATTAGTCAAACATATAGTCGTTTATATAAACATAGTTTATTGTTAGTGTTAATTTATAGATGCGTCCAGTAGGAGATCAGCATGAGGGCGAGGGGCGGATGTCGCCGATTTAGCTGTGACGGTGACATGACTTAGGGATTTATTGTTCTGGACGCCAAAATCAATAATAACGAATGTTACTGTCGGAGACCGTCTGAGTTTTATAACTGATACTAATTTGAAGAATTGTGTTTCTATTTCCAATATACTCTAATCTTTAATTAATATAATAAAAAGTTAATAGCTGTATATTATAGCATTTTGTAGATTTTACCTATATGTACAAGACGTATTTATAAATTATGTTTTAAGAATTAGTGCTAAATTAATTTTTTCATTGGTGAGGCTGGTAGGCTTTGTTGGTAGGCCAAGGAAATCCCTTGGCCTAGCATCAAAGTGCTCATTTTTACTTTCTAATACACAAAACTGCTAGAGGTTTTGTGTACTCAGAAACGAGAATAAAAGTTAAGCAACTTTCAGTCCGGCCAGTTCGTGGATGAGTCTTACGTCATTTCAAGGTTTAAAACCTTGTGCAGGGTTAGTCAATCTTATTAAAATATATGTCGATTGTTATTAAACCATTTCTAATTTTGAAAATACGAAGTTAAAAAGTTATGGCATCAGTTATGAGTGTCGTTAAATAAATAAATATTTTTGGTTTGACAAGGTACCAATATATTGTATTACAATTTTTTTTACAAAGTATATTCAAAACGCTAAAAGTGCGACGTTCTAAGGAAGTCGTTTTTATATTTGTCATTAAAACGCCTTCCTGTTAATATCACTCTTTAAAAAAGAAAAATTTTTATTATTCTTTTTTTTTTCAATAGCTTCATCAATATGTTCATCAAATGTTTTTTCTATCATGATATTTAATGTCTGACTGATACTCCGGAACTCAACCGCTCACCGGACGAAGCGCGGTTGCTAAGCTAGCACTTAGACGTCGGTTGTTCTACGTGAGTGTGGTACTTCCCCGGGCGAGCCGGCCCATTCATGCTACAGACAAATAATATGCCATTCTTGACAAAGTATTCGTTTGCAGCGTGGCTCTAGCAAGAAGAATATAATTTTGCTTCAGAAATTTTATCCTATACCTATATCTATATTCTATTTATACCTATATCTGGCTACGTAACATCCGAAGATTTTTACTTCCAAATAAGTATTTGTGGTACGAGTACCTACTAGCGGTGGCCATAAATCTTTTCCGTTTACTTTTTACGTTTTGGTGGAACAAGGCATTACCTTCGCTTTGTCCTCCACGCGCTGTGGCTCATGTAAAATCTTTTTACATGGATTGCTCTCGTGTCGTAGGTAAAGAGTGTAAAATGCATTTATCTTTATTTAACTTTCATTGCGCTCTTTAAAATTTAATCAGAAAAAATGCTAAGCCTAAATAGGTTAATCTGTGTCCATAGCGTTGGTATTTTGTCAATTTTAGGCATGTTAAAGAAGAAGATTCTAACCACATTCGTGTCAATAATTTTTTTCCATGTTTTTTGTTATTCACAATTTGTTAAAAACTGTATAGAAAAAAGGCAAATGTTTTGTAAAGAATATATTATTTCTGTTCAATCATCATATTGCTTTTTACAGTAGATGGAATGCTAATCGGTATAAAACATTGAAAAGAAGTTTGGCTAAAAAATGTCAACTTCTTTTTAAATTTACCAAGCAAATCCTGTTATCCTATGTAATAAAATCTTTATAACAAGTCGTTTGTTTGTGCGAATACCGAAACAACAATTTTCTGAAACCACAAGATTTCTTTCAATCCCAAGCATTATTTGAAAACGGATAGAGAAATATCAGAGGGGTTGGGAGAATGTATCCCTAGGTGTCATTGCACGCATTCATTGTCTACGTAAACACCCTTTTGAGACGTCTGCGGGGGATGAGCGATGCGAGTCAGACACTCCAAGAACATCAAACCTGCGAAATAGTTTTTTCTTCTGACTCTACGAGTAGGTACAAATATATATTGTAATATGTTTGAACTGATTTATTTACGGTTGAGTAAGGTATCTCAGAAATAGTTATTTGGCAATTTATCTGTTATATAAAATTTACCAGGCTAGTATTAGCATAATGTCATTTACCATTAGACCGGATCCGATTATTATCATAATAAATTATTTTTAAAGAAAAACAAATAATAGAGGGTGATGGAAAGTAATCACCGCCACCCATAGATATTCTTTACGCCAAAGGCGCCACAAAAAGATTACTGACTTTTTGTGAACAGATATGCTCGTATATTGAATAGGTACCTATAATGATGTAATTGAGAACAACGCAGGTGGTAGATCATTCCAAAGTTGGAATGTTTGTGATATTAATTGCAACTGAATTGCACGGTGGTGGATGTTGCTGTTTTTTTTAAATACGTTTATAATAAGAAACAGCACTTTCGCAGAAAACCGATATCTTCTTTGTTTTGCTAGTGCACTTTTTGGTGATGAGAGTAGCTATTCTTCCATCTCCCCTTCCTACTTTATTAACTTTTCTCAAAGGGAGGCGACACATTTGCAGTGACCATGGTGTTTAAGTGTTCATCGACGATGGTCCTATGTATTTACCATCAGAGGTATGTACCTACTTACCATCAGGTGACCTGCTTGCCCGTTTGCTTACTTACATGAAAACAGTTGAATAAGGAAGATATCATTTTGGCGTGTTTTAGTAAATAAACACGTATCTCATAAATAATAGGCCAAAGATATAATGTTGGGCTATTGTGCCATTGCCGCGGGTAGTTTGCACGATATATAAGAAAGTTTTCGCAAAAGTAATGCCTGCGACCGCCCGGGGATCAGCTGATGAGTTTAGAAACTTGCTTTCCCCTCGTTTTATATTGGAGACATGCTATGGGTATGAATATAAAATGTTACGTTGTTAGTAGGTATTATCAAAATTTCACAAAAAATCTTATTGCGTTGTCTTTTGAATTGAAACTTTGATTTTGTTATGGGATAGGACGGCAAACGAGACGGAAAGTAATCAACGCTATCAATTTATATCTGCAATAAAACCATAAACATTGCACAAGCGTTTTTATTACAAATATGTGTACGCTTGTTTTTTTTTATGGTTCTGATGTCGTAGTGTAAGTGTAACCAAAGGTGTCACGGTGTGGTGGTTCGTAAAAAGAAGTTTCGGGGAAAACACGCTACACTAGTTAGCTACTCATTCAAATGATAGGAATAATTTTTTTCTATATTTACACTTCGTTATTTGCAATGCAATGGTGAGGAAATTGTATTGGCTGAGAATATTTTTGGAGAGTAATGGAGGAGACCAATCTGCGTTAAAGTTGCATAATAAACCTTTCATATTTTCTTTCTTAGAAAAAATATAATATGTTATATCTTCATATAACCTTGTTGTTACATACAAGTAACAAATAATTTCTAATAAGCATTTATGAAAATTACGGAGAAAATAGTTATTAGTAGTGTCAGTATACTACTTATAACTACTACTAAGAAAGTAGTTATTACTAGTATCAGCATACTACTAATAACTACTTTCTCCGTAATTTTCTCCGACAGCGATATCTTCGCCACTAAGCCAGATAGATCGTCAAAACAGTTTATAAAAAATACATTTCGAGTATATGTATTTATATACTGATATAAATATTATACATATACTCGAAATGTATTTTTTCAATGTCAATTGACGCCGTTTTCATTTTTGCATCAGAATATGGCCTATATGTATTGATGCCCAACCCTTTTATTTAGGATTTCCTGCTAATCCTCCTTGGAGAATCCGCCGTGGGTTAATATATACTTTCCTCCAGAAATTTTGGAGGCCCATAGCTAGTATTAGGACATATGTATGTATGTATGAATATGGGCTTTTCAATATAAGATATACATTTGGAATCAAAAATAATAATTGGTATTTTAAAAAAAAGCTTTGCTTTATTTAATGTAATGCATCAGATATATTTTAGATAGGACAATTTATATTATTCTGATGTTCTAAATTTTACGTGTTCATTGTGTGATGTTAAATACTTGTCTAATGTATTTAGTATTTCACATATCATGCACGTAGATAGTTCGTATATCTTAACATTTACTGCTCAGTAAAACAGCGTATTCGTAGCCGCGGCTGAGACGAAATTATCGATTGGAGCGCACCGAGCTCGTAAACTTTTGCAGTCTTTCCCTTGCAGACAAACTGATTCTATTTGATTAGAAATATTTTCTTTATTTAACTCCGTACTCTTGTTTTTCAGTCTGGAATTCGTAAATGGCGTGTCGTGAATATTGTATTTAGATACGCTTTAGACACTTAAGAAAATGATAAGTATACGACTTCAGAGTTGCCTCTTTTCCAAACCCTTAAATTGTATTTATTTAATTGAATATAGTTTGGAGGTTGAATATAGTTGCCAGGTGCTTTGCCAGGGGCTTATTCGATTGATTTATATAAATAAAATAGTATTTTATGTTAACACTAGATATACCAGCGAAAACACTAGATATACTAGTCAAAAACGCAAATTATTTTTACTAACAACATATATACAGGAATATAAACTTCATAAAATTAATTCTTTAGTTATAACTAGAAAAGTCATGATATCATTACGAAAAAAAAATATTACACGTAAATATTTAAAATTGAAATACCGAAAACAATTATTTAGACTGGTCTGGTATATCTAGTGTTAAATAAATTGTAATTTTATGTTAATTAAATGATTGAATATAATTTTGATATAATTATCCAAATCTATCTCAGAGTTAAATCTTTAAGACTAAATAAGTAGTTCTGATTTAAAAACCGTACATTTGTACATATATTTATATCTAATACATTGTAAACGCGTTTACAGTTTCGGATTAAATAGGTATATCATATATCTGCGATACCGACGGAGAACTGTGGATCACGGTGGAGAAATGAAACAATGTAAGTCATTTTTTATAAAGAAAGCCATTAAAGGCGATGCATATAAAATAAAAATTGCAGAAACAAGAAAGGTAGAAAAGATATTTCAAACTGTTTCACAGCGCTTGTAGGTTATAACAGCTTGTATCATATAATAGCCTAAGTTTAAATTATAAACAACGAATTAAAGGATAACGCTCTCTATTTATGTATAATTTTTCGTGAAATAAAATTATAATAAGTCGAATTTGGGTATTATGAATTGTTATTAATGGAGTCAACACACATTATTAATAACATAAAGAAAAACGCACATTATTAATTTTCTGTTATTGTTTTGCTTGTCGCGGATCTTAGCTAAGTAAAACTTTTGACTGTCCATATATTATGAATTGGTATTTAGATAGCATACAGAAATTGAAAATGTGTGTGTTCATTAGTTGATTAAAGGTATTAGTGCTCATATTGGACACGCTGAATTACGCTAAAACTATACAATGGAGCAATGATTAAAACTTATGCATACCCATTGCAGGTTAATTGGGAAAGTTCAGATGTGTGTGACACATTTTAATTAACTAAAGTTGCTTTGAAAATGAAGCGGTGCGACCATGTATCAAATGCTTTCATCGTACTTAATTAGCATATCTATAGCATATTATGATTTTTTTTCAAAGGTCAGAGAGCAATGTATTGATGCTTATTGTTTCTATAAGCAACACGTGCGGTATGGACGGCCGAGCTAAAGTTAAAAATAGAGCTCGCCGGACATTGAACTGTGTAGCGCCGGACATTGCTGTAATGAAATTGTCCCTACATTTGTGGCTTACATTTAAGCGCCTAAATCAATTTCTAGCATTCTGGTTTTCGTATTCCCTATAATATAAAGTTGCTGCTATTGGTTTTACGATTTTATCTGACTGTTTTTACCTTTACGATAGGAACTGAAGCTCTTGCGTCAATGCAGTTTTGTTCTTTATTTATCTTCCATTATTTTTCTCACAGGGTAAAGAAAGTAAAGCTCACTTACTATAACCACTTTAACGGCTTTTTAGGGGCTTTTCATAAATAATGATGGTAATTTCCAAAAATGGAAATGTTTACAGATGTATACTATCCGCCTGCGGCAGTCCACTCTGTTGTTAGTAGTGATAAATAAGTATAAGTATTTTTGATAATCTTGATATATGAAATAAATAAGAGGCTACATGGATGACTTGAGAAAGTTGTGCTTCTTACAAACAGAGCTTAGTTCAATGAAAAAGACCTGATTATTGTACATTTAAGCTTTTAGAATTAAATGGATTGCAAAAAAGTCATTTTAGAGTTTAGAGTTGCCATCAAAAGCATTGAAAAGCGGACCAAAGAGAGCTGAAATAGGTTGTAAATTGACGACACATTTAAGTGTCATTAACGATAGATCAGATATTTTTCTATAAAAAAGAAATCTGCGTAAGATTTATGTACAACAAAGGACTGTCTGTGTATGTGAATTCTTTTTCTATAATACAACCCAACGCAAAACTTAGAAAATAAACACACTCAACCCAAAAGCATCTTATTTTAAAGTAAAGGCGTTATATGAAGTGCATGTTATGGCAGCACATTTCATAGATACCACCTATATGACTGATTTAAGCGTATGTTATTTATAGCCGGCAAATGGGACACAAATAATATTGCATCGTTACATGCTTACTGACTCTACGACATACGATATTCCGATAATAATTATCGTAAGAATTGGCACCTAAATTATCATTCTTTTTAAATAGGTTTTCTAGTAATAAATCAAATAGAAAATATATAATTAAATATATATATTGACAGTTTATACTCGTATCTTTTACACTGTTATTATGAGAATAATAGTTCGAAAAACACAGAACAGGTATCTCGTTATTGTATAGTTCCTGTATGTAGATTATAATAAAAAGTTTTTCGAAAGTCTTTATAGTGCTTGTAGAGTTATGCTACAGCACGAATGTGCTGGCTCGATCGGCGTATTATCACAGCCATAAAAATCAGATGACTTAACGGTGGATGGTTTTAGAGAATTTAATTGAATGTAGATATTTAATTGAATATTAAGTAAATCAGTTTTCTAGTAAATTTAATGAAGTGCTGTTGCTTGTTACGCTGTATGCTGTTGTCTTGTAAATGTATTTAAGTGTTCATATTGGTTAGGAACTGAATGCCAAAACGATTTAGGTATCATCCATGGAGCCTGAGGATTACGTAACCGACGAATTATATATGTATACCTAAGTTGGAAAGTTCGGTTAAACGAGATTCTATTGTCGGACTTCGGCGGCCGCGCCTCCCTAGAGTATGCCTTACTCCCTGAAGCTACGATTACGTTATTTTTAAGCATCGGTAGTTTTTAAAATCGTTTAATAAACCCAATAATAAATTCTTTTATTAAATAAAGTTTTAAATTTCGTTTCACTGTATTTATTTAATAGGAAAGTAACAAGGCATTTTATTAACATAATAGTAGCACAATAATGACAAAAAGTAGAATTAATCAAGATATTTCCACAATAATAGGATTTTCTAATTTACAGCAGCAGTAACTGAATTGTAAGTATTGCATTTACGCTCTAAGGGCTTAGGTTCGAATCTTTCATTGAATTATTGATGTAAACCATATTTTCCGAGCACAAGCACTGTATAGTAAATTCTGGATTACATAAATAGTGAAATAACTGCCTCAAATTTCAATATTTAAGGGTACGAATATTGGCGGAATATTTAAAAATTTGAAAGTGATCAAGTTTGAGAGGTTGACTGTTACACGGTTTAATTTATCAGTGGACCTTAATAAAAAATAACAGCTAATGGTTAGTTGAAACTAATTACCAAAATACAACTATATTATCAAAATACGTCAACTCAAAATGTAGCGACTATTATTTTTTAGATTTGAAATACGATATTGACTAAACTAATACGTTGCTTAAAATCTTAAGCTGCTAAAATTGGTATACCAATAGTTAAAAATTGTAGGACAATTCCCAAATAAAATAAAATATTATTTAGGAATTTAAAGGCAATATTAAGATAAATTTCAAGATAATTTCGATAAGTTTCGAATATAAGTCAATAATTTTTCTTGTAAGGTCTTAATTAATAATCTGAAACTTAATAAATTGATAAACGATTTTTTTTATAATTTATATAAAAATAATAAATTTTATTATGTATTAAAAATGACAATTATGTCCATTATTCCCCTAAATAATATATGTTGTGTAATGTCATAGTAGTAAGACATTATTTTATTTTATTTAGGAGAACCAACCAAAATATGCTATAAACAGGTTTTAGGAATGATTAGAATTAGGCTATTTGACAAATATGTATATTGCAAATGAGAATAACTTGGAACAGATTAAATCGCCTAATCTTTATGTGATTCTAACCGCATATAATTTTAAAATACTCTTAAATATTAATATAAATAAGAATTATTGGTTCCAAAAACCTTAAAAGCTTAAATTTTTCTTTATTATTTTTTTTGTAAACGACCATTTATTGCCTTTTATTTTATGTATTTAATAAAATCACTAAAAATTGTAGGTCTTAAAAATTTTTCAAGTCAAAATAATTCCACTGGTGAATGATTCGCCCTACACTGCAATCAATGAAGCAGCTATTGCCGTTTACTTTGAACTTGTATACTACGGTAGCATGATAAACGTGTCGATGAAAAGGTACTCGTAGGGCTTTCAGAGGCGGTCGAGTGGCTGGTGTCGTGACTAATGAAGCCCTGCATTGCTATTTTAATTGCCCTAAAGTAGCAGAGCCCGTATTCTACATAGTAGCTGTCAAATGACCCGACAAATTGACCGCGACACGCGATGCTAAGTTCACGTACGTTTATGTAATTTTTATATTGTAATGATGAAAAATTCTCTTTTGATTTTTTTTACGAATATTTCATGTTAAAAAGTTATTTCACGTTACTTTAAAAACTCTAATCATTGAGATTTTTATGGGAATATTTATCGTCATTTGTTATCTGTTTGGTTACCTTCAAATATAATAATGAGGATATATAGATTTTTTTCATATTGCATAATTGCTATAGAGGAACAGTATGTGTCTGGTGGTGACTGCTGGTCAAATGAATTTAATTGCATTGTCTTGCATATCTATAAATTTAGAAATTATGCAGCGCTGTTTAAAATTTACATTCAAAATTAACTGTGTCATATGCGAATTCGGTCTCGTACTGGCAAAACATTAATTAGCCTCATTGTTAGTGGGTCTAATTTTGGCGACAAACATTTCATTGCTATGTTTCAAACGCCATATTTGTGATTGTATGACAAATAACAACTCTTTAACGCCGTTCAGTTACCGTGCAATAAAATTTCATAACGTCGCTTGCTCTGTTCTGAAGTATATTGCTGCAAAACATTTCAGAAAAATAATATCCGTGGCTGAAACATGTTGACACTCACATACTTTGATATGTTGTTAAACTGTATAGGATTAGAGAAAATGTCTTTAATTATATTAGTAAGAATATTACATCATAAACATGTAACTTATACCAATTAAATCAAGAGCTTAACTCAGAAATACAGTACGAGTATCTTAATCTAAAAAATAAAGTTTTAAACAGCGGTCGTCAGCGAATATCTACCTACTTTAATCATATGCCCTGCTACTTTCAAAAGTACATTTTATTCATTAATTCCTTTGTTTTTATTGCATAAAAATCGAAATTAACCAATAATTTTACATTTATAGTTTATTTTCTAAATCAAAGTGAAGAATTTGTTCCATTGCCATGTCCCCATTTGAAAGTAAGACACGAATTTTCACTGCGCTTGTATTTGTTTTCTAATATATTATTGATACTGTTATAGAACTTACCAATCAATTACTGAATTAGGTGTCCATGAAGGACTGACATTAGAAAGGCACGATTGATGAATTGTGAAATTGGAAGAGCTGGCTGAGACATCTAACAAATTAACGTCAAGTTGACTAATTTGCATATATATATATATATATATATATATATATATATATATATATATATATATATATATATATATATATATATATATATATATATATATATATATATATATATATATAAGCTTTACATAAGTATTTGTAGTAGTAAGTAAATAATACTCCAAATTTCATTTTATATAATAAGTTCTACTAAAGATTTTATATCTTACTCTATGAATTTTTTTTTAAAATGAAGTAGAAGCAGTTGTGGACTTGGCTCTATTAATTAATGGATGAAATTATAGTTATCTGGTTATTGAAAGGATCTAGCGGGTTAAGCATATGAAAACTGCACTCGCGTCTGATGAAGTGTTCTTACCCTATTTTTATTTATTTTAAATAACCATACACTTAATGTTTTATATTAACACTATGTTCATATTGGAAGCTTTGTAGAGGTTCAAATTTCATAAGTACCTTTCAGAAATAGTGAATATTGCAATAAAGGTAGAAATTATCTTTAACCAAGATACGGACCGGTCCCCATGTGTATTGACCTTAGAACTTATTTTCTTTTTTGAAGAGTTTATATATTAATTTTTTAGTTAATTGTTGTTTTTTAAACTATTGATTACAGGCCATGTAATGCTGACTTCTATCTTATTTAGGATTTTGATTGGATATCGATTAAAGACAACGTTCTAGGAATAATCTTTTGTTTATGAACTTTTGATATAAAATACTTTATAAAGTGCTATTAGAGGTCGTGTGGTGGATTTAGAATTTTGAAACTAGTTTGATGATACCTATGTAAACTGTACTTTTTTAGTGAAAAGTAAATATTTTTATAGTAACCCTATTGAATAAAATGTATAAGTTTGTAAAAAAATGTGTTACACTACACTACTGTTATGCAATCTTTTTTTATAACAAGACAGACAGACAAGCGCGCGGGTCCCCTGGTGGTAAGCGATCACCGCCGCCTATATACATCCGTTGCCGGCCTTTAACGAAGAAACATCACAATCTTCCGAATGATTGTGTTTTAATTATCTGTTCTTTAATGACTGAAAATATTTAAATTAATTTTAAAGTGGTCACGAAAACATATCTAACGCGTTACTTATGTATTATAGAGGTCTTCTATTAACAATTAAAATCGAATTTCATTAGTCATGGGCGTCATGCCCAGCCACGAGGTTAGCACGCGGCACATAGAGTACGCATGCGTAGTACAACGGCGGCGAGAGTACGAGAGCTGAGCGAGATGTCAGAGATCCCTTCACCTCCACCCACACCGGGCCTCCACCCACTTAGCGCCTCACATCTCCCCACAGAATGATATTAAAACTGTCGTATTTGACGGTTTCCAAGGAGTGTTATACCTTTGGTCACATGTAGTTAAGATCAGTTATAAATTTAAATGTTCAGGTTATTTGTGAAAATATACATTTATTTATGGTAGAGATAGCCGAAAGAGTAGGAAGGTCACCTGATTGTAAGCAATCGTCGTTGCTCAATGAAATCCACAACACTAACTAAGGCCATTGAAAATGTGTTTCTTACTTAGGGTAAGGATGTGAATAATGTGAAGGGGAAAGTGTATATAAGTGAATAGTGACAGGCATAAGTGTTGTTACGTATCGTCTTCGTTCGAAGTTCCAATACTCTACTACAAAGGAAATGTTTAACACACAGATGAAAGCCAAAGGCCAAAACTCTTACTTTTCCATACCTTCATCCATCCCTCCCTTTTATTTCACATCTCCATTTACTCACACTTTTGTCAAAAGAAGGTAAATAGAGCCGCTTCTATTATACCAGGTGTCTGTTTTAGACGATTATTTTATTACTTATAATAACTATTATATTATTATTTGATGCGGTGTTCCCGAACACGTACGACATTAGTGTATTTAAGAGACATGCATATGTCTACGAAAGGCGTGCATTTGAGACGCATTTGACGTTGTGCGCTTCATATGCTCATTTGCTGCTCTGGTAAATAAAAAAACGATTTTTTTTTTACATACATATGTACATGTATAAAAGAGCCTCTTGCGGAGGGCGGCTGGCAGAAACTAGTGATCGTGAAGCCGAAGAAGCTAGGGGGCGCGTGGGAGGCTGTTATGATCATGATAATGAAAAAATGATTATTACTATTATATATAATACAATCGTATTATACTTGACTTGTAAGATAATGAAATTAATGCGACGTTATAATACATATGTATAGATTTTAAAATCACGTTATTGTTCTACTCAAAATTGTGAACTAGTTTTTTGAGTATAATAAAGTTAAAAGTAGTTTATTTCAAAATTATTATCAAGTTTTTAAAATTTTAGTGGAAGTACATAAAATAATTTGGTTTCTACTTTACAGTAAGCGATCCTTAGAGGAAGTAGATTTTATCAGTAATGCCAGATATTATCAATGGTACTGGCATGAAGCCAAGCAACCGAATGTTAAGCTGATGCAGCGGGTTACTATCACGTTCTACTTGCCTTCGAATTTCATATTTTAAGATCTTGCACTGAAATCAGAATCTTGTAAATAGTATCATGACAAATTTTTTTAGCATTGCATTCTAACGATTTGAGACGTAAAATGTGTATACAAAATGTATGTGAATTTTATTAATCACTAGCTGACCCCACAGACATTGTCCTGTTTTAGCTATGAATAATCAATTCGAACATTAATTTTGAATACTTTTACTCCTACTATTTATACATTTTTCTTAAAAATAAAAATTTTCTTTTTTATAAAAGCTACAGGCAGACGAGCAAACCCGTCACTTCCGTAAGACTAAAAACACAGATACGTTGCCTACCTTAAGATTATAATGTGAATAATAGAAAGGAAAGAAGGATTTATTGAGAAAGAAGAAGTAAGTAATGGAAGGGGAGCAGGAAATAAGGGGTTGAGGAAAGGAATTGGGCCTGTAGCAGGGGCCTACAGGTCCAACTCCTTTCCTTATTCAACGAAACGCGGTAACACAGTAAAATGCTACCATTTATTGCCGAATTCTGTGAGGGTCTGGTACTTCCCCGATCGAATGGGTACATTTAGGCTACCATGGCTCTACCACTATTATATACGTATGTATATGTATATATATGCTATTGGCAAACGCGAGAAAAATGAATTTAAAAAAAGAATACATACATACAAGCTTCATGGAAAATATTCAAAGAAAAGGGATGACGTGTTGCCACTATCAACAAATATATATTCTGGTTTAGTTTGATTCGAAGATGTTAATGCTGGTAGCATATTGGCTTTAACAGCTTTATCGAATTCTATCATATATTCTGGTCTGTGTTAATAGTACGCAAAGATTGAAAAATTAGTCTTAGAATTCTTGATTTAAAATTGAGCTATTATTAATTATCACTACGAGCCACATTTGAACTTTATTTTAGTGTTCGGTTCATGTTGTATTAATATCAATCGAAACTATTAAATCCTGTTGATTTTATTCATTTCATTCACGTTCTTATGGTGTTTAACGTTGTCATATTTGTATTATTTACTCAGAATAATAATTACTGTTCTGAATAAATATAATTTTGTTTAGTCAGCATTAGACTATTGCAAGTGGCTAATTATGCATCGTTTTTTTAAAATAAAATATTAACAACCCTTTATATAATACGATATCTTCCTACCAATTAATAGAGGCAACTAAGACAAAAAAATATTTAGTAATTAGATTAAAAATATGTGAGACATACTTATCACAGTCATTACTAAGTACGTGTTAAAATACTTCGCTATTTACTTGAGTGTTGTGACTCGTTTTACGATGTCATCATAACATACTGTACACGTTTGGTCAGTAAACGTAGATTTGTACCACGGTTGCGTCTCAAAACGAATAGTCCCCTATTATGTATGTATATTTTTGGGGATTTTTGGAAGACGGCCAGATCTCATGCCCTAAACTTATTCGCTCTTGTTCTTGTCAATCGGTAACATATATTAAATAAACATGAATATTTCACACACTCACAAATAAAATTGGTATTTATTTAAGAAAACATTTAGACCTTTCCTTTTTAAACGGAAAGGGGCTTTAATACCCTGCAAATAATGTGTAAAACAATGGAGTAAGGTCTTAGGGCTGTTCTCTATTTTTTTATGGGATCGGAGGCAAACGAGCATGCGTGTGACCTGATGGAAAGTAATCAACGTCGCATTGTCGGCCTTTAAAAAATAATATTGCCCATTTTCTAAACTTCATTTGACGGGGTGACGGTTCACTCTCTCAGCGACGCGGAACCACCCTCAGCCACTTTAGAAGTGCGCAGGTTTTATGCCTTGGATTGGTTATTGTATTTCGGTTGCTAAAGTTGATTCATGTAAAAGATTCTTATTCTTGTCGTATTCCTTCAAAAATATTTGATAAAACGTATTAAATTGACAATTATTTTTGGCTAATTCTTGTCAGTAACATCAATGGGCCAGTTTTTTTTGCACGGTTGTGATACTCAATGTCCATTGTCCAGTGTCCATTTTCGTTACTTCGCTGTTTTATTTTTCTTTAATTTAAAAAAAGTGATTCACCTTAACATAATCTGATTATGTTAGCGGAATTTTTGCTATATTTTGAAACAAAATATAAAATTGACGATCTCTCTTAAAAATACAACAAAAACGTATTTAAAATTATTTAAAGGTTTATAGTTGATATATTAATAATAAAACTCTTCTTTCATGCAACATGGCAGTGGCTTTGAAATGTAAGTATGTGCGTTTACGTAACTATTTTAATTCTTTGTCTTTAGCGGCAACTACTATAAGCATGTTCTTTTTTATTTAGAGCCTAGGAAATCGTGAAAACATATCGTTAATTGTTAGCCGGAGTACATTGTAAAGCCATGCTTTATAGTGTAATCCTTGCGAAGGCGAAAAGCGTGGAAAAAGAAATTGTCTTTTAAGTAAGCTGTTTTTTATGTTCACTTTATCATTTCCTGAGAGTGTCTTTGACGCGTTGTGTACACGTTTAATTTTAAGGTATTATAGTATATTGAATACGTGTTTTACACATATACGTTTTTTATATATTAATTAGATCCCATCCTTTAAAAGGTTTAAAAGTCAGTTTCTGGGTTTTCTAGAAAAGACAATGAACTTCTTTGAAGCTGCGTTACCTTCTGATAGAAAATCAATTTGGGAAAATGTGCAACTTGTGTAATCCGTCAGTGATATGCTTGTGCAAATCGCAGCAAGTGTCTCACTATTGTTACGGTTCATGTGTCAAGATCGGATACGGAGTCATTGATCAATCGTATAACTCAGGCTGGTATTTTTTTGGCTCAATAACCAATATTAAATTTTTAATTTAAAGTAAGTAGTTTTGAGACCAATTTATTTATTTGAGTAAAAAAATAAGTAATGAGTAAACGCGACCTAATTGTGTGAATAATTTGTTTGAAGCTTCCGGAAGGACTATTTAAAAGGAAGAAAGTGATTTATTTTTTGATTCTTTTTAATCTTCACTAATATTAGGTATAAGAATTTTAAAAATTATTTTGACAAATGAAGTCCAAAGTGAAACAAATGGGTAATAACAATTAAATTTAAAATTTAATCCGTTTTTCAACGTGGCAATTTCCATTGTTTTAGCTTCACGACGAATCCATACAATGTTCTGTACCTCTCTACCCTTGCTCTTTCTTTTAATTAGTCTTTTATTTTTTTATTGGTCTTTAATTTTTCCCTCGATGATATTTAAAATAAAATTATCATGACGAGCCAAATGTCTATGATGATTCATCATGATGATACATGATTCTCTTTCTATTCTCAAGGTGTTCAGTTTCTTCTTTAAGCTTAAACTTTAAATATCAGACAAAGTAGCAAGCAAATGATTAGGTATTTACCTATGAATTGCAGTTCTGTAGTACTGACCATTCAAAAAAACTATTTTTTTTGTTACTTTTATTTTAAAGACATGGAATTCGTTTTATTAAATAATCCATTGTTTATCCGTCCTTCCAAACTGGATGAAACGTGTACTGTAAAAAGTTTAACACAATGATGAGATTATAGAAGAATGGTGAAAAGTTCGCACATTTTCAACCAAGTTTGATTAATTGCTCATCCCCGCTGTTTCAGCACTACAACGTGCGAGCCTATACTGCGCAACAAACGATTTCCAAGCTACACGAACTCACCCGACCTTGCGTTTTCAGACTTGTAATTTTATAGAATTTGAACATTTTGGCGGGGAAAAAAATCGATATCCGGGAGCTAATACGAGATGCCTTTGAAGAGTTTGTTTCCTCTTGTCTAGCTGATATCTTCAATCGATAAACTGCCATTGCGCTGGCAAAGATGCATTGATTCTAGAGCTTTGATTAATAGAAATAAAAATAGTTTAATTTATTTTGTACAAAACGGCAATTTCATAGGTGAACCCATTAACAATGGCTTTTGTTAATTTACAGTTTTTTGTTGTAACAATTACATTCCAAATGTTTCAGATACGGATAATCAGCGTGTGATCATTCACGTGAAAGACGTCAACGATGAGCCACCGTACTTCATCAACCGGCCACTTCCAATGCAAACTGTGGTACAACTGAACGCGCCGGCGAATACTCCTGTATTCACTCTCCAGGCGAGGGATCCCGACACCGATCACAACATTCACTATTTCATTGTTCGAGATCGAACCGGTGGGCGATTCGAAGTCGACGAGAGATCGGGTGTAGTACGGACAAGGGGCTCTGATACATTCCAACTGGATATGGAATATGTGCTATACGTGAAAGCCGAAGATCAGGTGAGATTTTACTCTTTTATATATGAGACTTTATTCATATAATATATGATGCGTACATGTTATATTGTTGTTTTAAAAATATACAGACATAACAAATCTTTAGTTGAATAGGATTGCATTCATCAATTTTTGAGTAATGTGCCTATCATTTTTTTATCTATATAATAACATGCTACTTGCATTTTTAGTCCTCATCGTAACCATCAGTCAATTTTCATAAGAAAATTTTCTGTCGTTCTGTCGATATGACCGAAAAGATGTTCGATCACATTTAATGCATCATAAAACGACTGCAAACCAATAACATGTCACTCATATATGTAGGTGTAGACGAATTGAAAAAAAAATATATATTTTTTCGCATACATATGTATCGGTGACTAAGCAATTGTGAATTTATACAAGCCAAAATTTCAGTATCGCTTAAATAAAGATAACATCGTTTTTATTTCATTATATTTAAATGCTATTTATTAGATATTAAACATAGAGATTTACCCTGTGTATGTGAGATTTATCTAATAAAGGAATTATATATTAAATGAAGTGGTCTAAGTCTATAATGCATGCTTTTTAAGAGTGAGGATAAGATTGTACTTAGTGAAGAGGCGTAATTAGTTAATTGCTTAAGTTTTGAATGTTAAAACGTTCAAAATGACATTTCAGAGTGGTCGTGTTGACGAGAGAAGATTTCAGTCGACGCCAGAAGAGAGGCTTAGTATCGTGGGCGGAAAACGTGCGCCACAGTTTTATCTTGCCAATTACGAGGCGGAAATTGCCGAGAATCAGAAGAAAGACTCTGAGTAAGTATATAAGGTTCTTAATACATTCCTCAAATAATATAAGTGTTTAATACCGTGGTGTACCGAGCACACACTGGAATCAAACAAAAACCAAAAATATTTCTTATTTGCTCTTTTTTTACGGGATAGGAAGGCAAACAAGCAGGCATAGATAACCGTAGTGTAGGCATTGCTGAAGCGTTGCCAGTTTTGAGAAATGTGTAGACTTATTTTTGAAGATTCCAATGTCATATTGGTTCGGAAAAATCGCTAGAGGTAACTGGTTCCACAGGGTGGGTAGTGGTGCATGGAAAGAAGTTTCGCACTGTACTGGATCGCCATTTATCCAGATGGTGGGGATCAATTTTTCGTTGTGGTGAGTTGTGCGGTGGTGGAATTTAACGTCCGGCATAATTCTGAACAATACCTCCGAGCACTCCCAATGGTAAAATCGATACAAGATGCGGAGAGATTAAATATCCCTACGCAATATCAAGGAATCTTATACATTTCGTCTAAAAATGTCATTGTAAGTAAGGTCAGATTTTTAAGTTTTTTTTTGATAGAGACTTTCTTTGAAGAGAGTTATTAATGCTTGGTTTCTACTAATTAATGATTTTGTACAATATTTGACCTTAAGGCAAATAACGTCACTGCAGTGCCCTTAGTACTGCAGATACGTCCATAGGCGACGGTGTTTACTTACCATTAGATGAACCACTTACTCATTTGCCGGGACCTGCTTGTTCTTCTTATTGAAATTGATTTCTTATTAAAACGTGTTTGTAATATTGAATTCCCTTCCTTTTCCTATCTTTAATATTTTTGTATTTTTAAGGATATTTTGCATTAGTTTCGATATTTTGAATATTTTTTCACGACAACTATTCAATAAAATCTTTATTTATTTCACTTTAATTCTGCCATGGTAGTCGTTAAATATTTTATTGATAAATAAAAAAACTTGTGGAATATGTCTGTGTAATTGAAATGAAAAACATTAAATCACTCCTTATGGAATCAATCTATGAATTTCGAATTAAAAGATTTAAAAATCATTTTCAGTATAATATCAGTGAAGGCGAAGTCGTTTGCTGATCGAGAAATCCGCTACACTCTGAAAGCTCAAGGTCAGGGCGCGGGTACTTTCAATATCGGACCAACGTCGGGAATTGTGAAGTTGGCTAAGGAGTTGGACTTCGAGGATTTGCGACAGCCACATGTTTATTCTTTGGTTGTTACTGCTACTGAAGACTCCGGCGGATTTTCTACTTCTGTTGAGGTAAACGAATGTTATATTTATCGTTGTTTTGCGCAATGCAGGGAAAAATAACAAGTACAAAAATATTTCATCATCAATTCTCAGTAATTCAAAATCATAAATTCACGTAATATATTTCCGTACACGTAGATATTGACTTCCCCAAAATTGCTTGGCGTAGTTGTAATCCCTACGTTTGGTGAATGAGTTAGGATCATAGATTGTTTTTATTACTGCAGTAGACATTGCTGTCCATTTACTAGTATGTGCTCCCACAGTTGCTTTGTATGACACACTATAGGCAGATAGAGTGTGGCCCATGTTTGCTCTTGGGTAAAATTTAATGAAAAACCAAAGTAAAATATAACATAACTTCTATTTAGTATATTCTTACTATCACGTCCTGTCATCTATTGTAATAAGAAAAATTTAAAATGAATTGTTTCAATCAAATTACTTAAATTGTAATCACTACAAAAACTTTTATTCTAAAATGGTTATCAACCCAGTTATTTTTGTTACGCATTTACTCTTTGGATTTCTTTGTTGGATAGGTTTGAAACTGAAACTGAAATTCATTTGATATATTTGTAACTTCTCATTAAGTCAAATGCACATATTATTGTATAATATATCATTATCCAAAAGGATAATGAATTTTCGAATCTGTTATGAAAATATTTCCGCTAAGCAATTGTTAATAGTATTTTAACTTTAATTCCAGCTTACCATTCGTGTAACCGATGTCAATGATAATGCTCCCAAGTTCGAGTTGCCTGACTACCAAGCACACAATGTTGACGAGGATATCGCTAAGGGGACTAGTATTTTAAAGGTTAAAGCCATGGACGCTGATTCTGGCAAGAACGCCGAAATCGAATATTTAGTTTCAGGTATTATTAAAATAAAACTAAGGAAATACTTTCATTAATATTTGTTTTTTTATTTTTATAATTGTTTAGTTTGTTTCTTGTTGATTAGTCAAAGAAACGAAGTAAGTAATTCATTATATATCTATCTATATCACGTTTAAATATCCATGGATTATGATTTCGTTGAAGTCACTACATAATCTCCTGATTATCTTAGTAATAAAAATGTCATAGAAATATTAGAACAAATTTGGTGACTAATCTTGAAACATTTAGTATATTTTTGAGTTCAAAAAGCTTTAATTGTACATTGTGTTACATATAACACAAAATTATTAAACCATCTATAGATATATAGATATAGTAGTTATTTTGGGTTTTTCTTCGAGCGTCCATTGGATGTTTGTGTTATGATTTTGATTTTATTACTATGCTAAGTAAAATTAATTATGTATATAATTAAAAGGTTTTCAATAAAGCAAGGATAAAGAAAATTATGGATTTATAACATTATTCTTATAAGATTTTTTATAACAATTTTGGTACACTAAATAATTGTTTCTTTCTTTTTTACAGTAATAGCATACTATAAATTTTGCAAATTTATTTCTTTGTAAACATATTTTAAATGACCAAATTAAGTAATTTAAATGAAATATAAAAATGATGATATTATATAAATAATACGAAACATCTATTTTCTAACATTACAGATGATCATTTTGCTGTGGATAATAACGGAATAATAACAAATAATAAACAGTTAGATGCAGATAATAATAACGCGTATTATGAGTTTGTTGTGACTGCCAGGGACAAAGGAGAGCCCGCAAAGACAGGAACAGCTACAGTACGTGTATATACTAAAAATAAGAACGACGAAGAGCCTAAATTCTCACAACAGGTATATACTCCAAATGTTGATGAAAATGCTGGACCGAATACATTAGTTACTACTGTTGTAGCATCTGATAAAGATGGAGATAATGTTCGTTTTGGTTTTGTTGGTGGTGGAACTAGTTCTGGGCAATTTGTCATAGAAGAAATAACGGGCGTTATTCGATTACACAATAAACCTATATCACTGGATAGAGATAAGTACGAATTAAACGTGACCGCAATGGATGACGGTGCATGTTGCGTAAATGGAGATACAACTATTCATACATCTACAGCGGTAGTTGTAGTATTTATAACAGATGTAAATGATAATAAACCTATTTTTAAAGACTGTCCGACATATTTTCCTAAAGTTGAAGAAGGTGCTCCGAATGGCAGTCCTGTTATTAAAGTTCACGCTACTGATGAAGATAAAGGTGTTAATGGTCAAGTCAAATATTCGATAGTACAACAACCAAATCAGAAAGGAACTAAATTTACGGTGGATGAGGAAACGGGAGAAGTTTCTACGAATAAAGTTTTCGACAGAGAAGGTGACGATGGGAAATTTGTATCCGTAACAGTTAAGGCTACTGACCAGGGTGAACCTTCGTTAGAAGGCGTTTGTTCATTTACAGTGGAAATAACTGATGTGAATGACAACCCACCCCTATTCGACCGACAAGTAAGCTATAAATTTGTGTATAAACTTTTTTTATATTCCACTTATATGTATGCATGAACACGCAATGCATTATTTTTAAAAGTTTTAAGTTCATAGTAAGTATATATTTCTTACAATTTGCAATTGCAGAAATATGTGGAGAATGTTAAGCAAGATGCCAGTATAGGTACTAATATATTGAGAGTATCCGCATCTGATGAGGATGCTGATAATAATGGTGCTATTATTTATTCATTGAGTGCTCCTTACAATCCAGCTGATATTGAGTACTTTGAGATCCAATCCGAGTCGGGTTGGATCGTACTAAAGAAGCCATTGGACGTAAGTATTATGATGGCGTTGTCGCGTTCTCATTTGGTCACTAGATTGAACTTATGATAAGATCGATGTGTGAATGAGATCAACCTAACTATAAAGTTTGGTGGATGAGTGCTACCTACAAGCCCTAGGATTCAATTGGCACATACTTTAAGTTTATTTAATTGTAAATAGTTCTAAATTGACTGCTGCTGTATATTGCTGTGGAGCGGGGTTAATCCAGGCTATGAGGAGTAGTTGTCCATTGAACGGTGGCTCGGAGTTTCTGAAGCCGGAGCCGCTGCGCGTCGGGGGCTTATTCTTCTTACAGCACAATTAGTTTCAGTTGCCGCCAGTGTCGGCTCCGCACTAAATCTTCGTTAAGATTTATTTCCGCAGCACCATCTTGCATTAATTACTGTCTTACCGATAATTGCGACTTGTGTAATATACTTATAATAATGATAATACTGCTGTAAATATTTCACTATTGAGACCTGTTTAGTTCTAAAACATGTACAGTTTCTGTAAGTGCACACTTGTATATTTCGCACAAACTAGTTTTGAAATTTATTTTATCGTAAGTACATACATACATACTCAATTAATTAATTTGAGGAGCTTACGCTTTTGAACATACCTTTCAGTATTATATGTACGTACATGTTTTGTTACTAACCTCCGATTTTATTTTTATATCTTGTGGATCAAACCCTCACCGGAGCAGTTCGATGCCTGCCTCCATAGTTTGTCACTGCTGTGCTAGACGACTATTCACAACAAAACATAATCATATGTATCATATGTGTTACATAAACATCATAATTATGAATTTTTTCCAGGGCACCAGTATAATCTTATGATTTGTATTAATATTAGTTTAAAACAGTGATGGTCAGATTGCCCGTGAGGCAGTTTGGCCATTTAGCCAGTTGTGACATTATTCCTTCTGTGAAAGGGGCTGCGTTCTCAAACCAAAATTTGTACAGTTGACCGTAACGTCCATCGTTTGTAAAATATTCATTATAATGAGTGTCGTTTTCTAGTAGTCATTAAGAGGTCAAGAAACATTCTTATGACAACCTGACCTTTCCGCCATGTCTTGTATGCAGAGCTGCATGCATTTGCCTGCTTTTGGTTAAGTTTCTTTATTTTTTACGATTAGTTTAGTTCATTTATTGTAAAAAGTATTATAATGTACAGTTTGTATTTTTCCTCATTGTACATATGTAAAGTTTATAAAAACTTAAACATTATTATTTTCGATTTTTGTTATTGCACCCTCTTATATTGGCTAATAAAGAAATCTTACTGTAAGTTAGTACGAATGGAGCCTGGCCGTGGCAGCGGACGACGTGAGTGGACTCAACTCTTGTTAAGTAGACAAATTTCTGCAATTCTTCCCGTTTTAGTTTGGCTTAATGGATGTATGGGTGATGAATGTTTGTTTATTTCTTTATTATTATAAATACTTAGAAGCCAATAGGATTAATCTGGAAGTGAATATTTGTTTTTAATTGTTTTGATTATTTATTAGCAATGAGTACTTATATGTTTATATTTGAGTTATGTTTTGTTTTATTTGTCCCCGCTGACCTCTGACCCGTATATCTGTAGCGGGACAGGTATCGACTGCGCGTGCGCGCCTCCGACAGGGGCGACCCGCCTTCCTCCGCAGACGTGGACGTTGAATTAGACGTCGTAGACAGGAACAATAAGCCTCCCATCTGGGACATGACCACGTATGGCCCCGTTCACATCAAAGAGAATGTCACAGTGGGTACCGTAGTGACCAGAATAAAAGCCAGGTTGGTATAAGGCGCAGCGGACCTTCGGGCCCGCCGCACCTACACTCCTTAACACTACTAACGACGTGGTTTTGTCTGTTTCCATCGACACTTTCTCCAATAGCGAGAAACATACAAGTTGGAGGCTATGGCTCAAGACAAGGGCTTCCCGCCCTTGTCCAGAACCGTGGAGGTCCAGATAGACGTAGTGGATCGTGCAAACAATCCCCCCGTGTGGGATCACTCAGTGTATGGCCCTATGTACATCCGAGAGAATATGACCGTGGGTCACAATGTGGCGTCCGTTAAAGCAAGGTGCGTGTGTAACTGTTCGGCACGGGCACCGCACGCAGCCCCGTCACCCGTCACCTGCACGCAGTGTCGACGCCGCGCCGCTCTCCGCGCGCACCTGCGCACCGACACCCTACACCGTGTGCGCTAGTGCCGCGTGCCGCGTGTCTAACTACGCTAGTCTAATGTTAGCCTCTGATGTGGTATTTGACATTACTAATTTGCATTGTATTGTTGTAATAGGCATGTAACTTGTGAAAAGAACTTCAGTCCACCTAAAACTCAATAGTGTACGTTCTCAGGTTACATATTTATAATACATTTCTTTTCTATACTACGCGGTGACCCGTGTGCTCACTCGTCTGCTCTCATATATATATATATATATATATATATATATATATATATATATATATATATATATATATATATATATATATATATATATATATATATATATATATATATATATATATATATATATATATATATATATATATATATAGAAAAGCGGGAAAATAATTTTTTAAAGCTCGATTTCATTTGCAATTTATGCTCAATGTCAGATACCCCATTGACCTAAGTTTATTGTGTTTCTTATTTAATACCTACAACAAAACTATCTTACCTAAGTCGATGTTGAGAGCGGTTTCCAGGGTGTTTGTGCGCTGCGCGCGTCCTCAACTGTTGTTGTTTTGCCTCTCACTTGGTGATGAATATTGTAACGTATATGTTCATAAATTTAAAATGCATCGTCACGATCACCAGCGGTCTTAACGTGGTACACCAGCGTGCATTTACAAGGGCTCACTGCTTAATGGAACGGGGTCACATTTCATTTGATTACTGAAAAACATCTATATCAGGATTATAATATATTAATTTTCAGTACTTATAGATGTTTTTTAGTAAGGAGTTATTTGTGTCGTAATTATGTGGTAGGTAATTCAATTATAATCAAAATATCAATCGTAATTTGCATGTAGGATGATACATAAATGCATTATCTCAATTTTTATCACTGGAATTTATAATGAAAGTAGCATGATAGTCAAATACTTAATTTTCTTTCTTAGTAATAATGAGGTAATATTTTTCTATATTTTATGTTAGAAATGTCTATAGCAATAACTAGTATTGCAAATATTCATAAAGCGTCAAATAATTGTTTGCGTTAAAATTTATTTTTCTTTGCCATAAATAATAATTATACCTAATTATGAAACAAGTTTGCAGACTGAAATTAGTTGCTTTTGATGTTGTTGATATAAGTGTAATTTGATTATACACTGGACCGCAAAAAAGGCGCGTCGGTAATAAAGATGCGATAACTTTTAAAATATTTGAACAGTCCCCTTAAAATAAAAACAAAATTAAAATTCATTACAAATATAGGAAGAAGTAAAACCTTTTTATTTCTTTTTGGTGATTGTATTACAAACCATGAATAAAAAATAAAGACTATTTTTAAAATTCGAACAACGAATTTGAAACCATTCGTTTTACTTTTGTTTTTATTCTATTATATAAATATGTCATTTTTTGTGCAGTGCTTTATTTTGATCAACTTCAATTAAAAATGTGCGTTAAATGTCCTGAAAGGTGTACCAGAATTTTGAAAATGCTTTCGACGGGTGCAGTCAGTGATAACTGTTGTCGTGTCGCTATCAACTGTTCAAAGAGTGCTCCACCGATTTGAAGAGACAGGGTCTTATATTCGCAGACTATGATCAGATCGAACAAGATGGAATAACCATGAAAAGATCGAACAACAATGGGAGGATCGATATATGATGTTGAGAAATCGATTATAAGCGGCTGTTGAATTCAAAAATCATCTTCTACATGCTGGAGGGATCGATCTGAGTACGTGTAAAAAGATGTGGCGTATTGTGGAGTAAATTTGAAATCATTTCGACTGGCAAATGGTCCAAAATTGGAGATGCAGCATCGAAATTCAAGCCTGAGATAAGCTAGAGAACACATGAATTGAATACTGGATGACTCCTGATGTAATGTTTTCGAACGAGTCAAGGTTCATGCTATACATGCTCGACGGGGTAAAGGAGTACTCATGTAAAGAGTCTATAAAAGACCAGGAGAACACTATTATTAAAATAAATTTACCACACGGTGGAGTCTCCATACACGTGTGGGCTCAAACTTTTTCCAAAAGCCGCACCCAGCTAGTGGTGATAGAAAATAGCACTTTAACTGCAGTAAGATACGTGAATGAAAAAGTAAACATGGGCGAGATACAGCTGGGATAGTACTTGACTAACATGAAGATGTTGCTGTTATACTCGTGGAGTGGCCAGCACGCAGCCCAGACTTAAACCCCATCGAGCATGCCTGGGACGATATGTACGCCAGCTAAAATTCCCTTCGTGAACTCAAAGAGGCACTGATAGGGGAATAGGAGAATGTTCCTCGGCCTTCATATGTATAACGCAACAAACACATTATATATATATATATATATATATATATTATATATATATATATATATATATATATATATATATATATATATATATATATATATATATATATATATATATATATATATACCGCGACCCGCTTTCTTTGCGGTCCAGTTTGCGAAGGCAAATAGCGATTAGTTTTTATAATTCTTGATTAAGTATCCAAATTGATCTATGAAATTTTAGATGAAGATTCTTACCAATATTATTCTTATTTTTTGTAGTTATTTTTTGCAGAGGTCTGGGACATATTCTGACATCCTTTTATCAGCATTTGTTTATTATATCACTCGTTGACCTTAGTGAAAATTATTAGGTCCTTTAACACTTCAAAGTAACATCATATATTATATATGTTTTAATATATAAATGTATCAGTACGTCGTACTAGGTACTATGTGAATCAAAAAGGACTATATGAATAACGTAATAAATTTGCATTGGCTACTTTTGGGGCATCAACAAATTATTATTAATCAATGTTGAACTTGCATCGCATTCCATGATTGTTCTTATGTATATTTGCACTTTATATTTTTAATAAAGAGTATATATATATATATATATATATATATATATATATATATATATATATATATATATATATATATATATATATATATATATATATATCACACGAGTGGTTCACATCTCTCTTTCTGTATGTTTAAAACCACATCTTTCAAACTTACATGGATATAATGACGAAACCATACTAATTCACCTTATTAATCCATTATTTAAAAATAAGTGCAACAACTATAACGTGAGTCTTTAGAGGCTTATAATAATAAATATTTAGTTTGTTAGTATTTAAATGTAAAAGTTAAATTTAAATTTAGAGAACAATATATTTTTTAGTTATATTACATTCCGTAAGAATGTCTATTTAGCTGTTCTATTTTACTATGTGCATAGATCACTATATTTAATTATAACTTTTTTAAGTGGATATGATACTTTTAATTTTTTTTCTTTTTGGAGATGTAGAATTTATATTAGAATATCTCTTCCCTTAAGAAGTTATATTACTACAATTATCATTCATCAATTGATGTTGTCATGTGCCTATAGTAGTTCCGATATACATATAAATATACATAATAACGATAATTACAAGAAATTTAATTGGATTTTAATTTTCAGCTCTGGTATTGAAAATAATCCGACAGTATTTTATCGGCTAATGCCCGGGTCGACGGCTCAAACAAATAAGTTCCACACATTCTATTTGCAACAAAGATCTGTAAATGGTTTCACTTGGGCTGATATTAAAGTGAATCATCCACTTGACTACGAAACAATTAAAGAATACAATTTGACTATACGAGTAGAGGTGAGAAAATAAATTGGACGCTATATTTTATTTATTTTAATACTAGTTAAAATACCATATACTAGCCGTTTCGGCTACTATGATATCTTCTGGGAGATGCCAGATTTATATATCTATACAAAGTATAATATATGTACATATATGCCTTTAGCGCATGTACAAACAGAAGACGCTGTTTAGTTTTGAACTTTTTATCCAATGGAATGAATTTGAAAATAAAACTGCTACGGTTACGTGACACCGGATATAATATAGACTATGCTACAATGTATATTTATTTTTTCGTAAAATGATGTGAGGCATTGAATGTACAGTGTGCTTTTTTTTACGTAGAACAATGGAGCTCAACAGTTAGCTTCCGAAGCCACTGTCTACATAATGATTGAAGATGTCAACGACGAGATCCCACTATTTACGGAGCGTGAGCAGGAGACCGTACTGGAGGGTGAGCCGATTGGGACGAAGGTTACGCAAGTGAACGCCATTGATAAAGATGGAACATATCCTAATAACCAAGTAAGTTTTAGTTAATACATATAAAGTTGAAGTATATTGGTATATATCCGACTTTGATATACGTAAATACATATCTGAATAATATATGTTATATGGATGTCAAGACAAACAAACAAAGCAGTAGAACTGATGTTAAATAATCACCGCCGCCTATGGACATTTGAAATACTAAGCACACTGCGGATGCGTTGAAATCTTCATTTCTGGAGGAACGAACACCCCGCTACGCTTACCCGCTACGCTTGTCCAATGGGGATTGAAGAGGTTACCAGACATGGAATAAATATCTATAGGTCTTACATATATTTATTCCGATGCGGGGATCGAACACGCGACCATTGACTCCGTGGGCGGAGGGCCCCGCCACTGAGCCAATTCGTCTTTAGGGGAAGGATATAAGTAATGTAAGAGAAAAGGATGTAAATTAAGGGGGAAGAAATTGGGCCTCAGTATCACTGCGTTCACCTTATAAACGCTTTAACACAGAACATGCTAACACTTAATACCGATATTCTGTGTGTATTTTCCCTGTCAGGCTGATTCTTTCTTAAAATCCCTTATAACGATACGGCTCAACGGATAAAAGGTATTTTTAAGCTCACTTGACAAGTATTCCTTCACTCAGGGGTCATTCAATTAGGAGAGTACTACAGAAATTCAATTTAAAGACATTTGAACATTTGTAATTTATACATAGTGCTTTTCAATCTTTTTAACATGTTTAACATGATGTCACGATCGCGGAGGCGCTTTGAGGAATCAACTCTATACGTGTTTAATTTATCTGTCACTGCTATAAAATAATATCTGTTTTATTCTTGCGGGCACGATGTTTAAATACAAAAAGGACGTGTAAGACAGTAGGGTGCTAAATTGAACTCGAACTTTGCTTATTTTCTGCATATGATTCTTTTCAAATGATTATTTAAAACTTGATATCAAACTTTTTTATCAAATGTCATGTTAATCTTATTTTACCAATTATATTTAATGATAACTTATTCGCTCTAGATTGTACGACTAGACTTCCTTGCCTGAAAACAACGCAAAAAATAAGTTACCTTTACAAAAAATATGAATGCTACTGAATTATTTATTAGAACTAAAAACATTATGAATATATAATATTAATATATGTATTCGATTATGTAAATAAATTTACACCTGCCGACGTATTTCTTACACTTCCAGGGTTGACTGGTAGAAAATCCCTAAAGCAATAAGTCCGCACTTTTGTACTGCTTAGGTTTTAGATTGATGCTTAGGATTTAAAAAGCTATAATACTATAACTATAATATAAATATAAAGCTTTAATAAACTTTAATTGAATATAAATAAATAAATAGAATGTCCCTGTATAGAGTCAATTGGAATACGCTAGCTTAATATCGAGGCCAACATACGCAGAGCACACGTACATTCATTAATATTAAAACTCTTTACTTACACTCACATATCTTCACATGAGTTTGTGGTGAGTGCTATTAAAACACAAATTGTAGCGACTGGATTGTTTGGCGTTAGGGATGGATGTGTTTATACATGCTTATATTTTTTGAAACGAGCTCGAGATCCTTAGCTCCGGAAGCGTACTATCCGCTCCTGTGTTATTTTCATTGCTCTAAAGAGTATCCAAAGATCATTTATTTGTCCATATGCTAGCGATATCCTTACGAACAGCAGTATTACTTATAAAATATCGTCTGTGCGGCGTCATGGGGAAACTTACGACTTGCCAGTTCTAACATAAAATTTCACAATCACTATTAATAAAGAAAAAGAAATAGGTTTTAAATTGTCACTTTGTATATGGTCATTTCGGTAAGTTATATACAAAAATTGGACCCAAATAAATGGCTTATAATTATATTTTTCCATTACTTATAATTATGAATGAAGGTTTCGTTTTTCTGGCTATACGATGCTAAATTTAGTATGTGTAACTCAAATGTAATGTTAACGTTCATTGATACTATCATCGATTTTACATTAATAAGCGTTTTACCGCGCTATTTAATCAACCGTATTAATAATGGATAGGCGTAACTCGATAGTTTCGATCAGGTAGCGGTTTTGTTTGATACATCAAAGGGATTTAACCCGTCGGTGAACGCGTTCTTTTTGCATTTGTGTTAATTATTGGACATTGTGCGTTAACTGCAAGTTATAAAAATGTGCGCTTTGCATATAAAACCGTACACTTGAATCATGTGATTTTAGAAATATATAATATATATAAAACCTTGAACTTTTTATAGCCATTATGCTTATATAGAACCTCGCTTGTCCAAGACAGATTGGCGAGACATATTGACTCGGAAGAAATACATATAGGACGTAAATATACATATTTATCCCGATGCCATAATTGAACCGTTAGTATTGGATTGGAGATAATCTATACAGATAAGATTATAGATCAAAAGTCCTTTTTCTAACTACAATATTAAATACGTATGTCATCGTAATATAATTTACCCTTCGTTCCCAATTGGAATATCTGTTTACGCCTGGAGGATGAGAAATAACTCTCAGTGGGTTTAGTGACTGATAGATTTAGTCATGTTTATTATTATTGCGTTGAGAATATATACATAAAATACAAAATATTACTCTGCCGTTATTGACATCAATATATTCACGTACGCTAGAAAACAAAATTTTAACATAAATCCTTCATCAATTAATTCACAAAAGTTAAGTCACATTACTGAGTACGGCTTTCATTCCCGTTTCTCGTTTACCAAAACCGACACAAACAAAACATAAATAAATATAGTTTATTCATGTCAATATTCAAGTATTTATTTATATTGCAAAACATTTAAAGGCTTTCAGATGATCACTCTGCGTAATATCACGAGTTTACTGCAACGAATATTTTAAAAATTGTTAGATATTTTATTAGGCGCACATTTTCCTCCATCGGACTACCTACCGTTAACAACAAGTACCATCCTCAATACCTCAATGGTTGGCGGTTCACTACCTTGCAAGTCTATTGCAATTTTCTGCCACGAATGGTTCAACTGTAAAACGATCTACGACCCGCAATGTTTTTAAACGTATGTGAAAAACAAACGAGCGTATGTGTCCATGAAAGGCCAGCAACGCATTTGTGATGCATTTAGCTTTGCGGACCTCTCAGAGTGATCGCTTAAGAGTCATATGACCCGCATGCTTCTTTGATGGCTCCGCTAAAATATTGTAATCAATGAAATAAAATATAATACAAAAAACAAAAGAAAGGTTATTATTATTAAATAAAAACTCTGTTGTATAAAACACGAAAAACTGTCTGAGAACAAAAATTACAGCTTTTGAGTTAGTTTAGGTTAGGTTGAATGACTAATCACGTTTACATAAAAACATATAATAAGCATAACGGAGGACGCCCCCAAACCAGTTAAAGGAATAACACTTGACAGAAATTGGATGCGACGAAGATCGGGTGGAGCATCTTAGGAACTATGATGTCTAAGGCTAGGAAATTTTTTCCGTGAGAAATCTAGAAAAGACTGTAACGGTCAAAAAATACAGTTATTTTTTGTATAATATTGTCTTTTGTTTCGTGTAGATTATCATACTCGAAATGATAATATATACGTACTAGTTATAAGGGACTAAAACAAAAAAAATATAATAAAGTTTATAATCAAATATAAACAATCAATAACGAGTGGTTCATGTATTTCATAACGTTTTCATTGAGTTAAAAACTATGAAACACTAAGCTGCAAGAGGTTACCTCTAAAATTGGAAAACTAACTAACAAGCGTAGTTCGGCAGCCAACTAACAAGCTTAGTACATTTAACTCTACGAATAATCCGCCAGCTTACTAATATTGAAATGGCCAGTGTAGGTAGCTATTCTTATTTTCATCGTATTTATTATGGGTGATGACATATTACTTCAGAATTCAGAAAGAAGCTAAAAAATTATATTTTTTACAAGCTATTGCTATACATATTTACAAGAGATGGAAAATGTGAATGTGACATTGAAAGGCGAGTGAAAGCTGGTAATCTAGTTCATGGAGCCCTGCACTCCTTTATTAAAAGTCAGAATGTGTCTAAAACGGCCCGGCTCCCGGTTCATCACGGGGTTCTTATTCCGACTCTGATGTGCGGTAGTGAAAGTTGGGTGTGGCATAAGAATCATGAAAGCAGAGTGAATGCGATGGAAATGAGAGCATTAAAAAGTATGTGTGGTGTAACTTTGGATGAAAGAATAAGAAATGAAGATATAAGAGAGCGATGTGGAGTAAAAGAAGGTGTGACAAAAGTTGAGAAAGGTATGCTTAGATGGTTTGGGCACATAGAGAGGATGGATAAAAGACGACTGGCAACTACGATCACGATGACCACTACGATCTTGGCATACTTTCCTTGCTTCCTCCACACTTATCCCTCTCCTTGTGCAAGTCCACCGGTTAAAAGTACTCCTGACTTGACCTTTCATAAAAACTTCAACAATTTGGTCAAGATATGCTTTCCGTGGTCTTCCCCTACCGACCCTTCCATCCACATTTGCAACGTAAATTTCTTTTGCCAGTCGTCTTTCATGCATCCTCTCTGGATGTATGAAAGACGACTGGCGACGACTGCCCAAACCATGTAAGCATCCCTTTGTCGTTACGATACCTTCCTTTACTCCACCCATATATATATATATATATATATATATATATATATATATATATATATATATATATATATATATATATATATATATATATATATATATATATATATATATATATATATATATATATATAATATATGAATGGCTTTATGTTTAACATGTATGTACATATGTGTATACAATACTATTGTTGCGCTCAGCAACGTTGTGGTATTCCACACATCATCATGTTTTCCATATATAACGAATACGTAGGCAGTTTGTGTTCAGTATAACCGTTTTAATAGACTATTTAGATGTAAGAAATAGGCTTTAATGATTTAGTAGTTAAATATTTAATTAAACCGCTCTTCAATATTGACAGGAAAAAATAATCTCCTAAGCCCATCGTGATACACTTTTACGACAAGTTTAATTGGATGTATGTTTATAAACATAAATGCTAACAATGTTTTGT
Organism: Baronia brevicornis; assembly: GCA_031353405.1. Lineage (NCBI taxonomy): Eukaryota > Metazoa > Arthropoda > Insecta > Lepidoptera > Papilionidae > Baronia > Baronia brevicornis. The sequence goes on along the minus strand of JASFAT010001699.1, from coordinate 117,625 downwards.
ATTAAAGGAAATACAATTATTTTAATATTTAAAACATTAATTGGTTTTTGTTGATGGGTTTGTTGCTAAAATTATTGCGTTACAAGAAAATTAAATATAGTTTAATTAAATTAAATCATAGTGAAAATTCACCGCATTCAGTCTGCTTTCATGCTTCTTCTGCCAAACCCAACTTTCAGTACCGTATATTAGCATCGGAACAAGCACCCCCTGATGAACCGCCAGTCGGGCCGTTTGAGACATATTCTGACTTTTCATAAAGGAGTGCAGGGCTCCATTAACCTGATTACCAACTTTCACTCGTCTTTCAATGTCTCCTTCACATTTTCCATCTCTTGTAAATAGTGACCCTAAATATATAAACTCATTCACTTGCTCAACTTTTTCTCCTGCAATCAGCACCTCACACTGCGTCGTAGTGTCCTCCCTTTCAAAAACCATCACTTTCGTCTTACTAACATTCGTCTTCTTTCCTTTCCTTTCTAACGCTCCATGCATTATGTTCATCATCTCCTGCAACTCTTTTTCCGACGAAGCTAGCAACACCTGGTCGTCAGCATATAAGAGGCATTTGATGAGTACTCCATTCATTCTTAAGCCACACTGACTCTCATTCAGGTTTGATGCACTATCCCTAAATAGTGTAAAATATATTATTTTACTTTTTGCTTGGATAATTTGTCGTTTATTTTCTCGTTTAAAGCGTAGACTTTTTTCTGAGATAGGAAGAGAAATGAGCGTGTCGCGTATTGGAAAGCAATCAATGTCGCCCAAAGACATTTGAAATACCATAGGCAATACAGGTGTTGTCTGCCTTTGAGAAATGTGTAGGTTTGTATTTTGAAGATAGGACTAGGTGGCGCGTTTCGTTAGACTATCACAAGCTATCGTTGATGTTGATTTTCTTTTTTCATTTTATGGTCCTGTAGTGTGAGTCATAAACCTAAATTTGAACATTAACATATAACAGTTATTTATTATATTGGGAAATTGTGGTTGTAACGTTATTTTCGTTGAACCACTTCATTATCATGCAGTGCATATTAAACCATAGTAGTGATATTAAAATATTCCGAGTTATGGTATAGTGCATGATCTCTTTTGAAGTCTATGAATGTGATTTTTCATGCATTGCCATTGTTTCGTATTTGTGCGGGGTCATTAAATGTGAACAGGAACAATAATGTAGCAGTTTATTATTCATTTATGCATCAACATTTAACATAATAATTGCATATTGTCGTATAATATTTTGTAATTATTCCTTAGAAGTCCTAAATATATAGTAATAATTTGGCTTTTATATTTTGGCTGTTAAAGATTATAATTTGAGTTAGTTACAATTTGATATGACTATAATATGCAGTTAGTATTGATATTAATATGTTTTTTACAAATATATAATTTATATAGTGCAGATTTCCTGTATTTCTTATTTTTTGATAAATATGTATATTGTTATACGTATATTGAGATATATGAAGAATTTTTTTATCAAGATTTAAAAAATAACAATAAATAAAATAAAAATATAGTCTATACACAGTCTTCAATTCTTAAAAGAACGTAGATACAAATAAATTTAGAATGCTGTGTAAATTGTATATTTAAGGCAAATAATAGGTCGTAAAGCAATTTAATTCGTCAGTCTTATTGTCATGTACATGTGTAAGGATTTAATAAAATAGAAATATGTGAAGCTCGCGCAACGCTTTATAAAAATTCAGACTAAAAATTGGATCACGGTCGACGGCATAGCAAGGGAAATTTGTTCGTAAAATTTGCTTTCCCAGTCGATTAAATTTCGATTTGGCGAACGTCGTTGAAATGATTTCATTAAAGTCTATTAGTATGCGTTGACACAACACATCTAAAAAGCTTTCACTGTGTTCTAAATTAAATTATATTCAATTCACATTAAATGTGGTTAAATTAGATTTGACCCGATTCTACTTATATCTACAACTAAGTCAACATTATTAAAAATTAACATTTATTCATTTTATTTTAGAGTTTTAAAACTTCAACTTCGTTTAGATATAATTAAGAATGCTCGTACTTTAATGAAAAGTAAGATAATACCTTAGATTTAGTATTTGATGCTTTCACTATTATCCGTGTAAATTGACAATAAAACGTTGTTGCTAAAATTGAAATCTTAAATAAATTTTAGAAAGCTTATATGAGCAATAATACAAATTACTATATTAGTAAAAACTTCATTTTTTATATGTAATTGACAAAATACTTAAAAATTACGTAAAGAAGTTTAGTCTTTCTTGTGACATAACTATGTCGTTATTTGGTGGTTGATTAAACGAATGTAACTATTGACATATTATTTAAAATATAAGTGACTGACACAATTACTGAGTCTTTATAAACAAAGTAATGTTGTGTGAATTATAGACGAGCTTTACAAATTTAACGAACAGGAAATTTCTTGCAAGAGAAAATGATAACTTACTAGAGCATAACAAATAATAATTTGAACAGAGAAAAGAAGTCGAGTTATATTTTGTGGCATTTGGCATAAAGAACCATCATTTAAAATATTTATATTCTTCATTTTCCTTCTTATGTAACGCAACAAATTAAGAAGTTTTCAACACTCGTACGCGTTCTTAATGTCTCATAAAATAGAGAGGATACAGTGCTTACAAAAAATGTATTTGTGTATTAAAATTTTAAATTTCGTTTCAATTTTTGGATCAAAACTATTATTTATTTTTCTAAATTTATATCACAGAGCGTATTTGGCTATATATAATAATATATATATAATATTTCTAGCACTACAAGTTACCAGCCAAGTCTTAATACAGGGCGATTGTTTTCTATCAGTTTTTGCATATTTGGCAGTTAAATTCTGAACGGCTTGAAAATAAACGTAGTAACTCGTAACTTCATACGTTCGTTAAATAAAATTAATTGTAATATGCGATATAGGTACATTGTACCTATAGACATTGGTCTACTTACCAATTTATTAATGATAATATAATGTAATGGTTTATGAATTAAATGTGAATATCTAAAAAATTGAAAAGGAAATGTAATGTCTGAAAGGTATTACTAATAGGTACTAATATATTTTATGTCATCCTTACTTATTACCCAGCTTTATTCTGAAAAATAAATAAACTTTAAAATTTATGCAATGGCAAGGAAGGAATTCTCGAAGGCAATGTTGAATAATTCACTACAATAAATTTATCGAATATAATATGATGTAATGGATTCGTGGAATTCGTTAGGTGATTGGAGTATTCTTATTTATATAAACGTTGTTTATTCTTAATTTCATTTAGAAATGGAAAAACTTTTTGATCACATAGCTTCCATATTGTCGATGAAAAGAAATAAAAATTATAACGTGTTTTATTCCAAAAAAATATAATTTAGAGAATAATGAAGTTGGAGTAGCTTTTAAGTACATATATATGTATCAAATTTCCTAAATCCGTTTCAAGATAAGCTAGCTATATTCTCTTTATACTATTGGTGTAAAATGAAAGTGGAATTGTATCGATTTACGTTATTCCCAGCTTCCCTGTAACTTATCTTTAATATCTTAAAAATTACTTCGAGATTAAAAATGCTGTTTTGTTTTGTCACTAGGTTTATTACTATATCGTGGATTCACCACGCAACGAGGGTAAGGACTTCTTCGAAATCAGCACGGAGACTGGTGAAATCTTCACGAAGGTGGTGTTTGACAGAGAAAAGCAAGGCGCCTACGCTTTAGAGGTGGAGGCACGAGATGGAGCACCATCGGCGCGACCAAACTTAAAAGCAGAACCTAATTCAGGTAAGATTTAAGATATTTTTATTACTTTTCGTATTCTTATAATGCATGAATTTGCAGTAATATAATTGTATTTATTTATAAAGCGTACTTAAATTTCGTTTACGTTTTATCGTTCATTTGGTGATTTCATATTATTTACAGATTAAATAAATGAAAATATTTTGCTGAAATAGTACAATAGTTTAGGAACTTTAATTTTGAAAGAACGAACGGAGGACATCTACACCCTGTTTAGGGGTGTAGGAGTAAGCTTCGGGGATCAACCCCACTACTCGGACCTATGCTCGGGAGGCGATCGCCTCCCGGTCTTTGCGCTGCCGTTCCCAGCGGCTTTTAGGGTCTTTATATTTGGCCACCGATTAAACCCGCTCTAATCCATACCCTCCCCCGGCACCAGGGTTAATGACCCTCATGGTGCCGGGAGAGCGAAGGCTGTAGGCTGAGAGCGTGTCCGGACTTGTGTCGAAGGGGAGGCCTTTAATGCCGACCTTAGTCGGCAACTCTCTGCGGGACGCATAGCCGTGCACGCTAGTTCCAGGGTGCGCTGCGACTCATGTTGGAGATATCGCTGTACGATGCGGTACTTGGTCGCGGGGGAGAAATTTAATTTCAAGGCGCTTTCCTACTTATAACCCAAATAGGTATTTCATTTGTAAATGAAAAATGACAAAAGTTCTTAATTTTGTATCTATGATCCTTTTCAATAATTTTATTGCACTATAGTGCATCACAGAATAAAAATCTAAGAATATCTTTTAAGATTGTATTCTGTTTTCAGTCAGCTAAGAAACAATTTGAATAATTTTTTGGTTTTTGCATTGGCGGGTATAAGATTCTTTAAAAGGTTGTTGATTAAATATTCATAAATACATATGTATAAGTATATACAGACATCCCTTACAGGTTGAATTCTCACGCATTTTTTTGAATTGCCTTGAGCTATTTATACATCTCGTTAAACGTAGAAAGGCATTTTTTCTTATTGAGAAAAGTTTTGCGTAAGTAATTTATATGTTGCACAAACGCCAGTTGATTACGATCTGCAATATAATCGTGAAACGATACTTTTGAGACAAATGCAATATTGACATGAAACTATGCTTTTGTAACAGTAGAGTTGCTGGATATAAGGCAGTTTATTGGAAATAAAAATAAACTTAAGTGGCATAGAACTTGTCGGTGAAGCAATTTCCATTTTCTTCTATCTAAAGCAATTCTTGACGTATAGAGAATTTAAAGAGTTGGCTTTGGTTTTGAAAGTATTTGGCTTAATTTTTTTTTCATCATAATAGCAATATAAATTATTATTCGATCATCAACATCGAAAACGAGGTAGACCGTAACCGTTTATGACATTATTATTTTTTACCGTTATTATTTAATATACTTGTTTATAATGGGGTGGCCATATGGAATTGAAATATTAAATCACTGAAATAATTCCCTTTTAAATAGATTTTCAATATATATTTTAGTTCAATATTATATTTAATTAGGAGTATGACATAGAAAATCGCACATATAACTTTGTACCTTTTAAAATCCTAATAAAATTTGGTCAAGTCGCCGATGGACAGAACTAAAGAGTATCGTAAATATTCTCCCGACGCTGTAAGTATGTATGAGCAATAAATTATTCCATTGTCTGTGTTATAAAGACAAGCTTAAGTTATAAATCCTTCAAGGACAACCGCAACGAACCAACCTAATCCGAGCTGGATTTTCTTTAAATCTTCCATTTTTTTAATAAAATTTTCCTTTTCGTTTTTGTTTGTTGTTAAAAAGGTTTTGTTATCGATTATGGTTAACGAAATACTCCGCTCCTGTTATTCAACGATAATCTTTAAGCAATTTAACGAGGGTCGAGATAATTCCTTTGTTTGCAGATTTTCAATTATAGATTAATTTTAGTTTTCAAGTTTTGTTATTTCACATTATTATTTATTAATATATAATGTCAATCAAATAATCCATTAATATTAATAATCCAATTTTTCCCGTGTTTGTCATATATAGCGATTATTTACCCAAATGCTGTGAAGGGTAGCAGCGTCTCATCATCATTAACTCTCTTCTAAAGACACCTCTAAGGTTTTATCTAGCCTAGTAGGCATTATCTAGCCAAGATAGTCCTAGAAACTCAATCTGGCAGAATGGGGGGGGGGAATTCCAAACTTTATTTGCCAATATGCGGTCTCAACTCCACTACTTGTGTACTCCAAATTTTTGATGATTTTCGGTTCTCCGATAAACGTATCCAGCTGTGTGTGTGTGCTGTGTACAAAGATCATTGTTGTTATGACACCCCGTAATGTTCTTTGTCTACTCCACTGATTAACTTAATAACTTGATCCTTTACTGATAACGATTTGTGACTCAGCATCGTCCGTCACTTTACGCGATTTTGATTTGGGACGTCTTATCGCCTTAAACACGTCAGTATCTTAATGTTTTTGTCCATATAAATTGTTGTACATTTTAATTCCGTTTTTAAATAAATCCGTAAATATATAATATCTAAATTATCTAAATATACAAACATATATAAATTATCTAAATATACAAACTTGTTAGATTTGGATAAGTTTTAAACTAATGCAGAGCAGAGAGTAGGTTATTAACTCATCAGCCTATGTGTTTAATTATAATAAAGCCTATTTTGTTAATGGTGTTCAATAGTTCAAGTTTCAAGTTCGAAAACGTTCAAGTTCCTAATGAAGGTTGCTTAGGTTACGAGGAGTCTTTATCTAAGGCTAATCACTGTCGCGACCCGCATACAAACAACCTGATTCCGCTTGTAAGCATTCCCCGGAGTAAAATGTTTTGTGTGTCGACTTGTTGTCCCAGAAATTGGCATTTTACTAACACTATTTAGCGACCCTTATCTGTGTGGATGTTGACAGATGAGGGTCTCATATTTCACAGTCTACGTGTTCGTTGCTACTAATATCGAGTGTTTAGACGGGTGAATTGTTCGTTTTTGGCCGGGGCATATAACAGCTAGGAAGCGGTTAGGCACATATATCGCGTCCTCGTAAATCAAGTAGCATACCTAATCAAGCGCCGCCTCGGGCCTAATCCGTTTAAGCTTCTCATCCCTATATCTGTCTCACGTGCACAATAGCGTGGTTCAGATCAGCTTAATGTTTATCTACCTAGCTTCACAACTTCCCCAATGTATTACGAATACGCACGGAATCTATACGACTCAATAAAATGGAGCACTAACTACTTTTCAGTCGTAAAGTCGTGTCGTTATCTTTGTTTACGCGACGGGAATAGGAACGTATAGAACCTCTTCTAAGGAAATTCTATCGATATTTATCGTCCTGAAAATTTGTTTCGGTTTTTTTTGGCGTAACTTCTCTAATATTGTGAACCTTGCTCAGAGGATTTTCCGTTAAACAGAACTGTGTTATAGATATCTATTATAATTTTCAAATATATGAAAATAGCTTTTCAAAATCTTTTTAATATTTAGAGCACATAATTGCATTAACTACAGGTACAAGAGCGCCAAATATGTTTATTATGATATGATGTTTGATGGAGTCGGGTGTTACTTTGCAGATATTCATTACAAAGATGGACAGTCAAAAATACTTTGCTTGTGTTCGCGGATCGGATATATATATATATATATATATATATATATATATATATATATATATATATATATATATATATATATATAGATATATACTTATGATGATGATTGAGCATGATGTGTGATTTGGTTAGTTACTGATTATTAATATTTATACTTTGTTTTTATCATTAAGAAAGAGCCAGAAACCTTAAAATACGATGAAGGTTTAGGCCAATTGCCATCACCTCTTTGTTCTACAAAATAATGGAATCTGTTATTAACAGCCAGCTCTTACGGTATCTTGAGGAGCATCAGCTGATTAGTGACCGTCAATACGGATTTCGTCAGGGTCGCTCAGCTGGTGATCTTCTCATTTATTTGACACACCGATGGGCAGAAGCGGTGGAGGGCAAAGGGGAAGGCTTAGCAGTAAGCCTGGATATAGCCAAGGCCTTCGATTGGGTGTGGCACAAGGCTCTTCTAGCTAAACTTCCGTGCTATGGGTTGCCCGATAAATTATGCAAATGGATCACCAGCTTCCTGACAGATCGGAGCATAAAAGTCGTTATAGACGGTTTTTGCTCAAATTTGAAGCCCGCAAATGCTGGTGTTCCGCAAGGCTGTGTACTTTCACCTACTTTGTTTTATCTGCATGTCAACGATATATTACAAATTAGTAGCATGCGCTGTTATGCAGATGACACCACGGGTGATGCCTTATACTCCGGCCGTGCTAACATTTCTCGGGCACATGCTAATGAGTATCGGAACAAACTTGTGTCTGAACTACAGACCTCATTAGACCAGGTCTCGAATTGGGGTCAGCGTAACCTAATCGAATTCAACCCCAAAAAGACACAAGTTTGCGCGTTTTCTACCAAAAAAATTCCCTTTGTCGTATCTCCTCGCTTTGGAGACACTCCCCTTAATCTTAAGTCGTATATCGGAATCCTTGGCGTTGACATATCGTATGACGTCCAGTTCCGCGGCCATCTGGCAGAAAAGGCCAAGCTGTCCTCGAAAAAGCTGGGTGTGCTCAGTAGAGGAAGACAGTATTTCACATCTGGCCATTGCCTCCAACTGTACAAGGCACAAGTCAGGCCACACATGGAATACTGTTCTCACCTGTGGGCCGGGGCTCCCCAGTATCAACTTCTTCCATTTGATCGCATTCAAAGTCGTGCGATCCGAATCGTTGATGACCAAGATCTCACCGATCGGCTTGACTCTCTAGCGCTGCGGAGAGATGTCTCATCTCTCCGCATTTTTTACCGCTTCTATCATGGGGGAATTGTTTGGAATAATTCCCGCCGCTGAATTCCACAACCGCACAACTCGCCGTAAAGAAAAATTTCATCCCCACCATCTGGATGAGTGGCGATCGACTACGATGCGTTTCTCCCGTAAATTCTTTCCACGATCAAATAATCAACACACTACAGTTGGATAGGCAATAAGTAGTGCTAGTAGCACGCGAGAGGAACGAACGATCCTGAGGATTAAAGGACTTAGAAGAAGAGTAATAAATTATAAACTCAACTTCTTTGTTGTAATAGTAAATGATATATTTACAAATTAAGAAAATGTTATAAAAATTATTTCTGCAATGTATCACTCCTGGGCATGGGCATATTTCTTCATATTTCTGAAGGAATAGACGTTAACCCACAATGCTTACCCGAAACGAAAATGAAAAGCAGCTTGGTGGAAAATTCCGAGTTTTGGTGATTCGGAATTAATATCTGTTGGCCATACATATATCAATATGTAGTGCGGGACGCGCCCCGGCACCCGGAAACTGGATGCGTGAATACGAAGATCGGGCTTGGTGGCATTTCTGGAGGAGGCCTATGTTCAGCTGTAGACTGCCGTGTATTTATCCCATATTGGGAATCTGTTTTGCAACCATTAACTCCAAAGGCGGCCGCTCAGCGACTGTCTTTGCCCTGACCCAATTAGATCGTATAATAATATAATCTGACAAAATTCACTATAAATGAAGATGTGATAATATTTTAAAGACGTATTCTTTAAAATTTTATATTCATATTCAATTTTGGGCTATTGTTTTTCTAAACTGCCTAAATGCAAGTTTAATGTGATATTTATATTATTTTTTGCCTTTAAATTCATTTACGATACGTTGTATTGTTGCTTGCATGACTGGAATTCCACGTAGCGGTTCCACCATACTGCTGCTTTCCTTTTAGCAGAGAAATGGCAGCAGCAAGTGCGTTCGTGTTTCGCATACTAAGCAAGAAATTACATGCTTCAGTGTACTCTGGTTCCTATTTTATATATTGTGGAATATTTCATATTAACGTTCAATAGCTGTTCCACACGTGCTTTTCCCGTTATATTTCGAAATAATTTTGTACATGTATGTAATGACCCCTAATTCGCTCGGTTAGCGTGGGATTAAAAAATGACACAAAAGTTGTAATATATTTAACAAAATTATTAAATTTTTTTAGTAGTTTAATTATAATATATTCATTTTTAAATTGTTTTGAAACCTTTGTTACCATCAGCATTGAGCAGCTATCGCTCTTATGCACTGTTTTACATTAAAGATTCAGTGACTTCAAAATTTATTATGACAAAATTCTAATAACAATTTAAATATTCTCAGTAACAAATATATATTTGTTATTGATACATACATTGTATTTATACATTTTCTATATCAATAAAATTCAAATACATAACGTCTTTCCTGCAATTTATCATTCTGATTAAAATAGACATTGTTAATGAATTATAACATAACATGAATGTATAGACTGTCAGTAGCAATAGGAAGGGTATCGAAGACGTTTATATGGATATTAATCTCAATCTATATGGTTTCAACAGTTTGTGTTTTGATTTATGTCTCAGAGTAGCCTTTTGTCGAGTGCGTACTGTCGGAGACCCATTAATTAAACGTAAACGATTTAGGGGATTACTATTGTCCCTTAATGCGTTAATTTAAAATAATTAAGTAATTTCTTCCTCGTATTAAACAGTTTATTCGCTAAGCTATATTCGCTAATTGAAAAGTATGTTAGTATTGGTGTTACAATAAAGTTTTTGAATGTATATGGCTAAACTAGATATAACAAAAAAATATTGTCTTAGCTACGTAAAACATTAGGAGGTGGACAGAGAAATCAAGTGCTCCTCCTCTCCTCGCTAAAGATGAAGATAGTTGAGCTGAAGTGGCTGTAAACCTTTGCTAATCTGAGAGGCACTTTAAGAAAAAGAATAAGGATTTTCTTTTCTTTGCAATTTACACTTTACTTAAAATATATTTTATATATATATATATATATATATATATATATATATATATATATATATATATATATATATATATATATATATGTATATATGTATATATATATATATATATATATATATATATATATATATATATATATATATATATATTACTGCAAAATGAAAATATATTTATTTATTTCAGTTATCCTGGTATTTTTTAAACTATAACTATTATTATATTAAAGTGTTTCAAGTAGTTAATTCAGAAATATTACGATTAATGCTATCTCGCAATTGTTTTTATAACAACCGACAAATATATTTTTCATAGACATATTTAAGACATTAAAAGCGACAGTTGAAGACAAGCGGAAGACAATGAATTCAGTTAAACGTGCGAGCGGTCCGGATGATTCCCATCTCGGTAAGGCTTAATGCTTCGAGGTGGTTCTATAATGTTTCTCTTCTTTTTTATTTCGTCAGCTTTTTCCGTTTGTTAGGACTACTTTGGTTCCTTTTGAATACAGATCTTATCGTATGATGAATAAATAGATTAGTAGAATCATTAAATTATTTATTTGATTAAGTATATCAGTATCCTAAACATATCAAGTGGTATATAAAAAAATTTATCTAAAAGTAACAAATAAATGCTCAGGTTTTTTAGTTGCCAAAAGCTGCGTAAAGAGATATGGCTACAACATTTAAGAAAAATCATAAACAAAGAAAAGAAATTATTAATAACAAATCATATATTATTTAATATTTATTGCTCGGTGTAATTGAAAATATAAAAAAATAAGGCAGAACATTGAGTTTTAGATTTCGATTTGCGATACACGTCTCAAGCATTAGTTCATCTGTATACCTACAGTTTAATTACAGGATTTTATTTAATTACAGGGTTTAAAAGTATACCGACGTTATTAGTTTGTTGTTCAATATTATTTCCAATGCATGGGCGGCGCGGCGTTACTTCGGCTCCCCTATTTCAACTATTTCCAATTACTTGGGCTTAGGGGAGCTGCGCGATGTCGCCAAGTGACAAAGCAATATTCTCTTGACTGCGAGAACTTGGTGGCCTACATTTAACGTAGCACCCTCGAGAATTTGTGATGAGGACGCGCTGGATGCACAGGCTGTCGCGGATTAGTATCACAAACTACTTAATATTACTGCTCGGTTTCATGCCTTTAAATTAGCCATAATATCCTTTGATATTTTTTTATAGTACAATGTTTTCGTTTTGTGTGTGCCTTTGAGCCATCATAATATCTTTGGTATGTATTTACTTTTTTGGAAAGGATAGGTAAAACAGTAACCAAGTACAGTAAACAAGAAGACGCATCGGCTCAGAAATGCAGTAACAGAAAAAAGTTTTGCATTAATCAATAAAATATTGTTTAATGTTGATGTTTCATCATGATTTATTTTATTCCTCAAATATGAAATGAATTAGCAAGAAAAAAGGGAACTGGTGTGTCTCCTAATTAACATTAATCGTAGTAAAACAATTGATGTAAATAATAATCAGCGGTTTTCCTTATGGATTTTATTTAATTGTGTTATGAAGTTTTGTTTCGTTTATGTAAATAGATTAAAATACTTAGGTAGGCGTAAATATTCCCTAAATAAACAAAAATTTTAAACGACATTTTTAACGAGCGCACCAATTAAATTATTTTTCCAGCGAGCCAAGCCATATAATTCATAACGGAATAAAATAAATAAAAGCATAAATCTTTTAAAGCTCACTTGATATTCCAATATTTTAGTCATTGTTATGAAATAAAATGAGAAATTTGTGACAATAATAATATATAATCCTTAGATACGTTTCTGTCGATCGTAGCTGCGTTGCTTTTGACATAACTGTTGTATTATTTTGAGATTAAAAGTAAAAAAATGGATTTAAGTTTAATTGGAAATTACAAGGAGAAGGCTTCCTATTTACGCGTAAGTAATCTATTAACTTCTCTTTATAAGTAGATTGTAGGGTCTACTGATATAGCTTATTTCGTTGTTTAACTTGTTCCTTGGATAAGTCACACTATAAACATATACTTACATAATATATATAATATCTAATGTTCGTTCGTTTCCTCAGCTGTATTTTTGAAATGATGTAAGCCTACTATGCGATGTAAAAAGTTGTAATAATATGATAATGCATGCCCTTTGGAGTTACGTTGAGCAATAATTAAGCAAAACTACCGCATTATCTTGCAACTGATGATGACTTTTAATTATTACCATAATATAATGTGTACTGAACGTCTATTTCTGGAGTAATGGACATTACTTTATTCCTCCAAAATATGTTATATGAATGCGTTAATACCCAATCATTTAAATAAATAATGAGTGAAAATAAATATGTTTTATGTATAAAAGAAATATTCCCGTGTATTTCAACTATATGAATTCTGATGTTATTTGTGTAAATAAATTTTGAAAATATTTTCAAAAATACATCAAAAACGGTTTTTGATGTTGTAAAAAAATGAGATTCGTAAATAAACTTAACTGTATATTAACCTACCTATAAACACATCACTAGCTATTATAATGGATTGTATGAAATATTAAAATTACTCATGAAACATTGATGTTCCTATAAAACATTCTGTTTATCTATACTGTACGTAACAGATTTTGTCTTTTTATTACATAAGCTATTCATTAGACGAAACTTTGTTCATTTGAAAACCCGAGACTGACGCTTCGACCGGCTGCAAAATAGCGCCATCAAAGGCGGAATTTTCTTAAAACGTCAATTCAACACAGAGCGTTTATAGACGCCATAAGTTCCAGGAACCTTTCGCTCGAGGCGTCGTAAAAATCACCTAACAGACACTTTTGCTGACTGTACATGTACATTTCACAAAATACACCTTAATAAAGTAACTACAAACTAAGTAATTATCGTTTTTTTGCGTAATGTAGTTATTTAAATGCACTTTATTTTATTATGATATTCATCTACCTATCATTAACTAAAAGATTTAGATATAGATATAATAGTCTTAAAAGTACATATAACAGATATAAGAAGAATATAATATAAAATACACGAAGGGGATATTATGATAAATAAATCAAAAATTCTAATTATAGAATAGTGTAGTTTATGGTATTAGAGCTTAAAATACGGTGGAAGGAATTGTTGGATGGGAAAGTACGTAAGTTTAATTAAAACGGAACATCAACCGGCTGAACGAGTCGAGCTTTGCCTTCCGTGCCGACAGACAGTTCAATAAAGGGCTCTAATTAAAAATGCTAATAACAATTAATTTGTGACAACAATGTTAACGACTAAATGGCCCTGATCTCAGCTATGACAACGCCTTTTATTGTAGCTTTTAGCGCTAACAAATTTATTACTTGCATAATTTAATTTAAAACACTTGATATTAATTCTGATATTTTTATTTAAATTTAAACAACGAGTATACTAAAAAAGATGAAAATTCCGCTAATCCATATCTGCCCCCTAAGCATGGGGATAACGGAAAACTCAAATTATTTTTCCCTCTCTATTTCTGAAGAATCGAAACTACCGACCATGCGGACCGACCACACTTGTCCAAGGTGGATTTGCAGCATACGTACACTCTGAATGCAAGTCATAAAATAATGTATGCTGATGGGGAAATTGAAATGGCGTTAATTAGTTATTAATTTTTGTCATCGCATCATGGCATTTTCTCAGTTTTAGCACAGGCCATTGCCTGTTATGGCTGTAATACTGATGATGATTACTGATGTTACATTTAAAATAAAGATTTGATTAATAAAGGTATCGTTAAGAAATAATACAGTTTTACTTAAACATTGTTTATTGGACTACAGTCATATTATTTATAAATAGATAAATAATAGCTATAAGAGTAATCTGTTTGTTGTCATTTAAAAAGTAAAATGTTTTGTAATGCTTATTGATGTAAAGTTACGTCAGCGCTTAAAATTAAGATATTTTATCGCTAATTACTTGTTTTTTATTTTCATTACTATTGCACTTTACATGCATCATTAATGATAAAAATACATCGGAAATGTGTACAATAATGGTGGACTTGTCCAATCTTAAGATCTCTTCCAGTAAATCGTTGATAAACTTTGTCCTTCTACTGCATATTTTTAATTCTAAAATAACTAATAGTTATTTTATGTTATATAATTATTTTATGCCACATAACATGAAAAGGCATACGAAATGATAGCAGTAGGTTATTGTCGAAGTGGCCGTAGGGGAAGAATCAGTCTTGGGCGGGGCTTTGTGACTAATGGAAGTTTGAGCTCGTATGAGGAGGGTCCACTTATGTCACATGGAATGGTATGATTGATAATGCTTCGCAACGTAAAAACACGAAGGCTTTGTACCATTCGCTGATATCTTTATTACATTCATATAATGTATTTGTTGGATTGTGGAAAATTAATCATATTTTTTGTAAACTTTATAAATTGAAAATAAAAACAGATTATAAAACTGTAATAGAAAGCTTAGGTAATTGTTATAATGGAGTATAAATTAGAAACATTTATTATTCGCAATATAGAAAACTACGGCGACGTGGTTTGCCACCCATCACGTCCTGATTCCCACGAGGGCGAGAAGCGACTAATGGACAGCCGTTTCGCTGCGATGAATGGTAGTGGATGGAGCTCTGTGGTCTCTGCAAACCCCTGCGGGGGATAGGCGTGAATATATAATAATAATAAATAATAATAGAAAATTATATTTACTCTGAGGTTCCCGGTATTGAATAGGACCTATTTCTTCTCGTGTGTATCGAACGAGATAACAATGGAAGCAAATATCAGGAGATGGGCAGCAGCGTCTAATCCATCCGCCGAGCGCGTGAAAGGGCTACAGCTTTCTACAATGCCTATGGCAGTGCGGATGTTTATCGGCGGGGTTGATTGCTTTCCATCAGCTAACCGGTCTGCTCGTTTCCCAAAAAATATTTTAATTATAAGGTAGGTCAATATCTACCACTAGACAGTTTGACCGTAATATAATGCTGTATATAATCGTTAAATATACATTCTTTTGTATGCGCAAATAGGAACCAGATAGTTACTACGATTTTTGGTGGTGTACAACGATTTATAAAATAAACTTACAAATTAATGCAATTAGTTTGTTATGGTAATACACTGCTGCTTTACATTAAGCTTGAAAATTGTACATTACTAGTCCGAAATCAAAATTATTTCTAGGCTTAAAGGCTAAACTTGTTAATGGTTATTGTTTTAGTTTAATTTGAATTTAACTCGGTACAGGTCCGGTATGTAACATTAGATAGTGATAAAAGTTTTAAAACTTTGTAACTTAAAATAAATGTTATGTTATAGATAAGTGAGGAATGTTTTAAAAGAGAATAGCCTTGCGTCGTATTGTTGTTATGTATGTTTGAAGTTTGAACTATTGGTTCGGTCTCGAAAAAGATTTCCCCTGTGCTAGCCGAGCGCATTTACTTATTGAAGTATTTCATTTTGCGCAGTATAGAATTTCTGCAGACGCAATTCCTTAAAGTAGTTTTCTGTTTAGCTTATATCTTGGTTGACTAGTTACAAGTATTAATTTCAATATTATTTTTAATTTGTAATTTATAAAATTAAGCGGATATACTTGAGGCGTTTTAGTTTAATCAGTACATTTGAAACTTCTGGAATAAACTAAATGTTGGAAAGTATTCAATAATAGCACAGGTATTTCAAAATTTATGAAAGAGGGGGAATAAAATTAAAGGATTGTTTAAAATCTTCCTGGGAAAGAAGAGAAGTGGTTAAAGTTATGCTAATTAATGAAGTCGCGCCGTGCTATTACTGGCGCG
This sequence comes from Baronia brevicornis, assembly GCA_031353405.1. Lineage (NCBI taxonomy): Eukaryota > Metazoa > Arthropoda > Insecta > Lepidoptera > Papilionidae > Baronia > Baronia brevicornis. Next base: position 101,118 of record JASFAT010001699.1, on the reverse strand, counting down.
AATACTAATGACTTAAAGTTTGTTCATGCTGGTTCGGTCTACCTTGTTGTTCTTTGATAGCATAATGCGAATAAAATTGCATTACGTAAAGAAGTGAATAGTTAAATCTATTCACTTCTTTACGATATACCATAAAGTTCAGTTTAAGTGATGTCGGTGTAACTATAGTACTGTTTATTTTCGAAACAAGTTTTGATAATTTTTTGTTGTAAAATTAAGCGTTTATTGGAATTGTAAGTACATAAATTGTGGCGCATCCAAATTTCTTTGAAAAATTGGTTTTTTTATCCTAATCGGAGCATGTCACTCAGCCTAGGAAAAATCAGTAAGGTTAAATGGGTTCACAAATATTTTATATTTATTGTATATATGTCGTTTAATTATAATAATAAAGAGAAAAAAAATAACAACGGTAAATTAAGAGTTACATGCAGTCAATTTTTGCAGGTGACGTACACAATTAATTTATCGGAAATATTCAGTAGAATAATATCGAATTGTATATATATAGTGAGTGTGTATAGAGAGTGTAGGTATAGATAGAGTGTATGCGACAGCCATTGAGTTGGTCAACGTCCCTACAAATTCATGCATCTGCGCTTTTGGCACGACATTGCCACACCGCTGCGCCAAACGATTCATATATGAATTCTCAGTTTTAACCCCCGACACGAAAGATAAGGTTAGCTTAAAATTTATATTTGTGTTAACAAAATCACGTTTTAGTTTTTAATATATTTTTTACGTATAAGATAGTCTTTCTTAAGGAGATTGAGTTCTGGATAGTAGACTGTACAAGAGGAACAAATCGAAATAACCATAAAATTGATATTTGAATACAATTGTTTCTCTTTTTGTAAATGTGATTTTCATTCAATAAATATTTTTGTTCTTTTTTAATTTATATAACTGATAACTTTAAGGAATATAAGATAAACGAATTTCTGACTAAATGTTCTTGCTGACATATTTTTTAATTGGAGTCAAGGCTTTATCATATCATGTTTAACTTATTTTGTGGGATTTAATACTCTCGGACAGGCTTAGAATTGCTCATAACTTTTCACGTAAGGTGTTCCAATAAACACTGGATTCCCGGACCTTCTTTCAGCTCACGTCTCAGGTCGCTCGTAACAAGAAGGTACTCTGTTTATATGAAATACCTTCATTACAGTTTACTCATTGTGGTAAATAAGCTTGTTTTTGCTATGGGTTTATAAATTTCGAGTTTCGTATTGTTTGGTGACTCTATGTCAAACTATTGTATAATAGGTCGCTGTTGGTATGAAATAATAACTATGGCATAATAAATAATGCATAGGGCGGAAATTTTAAACTTCTGATGCCATATTTATTACAAAAACAACGTCGTGAAATTGCAGGAATGTCATGTTACAGAGCTTACTGGTTTACTGGCTTAGTTTACAGTAATAAGTCATAGAGTAACATACGAATGAAAGCTTTGGAATTGTTAGATTGAAGTTTCGTAAATTCGCTGCCTGCTAAATCTCATGTCTCGTGTTACTAATATGCTCAAGCCGCGACGTGTGCCGTCTCACTAACTCCGTGTTGTGCATCAACCTACTTAAGCTGTCCATAATCCACCTATCTCCTTCTTATTTTTTAGGCATTATTATGCTCACTTGTAACTCCTAAAATAGAGTTAAAGAAATAATCAAGAAAATCGATGTAACACTGTGTTGTTTGTAGTTTAGAAAATAGGCAGAATTTTAAATATTTTCAGAGGCAAGGTAAACATTATATAACACCAACTAAGAAGCTACTTTTTTCTTTGTTCCGCAACCCCTATTATAAAGGAAACAACTTTGCCTTGAGTTTTGTTTTTCCTTAGTTTTCGGAAAATATCTAATAAAAGAACGGGTACCAAGCAACTAAATCGGAAGGAAAAAGCATTTGTATATAAGCAAGTAAAATATGAAAGTTATACTGAATGAAATTAGAAAAATGAGGCTCGCTACTGATTTCAAGATTTCCGGTTAATAAGTGTTTGGTATATAAAATAGTACATTTGTTTGTACAATTTTAACGACGCCACTAAACGTTGAATATTCTTCGCGTATCCTTGCAAAGAGGAGATATCGTAACAGTCTTCATTTTCGTACTAAATTGCTATAAAAGTATGTTTTATTATATTTGAGTAGTTTGCAAAAATTTGTTTATTTATTTTTAGACTTTTACCGCGGGACGGTAAATGACCAAAGATTACTTTTGTTTCGTCGAGGAACAAAAGGAAATAAAATTGTAGTAATTATTTATAAAGTTGATGTATAGGGTGATAGACGTAGTGAGTGACGACCGATTGGCTCAGTGGCGGGGCCCTCCGCTCACGGAGTCAATGGTCGCGGGTTCGATTCTCGCATCGAAATAAATATATATATATATATATATATGGATTTATAAATGTTTATTTCAAGTCTGGTAAACCCGCATTTCCTTTCTTGCCTTTTTCTTTCTTCTCTATCCTTTCCCTTCCTCTCCGCCAATCCACGGTCTGCCGTACCAATGGATGCGTGGTTAGGAGCGAACCTAGTCGCAAGTGTGCCGACCGTCCTGGGATCGGGCTCCCCCGGGTACTATGATGCCTTACCTCAGCATGCAGGGCTCTGTTGGGGCAGACCTGCATCCTCCCTTGCGGCTCGTGGGATTCACTAAGACGAATTTAATATACCTAATTTGTTGAAAAATGACGGCGACGTGGTTCGCCACCCATCACGTCCTGATTCTCACGAGGGCGAAAAGCGACTAATAGAGAGCCGTTTCGCTGCGATGATTGGTAGCGGATGGAGCTCTGTGGTCTCTGGCAACCCCTGCGGGGGATAGGCGTGAATATATTAAAGTATAGGGTGATAGAAATACGAAGCAATAATTTTTAGTGAGGATTCCGGCGGAAAATACCATCTTCGGGTACAAAGAGTGCTGGTCTGCACGTGACTACGCAACAATAACTTAAAAGAAGTGAAACATCACTATTCTGTTATCCCGTTTTGCTTTAACTTTTGTTTTCTCAATGTGGTTTAGTTGAATACATTGAGTTAGTTTTCTGACTGACAATATGAATGAAGTATATACTTTGGAATTTCTTAAGCAGAATATATATATATATATATATATATATATATATATATATATATATATATATAAAAGAGAGAAATAAATTTCCTACCTATTTTGTACGAACATCACGTAAATATCGCGTGATATATATTTTTCTATTATCGATGGAATTTGAAACCGTGTGGACCTGAGCTGTGAATATTCTATTTATTACGACGTCTCTCCTTAGAATTTGACGTCCTTTCCTTTGAAGAGTTTAATATATGAATTATTCAATATAAAAATAAGTTTTACAGTAATTTCGAGTTTGTGTTACCATTACAGTTTTGTTAGTAGCGTAAACGGGTAATAGGCTTTCTTTGTCTTATTTTATGTAAAGATACGTAATAATAGGTCGGGGCAAAAGTATTTTCGTATTTTGAATATATTATTAGTAATCAAATCTCTTTGGCTGTACTGAATGTAACTGGATGGTTTTTAATACCATTAAATGTGACATTCATGTAAAAATACTTTTGCCCCGACCTAATATATATTGAGTTTTTATCGTGTTTGCTCAGGTGCCATGTGGTATATGCAATAACATGAAAATTTTTTACGAAGTAACTGTTGTTGATGTGACAAACATATGTATGCATATAACTAAATAATACTAATAAATAAATGAAATAATAATAAATAAATGAAACGGAATAAATAAATGAAACGAAAGGCCGATTCACTGAACTCGTCTGTATTATCTAAACAAATGAAATTCTTCCACTATCATTGTCCAAAAACATTATACCTTTAAAAGGCCTTTCCTTTTTTATAGTGCAGCTATTGAAATAAAAATGTATTGGCATCTTCTATGTATATCTATGTATATGTAAAATACCTGAACCTATTTGGGTAATAATAATGTTATACGAGAAATAAATCAGTATTACAAATTAATTTCAAAATCTTTATTTCTCTTAATTAACATTTCTACTACTTTTTCTCGATAAGGATTTTCTCTGTTCGAATAAGAAAGGAAATTATTTGATATCCACAATATTTTATCTTTTAATAACCATTCGGTAATGTATAATAATAAAAAAGTATTTTATATTTAAAAACTTCTGCTATACACATATTATTTCCAATATGAGGAAAATTTCGGTGGAAATCTTGGGACATGGTTAAATGTTAGAAGCACTTACGCTTTTAAAGGGCATGTTAAACTCAATTACTGATCGGTGAGACTTGCTAGTATAGCAGTGAAAACTGCCATCTAATGAATATTATATAGTACAAGGGCACTAGGTTCGAATTTCGGTGCTAAAAATTTTGCTTTTCAAATTTGAAATTATATAAATGAGGTAAAAAAACTATTGAAAACAAATAAATATTAAGTCATATTAAGTTATAAGTTTTAAATCGTTTAAAGCTTTTTTTCGTTTTAAAAAAACAAAAAATATATTATGTTAATAAGAAATTTGTTATATTTATTAAAGTATTTTATAAAAAGTTAACATTACATGCATTTTCGATTGACAAAAAGACAATTCCATTGCAGTGGTAGAATCTAACGCGCCGCACGAGCGCAGTACTGCGGTTATTTTCTTTTGCAATTTGCTGTTATCTTTATGCTGCGAATCATTAGCTGCAGCCCGGCTGCCGAGAAAATATCGTGCGGTCTATTTTACTTTTATTTTAAAAAGTTTCAGTGAATCTGTAACTATTCTTTTGGTAAACCCCGAGTCCATTAGTAAAAAATTCAAAATCAACTTTCAACTTGTCGAGTGAAAATTGGATGAGTTTGAAAGAATATTTCATATTTCTGTATATAGTTTTGTATTGTATTACTTCTTATTCTGTTTAAATGAATTAGGACAGCTATACGTTCAATTTATGTGGGACACAAGCAAGCCGAATTTGTACCCTAATGCTTGAATCTCAGAAATTGATATTTATTCTCAATATGAATTTCGATGCGACTTTTTTTGACTTTTCCGAGCCTTACTTAATTCAATCTTTGGATGCACTATGTCCATTTTGTATTTGTTATCATTCGTCCCGTCGACCAAAATAGTCGATAAGCGTCCTATATTGTTAGCTATGACGCGGTCTCTATTCCAGCACTCGTTTGCTTCAACGGTAGTATAGATTCTCTGATAAACCTCACTAGCTCATTGAGTTTGCCAACTCGAGCTTATAAGGTATAAGGCTTTGGTTCTTTCACATCCTTGGAAAGGATCTACAACACTATTCGTAAATTTATTGAAAACTTATAATTATTTATATATTTATAGTATTATAAGTTATAACTAATTTCTTATTACAATAAAATATAAAACAAAATCATATTTACTAGTAAGCCTTTGTCTAAGGAAATGAAGACTTTAAAGGTAAAATTATGAAAACTATTTTACGAGAATGCCTCTCCTAAATAACAAGAAAAGGAATCTACACAACTGCTATAAAAACAATACTAGTAAAATCCCATAAATGAGTCTTTTCTAAGTTTCTGTGCTGAGTACTGAAAGCATCCATTGGGCTTCCTCGAATTATGAAGGCGAGTGAAGTAAAGTTTTGTAATTGTATGTGATTTTTGTTAAGGCAGCAACCATACATCTTTTCTTAATATACATCTTTGGAAAATCTTTGGAATTCTCTAATTGTTATACGCAAATAATATTAATGCGTTTCCAAGAAATTTTCAAGGAGTAAATTTATTTACTAGCACCCATGAAAAATTAAATAATTCCAAAACTGACCAGTTTCACGCCATTTTGCCTGAGAATATCAAAAGTTACTGGAACAAAATATAACCAGTTGTTCCTTCCAAAATACGTTTCTTTTTGTAAAAGCCTATCAGATTTAATTTAGCAAGAATTAGGATTAAAATTAGCAGGAAAAAATCTCTAGACGCACAAATACACATTTAATTTCATATCATTGAAAGAATTATATAAGTTTAGCAATAGGCATTTAATTTAAAAAGTGAGTTGCATTGTATTTATTTCTATATTTCATTGTGTGTTTTATATTTTAATGTGTTTATTACATATTCCCATAAAAAATGTTATTTGATTAAAAGTTCTTATATAATAATGAAAGAAATCGTCTCATGATTTATATAAACTCATGGAAAGCCTTTTGTGTTTATATACCGTGAGATATAAGCTTTTGCGTCATTTAATGATATAACATACGAGATAGTACATGAGATCGTGTACTTGCAAAATGGGAAGCCAAAGTTTTGCTATATTATTAACCAAAATGTCATGTAAACGCCAACTTTGTGTGGCACGAGGGCGATGTTTTGGGTTTGTCGATTTGATCAAGTTTAATGATTAAACATCACATCAATGTATGTGTTTCATAAAAGATATAGTGGGATTTTTATAGAATGTTTTAAACCAATGAAACTAAATACATATAGCAGTATTCAACGTAGGCCTCTTAATCAAATAATTTGTTGAGTTTTTCTAACAACGCTTTAGTATTATATGGTTTAAAAATGTATTAGTTTTTACTCTCGATAATTTCATTCTTCGCCTCCCTTCTAAAGACAATATAACGCGTTTCATTATGAATGTGGTGACTAAGATGGTCACTGATCGACAGTATCATTACGTAATACAATTATATCGAAAAGGAAGACAAACGAGCAAGCGAATCACATGATAATTCAGTAATTACCTTGCCAACCAGATGCGTTGCTTGCATTTAGAAAATATGTTTGTTAATGGAGGGGAAGATGGAGATAATAAAGTAGATGTCATAAATGTAGAGGAGTGGTGTGCGGTGAGAATTTCATAATTTGAAAAACTTTAGAAAAATCTTAGCATTTAGGCTATTATAACATCTTAGGACTAATCTAGGATTTCATAGTTACACATATATTTTAGAAAAAATAAGGACACAGTTTTTTATAATCATTGAAATAGTTTATTGCTTTTTTCTTCCTAAATTATAATAACATTATTTATTTAAACCTTATTCAGAAATTTTCAAGAAAGTTATCCGGGTTGTGAAAAATCATATATATCCCAAAATTAAGTTATGATTTATTTACGAATTATAATTATAATACAAGGCTCTATTACAGTAAAAATAAGTTTATTTCTGTAAACATTTCATGACGCATTACTCGTTAATCGAATAACTAGTAAAGGAAATTCTTTGTTTACAGGTACGGTATAAAACACAAATGGGTGAGTATTGTTTTTACTTTGTTATGTGGACCCATTGGCATGTATTTGTTTACAGGTTTAAATCTTTTGATATTTTTGTATCATAGCTATGAGCTTTAAAGGCAGCGTATTATATCTTGCCTCATCTATGCCAACTTTAGTATAGAATAAAATATGTTATAGAATTTATTGAAGCCTGGGTAAGGTATTGGCAGTCCAGTGGGCGTGATTGCGAACGGCGTACTTAACATGTACAGTATTGTAGTCTAGGTAAGGCATTGTCTAGTGGTGGACTTCGAAGTCTGTTACCAATGACAAAGGCAACATTTATTTGTCTCGTTATCTGCATTAATTAACATTCTAATACTCAGAAACGTTTTTATCAGATGTTTGTTAGCTTGAAGAAAAACGGATAACATTTTTAAACTCAGTAGTTAGAAGTAAGTGGTTTGATCACATTAAAACCCACATTCCATTACTCTTTTATTACTTTGATTTACTAAAGAAAGCTGTGTCGCTACCGTCTTAGGGGATGGTTGGCCGATTTACTCCATCTAAATCGAAACTGTAACATATAAAAGTGTATGGCGGCAAATACGTTTGGGTGGGTGGTGCGATGGAACGGTAACAGGTCGATTATGCGAAGCTATCAAGTACGTACTCAAGCGGCCCGGACCCATACCGGTCGCGTGCCTAATGACGGGTCACGCATTTAAATAGCCTGCTTCCGTTCCAATCGCTTCGTATACACATTCCTGTAAAAATTATTTCCCGTACAATTTGAATAGAAACCACCCCATACCAATTACGCGCGAGCGCGGTCGCTTATCTACCGAAAATGTACACACGCAGGCTTTGATTTATTTCAAAAATAAGTTATGATCTTACAGCCTTTGTGATTTAGTATATTATATGATTTATTTTATTAAGTATTTATATTATTATGATTTAGTATTTTATACAGTTGTGATTTATATTAGGATGACGGTGACAATCGTTTAGTTTAGTAGTGACTTCAAATCTTGGTAAAAGCTATACATTGTTTAATTTACAAATATTTTTGTAGATTAAACAATGTATAGCCTTTAATTTTTATAAGTGTTAAATAAATCTCGATGACATGAATTTTTTCTTCTATCCGATCGAAAAATTCATTTTATTGCATAAGGAAAAATTTCAATTATGTAAAAATTGTAGTACACATTTAAGATTGTGACTGAGATGTCTTACAAGTCGCCGTAGCCGATTCGGCTAGAAGGATATTGATATGATATAATAACTACTTTTTTATCCCTCTTTTTATATGTGCACGAAAATAAATTATAACAAGTTAACTTATTTTCGTTCGATTACAACACTGCATACTCGTTGCTTGTAAGAATAACCATATTTAATGTCGACAGGAAAAGTTTAATACAATTTGTAATTACTCTAGGCGCCTTGCCAAAATCGTAGCAGAAGATTGTTGTTTATTGTAACAGTTGGAAGTAGCTTAAGTTTCAATTAAGGTAAAACTTTGATAAGATTGTCATTTAATTTTAGGAAAAGGACTAGCTTACTAACTACAGTATATAATCTTGATCATTAATGCATCCGTACAGCACATGACTGGAGAGTAGTCGCTTTCAAAATTGAAGGATTATAAAATTTTCACGCTTGAAGATCGCAGACTGGTTTTTACTCTCAGGTGGACATCGCTGCACTCCTACTGACTGGTAGTTGCATTCGCATTCGCATAGACGGCTGGTACGATACCCACGAGAAGAAATGAGGTTGCCCGATTCTATACCGGAAACCGCTCCGAAATATATGTACATGTATGTACGTTATAATTATATTATTAGCAAAATCTTTTAATGTTAATTACACGTAAAAATAAATACACTTTAAAAGTTTACTAAGTTTTACTAGCGACTACGCTCGTGTGAACTCAATAACGTTTAAAATTTCTTCTGAAAAATTCAATTTCAAGAACAGATTTTAAAAAACTGCATCAAATGCGTAAGTAGATAACATGAGGTATAAAACTTGTGGAATTTGATATTTTCTTCGAGTGTTTTTTGAAACTTTAGTATACGATACCCTCATACCAACCTAGTGTTTTACAGTTCTGTACAGTCTTATATTTTACATCTTTAGGGACAAAAAATAAGACGTATACTTTCCAAACTGTGAAAGTATTTCATTAAAAGTAGTATTACAAACCCTTGCGATTCTGTTTTCGTCAAAATTAAACAGTGTCCTTAATTTCTATAAACAATTTATATAAATGTATATAATATAAATATATATATATATATATTTTCTTAACTATTGGCTCAGTGGCATACCCGGGTCGTGGGTCGATCCCCGCATCGGAATAAATATATGTATGGCCTACAGATATTTATTTATTACGAGTTTGGTAACCCCGCCAATCCATATTGGACAAACATGGTGAGTTAACGTCCGTTCCTTGAGAAATGGATGCTCAACAGTGGGACATATACGGGCTGTGTTTTTTTAAATATATTTTCTTTATTTTTGTATATACTACGTTTCTATTCCAATAGTAAGTCGTATTCATAAATCGGTTGTCCTGGCTTTGTAGCTTTTTAGATGATTCTTCTTACATATCTCTTGACCTAGTTTACTCGCACTATTCAAGATATTTTCCAGCACCTATGAGCTTAGTGCGCATAGGTGCTGGAAAATATCTTGTATACGACATAACGTACATTAGAAATTGAAAAAAGTATATTATTCAAGTCATTTAATAAAATAAGAGACTACAATGCTATAAACATAGCTAAATGACAGCTGACCCAGTGATAACTTCCGAGATATATCCGATGGGTTCCAATCCTAGACGAAAATAAAATTTTTTTAATTAAAACACAAAAATTAGTTTTCAGGTCTTTGGATGTAATGTTTGTGTGTATCTCTAATATCTGCTATAGTTTCCAATATAAAGTAGTGTCACCCCATTTCTTCCCGTGGGTGTCGTATGTGGCGACTAGGAGAGTAAAACTAATAGATAGGCAGCGGCGTCCACTTGAGTCATTAAAACAATACCGCGATCCCCAATCAGTCCGTCTAACGTAAGAAATCTGGAAACACCCCTCATTTTTGAAGGAAGTTAATATTAATTAGTGTCATCATCAATATCACCCTAACAGGGAACTTTCTATCACTAGCCTCCCTAAATAGGGAGTAGAGTTGAATAATATGTTTTGAAATCTTACTCATACCTAAATCTTAAACGCTCTCATAAATTCTACTTGATCGGTACTTTCCAAAACTTTAAAAAGATTTTCCTAATGATTAAATAACTTTTATATTGAGAACAAACTTTGGCTCATTACAGAAAGAATTTTAATTTACTTTAATTACCAGTGGTCGAAGACATGTATTTTTTGTTAAGATCTGTTTTAAACTTTCTTAAAAACGTCGATTCATTTTAAGATAATGAGTTGACTTCGGCAACTCATTGTCTGACGAAAATAATTAACCGCCTGACTCGACAGAAGTAAAATTACCCAAATCTCGGAAGTTTCATAAATCTTTAACAAACATCCACATCTCAAAGTGTTATTAAATAACATTTGAAGTAATAAATGCAAGAAACAAACCGGTGTGTAGTATAAATATAGTTTATAGTATAAAAATCTGTAGTTCATTTCGGAGTTCATTACTACTACTTACTTATCGATTTTATAAATGAAAGGTTTTTATATTTATATATATGTATGTAAACGATTCAATATACATACACACAGATCTCCATCTGCTACGAACTCGGCATGATTTTCATTGCTTCTTCCACACTCATTGCCCTCCTCATGCAAGCCCGCTGGTTGAGGGTACTGTTAACCTGGTCTTTCTTAAAAACTTCAGCAATTTGATCTAGGTATGTTTTCCGTATTTATCCCCTACCGATTCTTCCATCCACATTCGCGACGGTAATTTCTTTTGCCAGTCGTCTTTCATCTATCCTCCTAATGTACCCATATCATCTAGGCATCCCTTTCTCAACTTTTGTCACGACACTTTCTTTAACTCTACATCTCCACATCTCTTCATTTCTTATTCTATTCAAAGACAATGATATTCTTCGACACGCTCACACTTGGGGAACAGGTGACCCTTGGCAGATGACTTTGGGCTCGTGAAAAACTTTAAGATATTTAAGAAACCTTCGGAAGTTTTCAGAAAACATGTATAATGGATTCATTATAATGGATACAGACTTTTAGAAAACATTAAAATAAAAGTAAATAATCTGGCTCTAGGTTATATGGGAAGAAGTTCCCCTTATTGTTCAACGCCGGTAATTTATATAACATTAACTAAGTAGCGTTGCCGCCAGTAAACGCAGGTGCCAGCAACCACTGCCACCTGAGGGATTTACTTCGCGGACAACCACTTCTCACTCTGTTCTATGCTAATACCCTGTAATCCGTTCCCTGATTGTTATACTCATTAAAACATTTGATGTCACCTTTCTTATTAAAAGCTCTGTATCAAAGACGTATTTATAATTTAAATTATTATTATGACTCATTTAAACTATCATTTAAAGCATCAAAGTAACCATTTAAAGTGATTAATTTGAAGTCGACCGATTGGCTCAGTTGCGCGGCACTCCGTCCACGGAGTCAATGGTCGCGGGTTCGATTCCCGCATTGGAAAAAATATATATATGACTTTATAAATATTTATTCCGAGTTTGGTAATCCCCCAATCCCCATTTCCTTTCCTGCCCTTTCCTTTCTAAAGGATAGAGCTTTGCCTTCCTCTCCGCCAATCCACGGTCTGCCGTGCCAATGGATGCATGGCTAGGGGCGAGCCTAGTCGCAAGCGTGCCGACCGTCTCAGGGTCGGGCTCCCCCGGGTACTATGGTGCCTTACCTCAGCATGCAGGACTTTGCTGGGGCTGACCTTCATCCTCCCTTGCGGCTCGTGGGATTCACTAAAACGAATTTAATATAACCTAATTTGTTGAAAATGACGGCGACGTGGTTCGCCACCCGTTACGTCCTGTTTCTCACGAGGGCGAAAAGCGACTAATAGAGAGCCGTTTCGCTGCGATGAATGGTAGCGGATGGAGCTCTGTGGTCTCTGCCAACCCCTGTGGGGATAGGCGTGAATATAAAAAAAATTAAGCAACTTAAATAAAACCCTTACAAATAACCTCACGTGAGAATCAGCATGTTATAAATAAATGATAATCTTAGAGGCACGTTCATCGTAATTTTTTTCTGCTACTTCGAGACGTTAATTTTTTGTCGAAATAAACTTTTAACATAATTATAGATCATTTTTCCGAACGCTAAGTTATTTAACAAATGTGTACAATTTATGCATTTTTCGTATTTAAAAGTGTATTTACATTTTTTAAAAAGGTATTTACATTTACAATCCTCTGTGTTTCCGTTCTAAAAGACAGAAGCTCATGTAATTCTAGTCCATTTTCACTGTTTGCGGTAATGATGAGCTCACGGCCGTCTCTTGTTACCATTTATAAAGATTTTAAATGGTAAAACTGGTATATAAGTTATGTTAGCATTCATGTATAGTCTGTATTATATGGTTATTAACTTCGGCAACGGAGTGTATTTCGGAGATAAAACAAGAGGAACGACGAATAATACGCTTGTGTAAACGTTTTACGACGGCACGGAGTTCATCGGAGTGATGCTATCGAACGTAACGCTCTCGTTGCGACGAACGCTATGAACAAATTACTCTTCGATTTTCAATTGGAATTTTCTATCAAATTTGCCAGTCCGTCCCCGTCTCGTCCGTTGCCTTGTGACGGCTGAAAGACGTACGAGTACGCGTCCATTTTTTTAGGAAAGCGATTACAATGGCTTTCATAAACCAATCTAGTGGAAAATATTCCCTCTTATATTTCTTATAAAAATGTATTGAAATTTTAATAAACTCCATCTCCGTGTAAAAACGAAATTAAATTGTTAATGTTATTGAATGCCATAATTTTTAAGACGTAATCTCCGTAAAAGAAACTCGCTCCAAAAAACTTTCTATTCGTCATGTTTAGGTGTCTTCATTCACTTCATAGTAACCCTGAAATAATTACTGCTATATAACATGTTTCTTTTAAAAATTATCTTTCATAAGATTTTTTTTAAGAATAATCTCTTGTCTCCTTCATTTATTGCTCCCTTCCTCTACCATTATTTCCTTCTTCTCTTCCCAATACTTCACACTCCAATTATCTACATCTCATGTTTTGATATCTAACGCCTCTGCAGTGCCCTTAAATTAAAATTTTAAAAATAAAAAGGAAAAATTTTGGAGGTGGTAAGTGATTTTCCGTGGTGGTTGTGAAGAACGCGAATTCAATTAAAGTACTAAGTTAGATGCTATCAGGTGTTTAAGAAAGGCATCTTTTTTATTATATAAATAGGGTTTTTCAACGATACCGCATATTTTTGAGTGATAGTTTTATCACTCGATATTTTCAATGTTCGATGGAAACTATAACAGAAAAATATATAAATCAGTTCAAAAATTAATGTTACCTTAATAACTTTACAGTTATTATGAGTTATATTAAAAGCCTTTAATATAAAGCCCCAAAACAAAGTGTTGACAACGATTATTCAAATTGTTGTTCCATAATTTTTTTATATTTTTGTTTTTAATAGGTAATATTTCGATTGTAACTTTACCCTGAAATTGTAAACAAGAAATGTTACTCTCAGATAGCAGTATGTGTAACTTAATTCCTAACACTGCATGACAGAAAAGGTAAAGTTTAAATCGGCGTCATCAATTATCACAGGAGTTTCTTATATAATATAGACGAGCATTAAAAATGGATTTTTAAAATGTTATTCCATAAAAAGGAGGGGTATTAAAAAAAACTAGCCGTGCGCTTGATAGAAAATCCCATCGGGCAGACAGTCTTGTAATGAAATGGTAATGCTATATATTTGCAAATTTTTAAGCAAAACATCTGAATGGTAAAGAGTATTTTGCTAATAGAGATTATCTATATACATATTATTAAAACTTTTGCATAGGATCTAGACCAAAACATAGACGAGGTTGTAAGCAATACCCAAATTTAATTTTGAATTCGCCAATGACTCCTTTTGTAATTTTAGATTTAAACGCTTTAGACTTGTAGGCTCACTAGAACTTCCTTTAACGTAGGCGGCATAACAACGCACAAATCACATGAATAAATGCCCTGACACAGAACAAATATATTACTTACTCACCAAACAAATATCAAGGCGGCAAACTGTTATGTTTATATTGAAAGTAATGTCATATTTTTATAAATATAAATCAGCCTTACACTTTGTATTCTTTCTAGTTACATCTTAAAGACAAAAATATTTTTAAAAAAGTCTGAAATACCTTCAACACAGTACAATTCTTTGACACGTCCACTAAGAAAATCAATTCTGACATATTTCTCGAATTTTCGATGCAAATGCTTCCACGGTCACCTTTTTTGGGTCCTTTACAAGTTTTAAATGTATTCCAAACAAGTTTATATGAATCCTAAAAAAATAATTCATAAATATTGATATTTTGAGTATTTTATACCTTATAACATTTACAAGTTATTATCTTATTTCAGTGGTTTATTACTAAGATAATCCTTTATTAGAGCAGAAGAGCTCATCCCCGTAAGACATACTAAAATATATAATGTTATAATAAGAAAACTTTTCATCTTATTGAAATAAAAAATCGACTTGAAAAGATTTACACTTCCATGTGTCCTGAATAATATTGAACTGATGTTCTTAAATTTTTCTCTTGTGGCATGATAATATAGATTGTCTGAGCGAACCATTAATAATCATAAAATTACGTAAATTTTTATTATATCTCTGTGTTTCATTGTTACATTGAAATAAAATTTCCGGTAACAAATTGTATTATATTGGATATGCAATCCGAAGTGTGTCTAAAAAAACATATCTCATACTTTATTAAAAAAAAGTATTGCAAAACGATTCTGGTATATGTAACTATAACTAACATCATTATTTTCTAATTTTGCTATGATTATCGAACATTCAAATTCACTGATAAATTTGAACAAAGTTCTATAATACTGAATGTTTTGTATTTGCGGATATGCTTCATATTATGGTGCATGCTTTTTTGCTTCAACGATAAAGTGAAAAATTGAAAATATACATCTGCTTTATTTTCAATAAATTACCTTCACGCACATTTATACTCATTTTTTATCGTAAATAAGAAACGTCAAGTGCTATCATCCCTTGTGCTCATTATTTGTCCCTTGTCTGTGCTTTATTTCATCAAACTCGTTTACGGCGTTCTTCAGGGATTACGATACGACTCTACTAATGTGATTTCCTATTAAATTGCAACAATGTATTTTTCACTTTATTTTATTGTTTGTATTATCTAGTTTTTAGAACTATTGTTATTTTTTAAAGATATTATTTTTTAAAGTGCAAGCGCCGTGTATTTTTTTAGTTCTAGGTACGTACGTTTAGTTCTAACGTAGGTTACGTTCGAATAACAAGAGAACTAAAAAAACGCATATTATGTACAGTAACTCGATGGACAAAGCCTGGTTTTGTGGTTTCCAATGCTGTTTACTATTAAATGGTATGAAACTAAATGCATATAGTCTATTTTGTAGTGCATTCAGTGAGACGGCCAGTTGCATCTGAATTTGCCCGAAGACCCTCGACATATCTGTTTCCCGGCTTATGTGGCGATTGCTAGCTTAGTTGAAATTGAAATTAAATGAATAGCTTTCTTTTTATGTTGATTTTCTATTTATAATAGACTATTTTTGTAGAAAAATCACGCATTACGGCCCCACACAAGAGATCCCTGAGTCCTGAGTGATATAACAAACATAACAAGGGCCAACATCCGGAATCATAATAAGTATCTGTAGGCCAGGGCATATATTTAGCCTGATGCGAGATTCGAACTCGTGACCCTTGTTCAAAAAAGCGAACACTGCACTCCTGCGCCATTTAAAGCGTCATAAGAAAAAATATGTGAAAATAGTATGTGTTACATTCTTCCAGTTGTCATAAATCTTTCATATCTGTAATATCTGTCACATGTATGAGAAGTATTACCTACTGGCATTATTATGCACACATTGGTGGATACTCAATCTTTTGATATTACCAGAGCAGCAAAGTTATACTTGGTCGTAAATCGTTTGAATATTAGAGTATGTAGTTTTTTTGTCCTTTATATCAAATAGTCGAGTCTATGAGTATGAATAACATGTTCTTTAAGGGATTTAATACCACTAAATGTTTGTGTCTATGCTATAATCGTTTGCCCAGAATTGATATCAAACAGACACAGACGGAGTCGTATATCGCTATACTTGACGGTTTTGAATAGAAGAGCCATAGTAGAGAACGAATGTGAATTATAAACGAATGGAAATGGGAATAGGGAAGTAAGTACCACACTATCACAGAATATAGGTGTTAATTGGTTTTTCTTTTACTGCGTTTCGTACGATGAGTGAAGGGATCAAGAGACTCGATTATTTTCTCCTATACTTCTACTTCTTCTCTACCCTCCCATCAGTCACTTCTCTTCTCTCCCATCATTCATAACTTACTCTGTTAAAAAGGTCTATTTGGTGTTACTAGATGTCCGTGGATGGCTCAAAAAAGTTGATAAAGACGTGTATTCGTCCCGTTACATATATTCAAAATCCTAATACTGCTTTTAACGTCGACCGCTGTATATTTGGAAAGGTTCTCATATTTCCAACCACAGCAACGTTATTCAAATGGATATTGATGGTCAGTTAACATATTTTGACGCGCTGTGATTTATTTAAGCCATCAATTTTATAACTCATTATTCATATAAAGCACGTAAAGATTTGTCATCAATTATATTGGCGAACTTATAAATAATCGTTTTTATGACTGACTACAAGACTAATTATTAGCTTCTTAGTATTCTGTAGTATTGATGCTACAGAAAAATTGACTAATCATTACAAATATTATACACAGATTATCAAAGTTAATAATATCTTTATTGATATACCCATATATTCCCGTACCAACGCTTCCGCGACTCCTGCGGTGTCGTGGTTGTCCATGGGTGGCGTTGATTGCTTTCCATCAGGCGACACGCTTGCTCGTTTGCCGTCCTATCCCATAAAAAAAAAACCAAGTGTTGCAAAATTAGGACACCCACTAAAGTGAGAATGCTTAAAGAAAAAGAATAGATTACGATATTTAATATCGACCGCTGAATTACTTTAAGATTCATAAGTCTGTATGAGTAAATTTTATAGGAACAACAAAAAAAATATGTTCTTTCACTTCGAGAAATAAAACCATTGTTACTTTAGGTATAAAGAAGATATATTTTGGGGTATTTGATATATATATATATATATATGATATATATATACATATATATACATATATATATATATATATATATATATATATATATATCAAATACCTAAAATACCTTTTATACCTAAAGTAACAATATTTATCGAAGTGAAAGATATATTTTTGTTATATATATATATATATATATATATATATATATATATGAAGCATTTCTTCCTATGTGCTTTAACATTATCCATTAGATGTCATATGGATTTAACGTGATACCAACACAAGGAACTAAGATATGTTTTATTCTTAGCCTCTAATACGGTAGAAATAAATTTATTATATTTCTTGAGTAATGGCAAAATGTAGTGAGGAAACCCGTACGTTTAATGCTAACTTTGTAGACATGTTAAATCCGTTAGCAAATTCTTAAGCAACATAACGAATTTATCTTTCTATGCTGTGTTATATTAAGAAGATGCTTGTGCTCTTTGATATAAAATACATACGTGTACAACCTTCATAGGTCACCTACTTTTCTTCTATTGTGAAATTAATAAATTTAGTGATTTTTTTTAAAATCAATTAAGAATTCAAATACAAATTATTCTTTCATATTTTTTTAAGATAATGAGTACCCAAGTAATTTAAATAATTGCGTGTATTTAAAGTTAGCAGTCACGCGTTTTAATTTATACGATTTTACGTAAATACTTGCACATAATATTCAAATTAATTTAAAAATATTTAATAATTATTAAAATTATTATACAATGTTGTTTTAAACAAAAATCTCTTTAGAATTAGTTTCATGATTTATTTTACTTTTTAACCCTTGAAAATTTCTTTATTACTGTTCAAGATGAAGCTGGCAGCTTAAAACGCCAGTTTCTTGCTGACAGTTATAAAAAATCAATGTTTTCTTCTTTTAGTGTTTCTTTTTTTTTTCATGTTATTCAATTGTTTTACCAAATAAATTACGCAGTTTATCATCATAACGAATACATTTTCAATTATCACGTAATAAAATACGCAGAAAATATTAGCAAAATAACCCGGTAGCCGGTTACGCATCGCCCCTACAATAACAATAATAAATTATGCACCATGAAAATTTATATGTGAATTTATACCATCACAGTTTTGCTATGCAACAAACAATAAAATTTGAGGATATCAAATGTAATGAATAAATTAACATCTTCTATATGTATTTACATGACGACAATATCTGCACGGTTACGTGACGTGACACAATTAGCAATATTAAACTTCCGGTTTGACGTAATGCCTGCGTAGGTTTATGAAGTATTTTACTCCTAATTATTATAATTCATCTACGGCACCCTTGTCATATCAAATTTAAAATACTATTGCTTGTTTCTATATATTAATATATGAGGGTTTAATTTGAAAATGCTCTTTCGGATTTATTTATATGTGGCTATTGCATCCGTCGGATATAGAAAATAAAGATTTTTTATTCTACTTGTCAAAAAAACGAGATACCGAAATTAATGGAATGAAGACTTCTCTAATTAAGAGGGAGTTGTTTCATTGTCTTAATGTACTCGTATAGTAGTATTATTACTGTTTGGCTTCCTAGATTATAAAATTATTTTATAGGTTCACGTTTCATAATATTTAAAACAAAATTCAAATTTTAACATCTTTTATTGGTTATTTAATGGGTATATAATGTATTAATTAAAGATAAAAGCTGTAAAGTTTTATTATCTTGAAACAGTCTTGTATGCTAATATGTTTTTTTTATATTTATTTATGTATTGTTTTGTGAAATATTTGCAAGAAACTGTAAGTTAAAATACTTCATACTCATGGCCCCACACTAGGTTTCTCTCTATTGTTGGTATGTCGCAATGTAAACATACAAGTGACATGAATTAAGCAATCTTCATACATTAAACTTTATGCGCGCACAAAACCCAAGACTATTGGCTCAGAATGAGAACACTTTGCCACTGCCCGTTTTTGTTCGACTTTGTTATATGATTGTATCAAACCTTACCATTTTAATATATCAAATCCTACCATTTTAACATATCAATTCCTACCATTTTAAAAGATCAAATCCTGACTCTTTTTTTTCTGAATAAAGTCTAATTTTCAAACTAGAGGCAGATTAAGAAACAGCAATTCAAAAGTGTGTATTTTAAGAGTTCGCATTTATAATTATTATTTTATATTATTAGTATATCGAATAATATGTAAAGATACAAATAAAACTGTTGAGAACGATATTCATGAACTGTCTGAAATTACATCTAATATAACAAAAGCAAGTTAGCAAGCAGCCCAAGTAAAGTGAAGGATGGAAAGCCTCCGTTACCACATCGATAGACAAGTTGCTTCCTCCCCACTAACTTTAAACGTCGGTCTCGTCGCTGTCATATCTACTGAAACTTGATCTTTAGTCGCCTGCAGACTTCCCTTTCCTTATTCTATTATATTACGGGTGTACGTAAAAATGTTGATTGTCTAGTATACATAAATGTTTGGGAATAATAACTCCCTGGTCTTGATCAAGTACTGTTCAATCCAAAGTCATTGAATCATGTGGGGTAACCAAAATGTTTTCAATGTCTAGATGAGTAAGAAAGATCGTCTCAAACTTGTTTAAGACTGGATTTTTAACTAAGATCAAATTAAGTAAAACATAACATAAATTGACATGTTAGTTTTCAAGTCCGAATAGAAGCGAGCGTATATTCAGATGATAATTGGAAAAAAAGTAAAAAATTAGTGTTGCCAGTGGGCGCAGGAACAATCACTACACTTGTAGCTCCATATTAGGGTTCCCTATATCGTGACATGAACAAAAAGCTATATTAGAGTAGGTAAGTACGTTTAGTACATATAAATATTTGATGCGGGAATCGAAATCTCGACCATTATTGTATCAATATATTACACACACACTCACTTATATATATGTATATGCTATTAACAATTAGACCATTTAAAATGTCAAAAATTTGAAAATGTCAAATAAAAACACGGGTGTTTTCAACAAAGTAATATTACTAGAGGTAAGTTTCCGTGTTATATATTGTATTTAAACAAGTTCCCGTATATAAAAGTTACATAGCTGATAAACAAAACCAAAGTAAACCTTAAATTGTGTGTATTACTAGGTGTAGATGTTTTTTTATGAAAGTAATTTCGATTGCGGTGCATAAACGTTTTTATTTTATTTATCTGTGTCTAGTCAACGGCACGTAATTTATCCTTTGTACGTGTTCAGTAAGGCAAAAAACATTTTTACGTAAAGCCAGCCTATCGTTTTTATTTTTATATCATAGACTACAAATACGTGAATTGTTTCAGCTATCTGTAGCATACAGAAAGTGTAATCAATTTTAAATGGTGTTGTTTGTTGATAAATGTAAGGACTTGAGTCGGGCTATAAGCAGCACTAAAGCACTTATGAACGCTTGAAGTGTGATGAATGGGGGTGTCGCTAGAGGCGGCAGCGGTACGGAACACTGCACCGCTTTCCGCTCATATTTATATGATTGATAGTTAGATCGAATTAGCGAAAAATGTTGTGAATTAGAAATTTCTTACACATGTGTGTGTGTGTGTATGTTGTTTATCAGCTATGTAACTTTTATATACGGGAACTTATTAAATACAATATATAACACGGAAACTTACCTCTAGTAATATTACTTTGTTGAAAACACCCGTGTTTTTATTTATATGTATTTTTAGCTAACATTCTCAAATTGTTGACGTTTTAAATGGTCTAATTGTTAATAGCATATACATATATATAAGTGAGTGTGTGTGTAATATATTGATACAATAATGGTCGAGATTTTGATTCCCGCATCAAATATTTATATGTACTAAACGTACTTACCTACTCTAATATAGCTTTTTGTTCATGTCACGATATAGGGAACCCTAATATGGAGCTACAAGTGTAGTGATTGTTCCTGCGCCCACTGGCAACACTAATTTTTTACTTTTTTTCCAATTGAACTTGTAATTAATATGACTCTACTCCGTGGGTAGAGTACTTAACTAAGCTAAGAATTGTGTATTTAAAGCCTGGTCAAAACTAGAATTGGTTTAAAAACTCGAAAATTAGTTTTCGAGTCACTGAATGTAATGGACATAATATGTCCATTGTCTTTTGAAGATGCCGCATCCAAGTTCTCCCCCAGATCGTTATAAAAAATCTTCTAGGATAAGAGAGCATTTAGCCGGGAGATTGCCTTGTGTGTTTGCGCACACATATATCACTTTGTTTTTCGCATTGAGTAAAGATTTACAGCATTTGCATAAAGCGGATATTGAATTAACAGAACATTTGTTTCAAGGAAAATAATAGCGGGAATGCGAAACACATTGTTTGTGTAAGCCTTATCAAACTTTGGAGAAACCTAAAGAGCCCGATAATAAATTAGCTATTGTCTTTGAGTTATATATTTCAGCATTTTATTTTCTTCTCTGCGTAATATATTAACTCTCAGATTTGAAGGACGGCCGGCTGAAGGCTATAAAAAGTTAAACGACGACGCTGTAACGGAGCTGAAGCCGTAAACACTAGCAGTAGGCACGCTTTTATCTTTTACGTTACTTGCAAATGGAATTTATATTAACAAGTATATGACTTAAGATGCCTCGCAAATAGATTGTGTTAATACTGGGCTTTAATTAAATTTTTGTAGTTTCATTCCATTCAACCCAGAACCCTTCCTGTGTGGATCCTGGAATAGAATGAGGCCAACTCATATTTTTCGTAGGTGTTGTACGATTTGATAAAAGTATTTTTACTCTTTGTTAACTAATGAGTACACATATATATATATATATATATATATATATATATATATATATATATATATATATATATATATATATATATATATATATATATATATATATATATATATATATATATATATATATATATATATATATATATATATATATATATATATATATATATATATATATATGTATATATATATTAAGTTCTTAGTTGGTCACTTTCATGTTATGGG
Source organism: Baronia brevicornis (assembly GCA_031353405.1). NCBI lineage: Eukaryota > Metazoa > Arthropoda > Insecta > Lepidoptera > Papilionidae > Baronia > Baronia brevicornis. The sequence goes on along the minus strand of JASFAT010001699.1, from coordinate 78,495 downwards.
CCAAGCATTCCGGGTTTGACCTCGGGAATGTCGGAATAGTTGTCATTCCTGTTCCGAGGCAGGTGGAAGGTTATTATTGTCTGAGCTTCGCTAAATTGTGCTATATATAGTGAAGCGTGCTTTAGTTTATGTGTAATATGTTAATTGTCACGCTCGCGACATGCTGTAATTGAGTTGGATTATATTGGGATTAAACAACAATCTATTGAAAATAATTATATGTAGCCAATATCTGATGTAGAGTATAATCTAATTTATACATGTACGTAATATAACTGTTGAGGATTAGTAAATCATATAAGCGTACAATAAAATATCATAATTATAGCCGTTTACAAATTTTACCTAAGAAAACTATTTAATAAATTGTTTCTTGTGTTTGTATAATATTAAGAACTTATGTAAGAATTACTAATTGACAGACAGAATTACTAATTGACTGACAGAGTTCCGTTCAGAGAAGGCAAGGTTCTGTGAGAAAACGTTACACACAACCATGAGATGACCGCTTTTTAGTGACTCAGGCGCTGAGGAACTGTAAATGCAGTTACATAGACCTCAAAAGAAACCTTGAAGAGGAACGAGGAGCACAAGTTAGCCTATGTACTGTAAGGAGGAGGCTTTGTACGGCTGATATACGCAGTCGACAACCAGCATGGTGTCTGTGTGACACCATCAAAAGCCTGGTGGAAAGCATGCCATAACGATTACATGCCGTCATTGCTGAATGGGGAGGTCATACTCGTTATTAATTTTTAATACCTTTTTTTATTAAAGTACCATAAAAATACTCGTAGCCTTAATTTCACTATACCCATAAAAATGTCCATTTTTACACGGATTTATGTTAGACTAAAACACCTCATGCACACACACACACACACACACATACACAGAAATACTAAAAATATTAAACTTATCCATAGAGAAGCCATTTACTGTAAGGTGGCCTTTTTTTGCAAAAGAGTAAATAACACATATAGTAATATCAAAATCTGCTCTGCTAATAATTTAAACTGATATTTTTAAAAAATATATATTCTACATGTTTAAAGTATGATAAGCGAATAAGCGAAAAAGGTTGAATTTATACAAACATCTAGATACATTCATACCCTCTAGTGATGGATCGCTCCTCGTAATTTCCAATATCAAGATTGTTTTGTTGCAGGTAATAAAGTAAACAGTGATGTACGAAAAAGATGCGTAGAATATGACTTAAAATTAAAAGTGCCTGGAACAACTTTATCTTCTTCTTTTAAGGGAAACCCAAATCTGAATTATAAACTTAGACGTTGAAAATTGATTATAACAATGAATAAATTTGTTGTGAAAGTAACTTAATAAGTATTCTGTGCTTTATTAATTTATAAAACACATAAAACGTGTTTTTCTCCAAATAAGATTTTCTTAAAGGCCTTACTCATATTTTTTTTTGAACTACTACGGTACATTTTTGTGTTTTTATTCTTTGATTTTTAAGCTTATATCACGCTTTAAGACAAGGTACATTTTTAGTGTTAGTTAAAACATTCATGTAATTTTAATATTATTATTAAAAGCTAAGAATATTCTTTTAAAATTTTTCAAACCCATAATTTTTTTTGTAGTTTCTCATTGTAGATAGAAAAACGAAACACTTTTTTGTTTTTCTATTTAAAGTACGAAACTAAAAAGATAGTGAGTCATGAGATTTAATTGAGCGTAAGGAATGCGAAGAAAACTTTTAATTCGATTTAAAAAAAATAATCAAAGTTTTCTAAATTATAGAGTTTTCTAAATTATAAATTAATATATATAACTCAAACCCTTCATATATTATTATAACATATAGCGCAAATAAAATTTCTTATAAGCGTTTATAAGAAATTTAGTTTTCGTTCTTGGTCGTATATTTATTTAATGTTGAAACGATTGCTGAGCTGAGAAAGGTTTCAAATTTAAACGTAGAGCATTGCACTTAATATAGGTGGACGGATATCCTTATGAATAATTATGGGTCGGAGATTGATCGAAGGCCCATTGAAATTGAAGCAAACTTACAAATGGTGGGAGCGGGAGTTGTAGGCGTTTTGTAAGCGATCCGTCGACTATCGGCAGTTGCAGCCCGTACCAAATTTACATAATTAATCTGTGTCTGCCGGCAACAACGGTACTTTGACGCGTTTCCATTAATTAGCGACAATTCGGCAAGTCTGCGCATACTTTCCGTACAATTAACCACTGTCCGCGGTGATTTGCGATAGAACTTTCTGTATACCTTTTATGTAACCTTCACTTAATTCAAGTGATTTGAATAAAGTTAGGCATATATTTTATAAATGTAGCGATATATTTTTTAAAGATATATGCTGCTCATTTTCTTACATGAGTATCATTTCCTCCCGATGTCTTTGGGATTGTACATTAACCTATTGAACTATATAGTTCAATCATTTAAATATTTAGAAAGAGGAGTACACAGATGATTCCAGATTTGCGATTGGCATTAGAACTAAAATAGAAATTTTGAACTCTCACATAACTTCAAAAAAACAAGCCTATACATACCTAAAAGGCCGGCAACGCTTCCGCGACTCCTGCGGTGTCGCGGTTGTCCATGGGCGGCGTTGATTGCTTTCCATCAGGCGACACGCTTGCTCGTTTGCCCTCCTATCCCATAAAAAAAACTCCCTTTATATGATCGACAAAGATTGGTGGATTAGGTGAAACATTCGAAATGTGGTGTTGATGTCGAATGGAATGAGAAGAGAGACAAAGTTACCAATGAAGAAGTATTAAAGAGAACTAAAAAGAAACGCCAAATTTTTCCCCACAATGAGAACAGCACGGGACCTTTGATTGGGTATTTGATTCGTAATAACAATTTTATTTTAAATATCATAGAGGACAATTGAAAAGAAAAAGGAAAGACCACGAAGAACCTTTACTGACCAGTTACGAAAACTCAAAAGTGAAGACATATAGAGATCTGAAGGATTTGAACCAATGAAAAATGAAAAGAACTTTATCGACAAGCGATGGCAAGTTATGGATGGATGGAACATTAATTTGGCAAGGCCAATCACCGGGACATCCAGACATGGAGAGATATCTGCAGGTCATATTTATTTTTATCTTTCTATACATGACTTGAACTTGTAACCGACTCCTAAAGTGGTAACTTCATGACTGAGCCATTTAGGTCGTTTTACTAATTGTCGTTTTATATAATCATATTAACAGTTAACAGTGTGCACAATATGGAATCAGACTAACTTACAAGGAATTAAGATAAATATGTAAGCTGTGTATCATAATGTATTTTTTTTTGTAATTTATTTGTATTTGTAAGAAAAATGAATATTGTCATATTCATTATATGTAGTTTGTTAATAAAATGATGAAGATTAATATTATTTTTAATGTTATAGCAAATTTAATTTGATTAAATTTTATTTAACATCGTTTTTATTTGTATTGTGCATTGTACACACGTACGAGTATGTAGGAACTCTGTTGTATGTTGGCGTAAGTTAATTAAAAATATATCTGTACCTGAAGTTGATTGGATGAATTTCGTGTAGGGATCACTATGCGTCAGAGATGAACGTAATCTAATTTAGTTAATGGAAAACACAAGCTGTAGAGATAGTTTTGCGCTACCCATCGCTAACACAGTCAGCTCAATCCTTAGGAGTGGGGTTTAATTTAAAAGACTGTAGTTTTGCGTTGCATAAAACTGGATCCGTCTTCTTAGGATTTATTATATAATACTATTAAAAATAATTGTTTGCTGTGACATGTAGACTACAGTATGTGAAATAAATAAGGGATTATTCGGAGTTTTCCTGCTATTAATTCTGTACAGCTTTATTCCGAAATAAATAAAATATGTTATTAGTTAGTTGACTTATGAATCTGAAATCGTAAAAAATTCACTTCTTTATATTAAAATAAATATGGAATTCGTGGATTTGAATGCATGCAAAAATATTTTCGAATATTTATTTGATCAGTTTATTTTGTTATAGGTAACTGCATCGCAGCTTCTAAAAGCTTGATTGGTTTTGTTTCTATGGAACTCAATTTAATTAACAGGATACAATATTGAATACAAATTTACAGAATACAAATTTGAATCTGATTTATTTATGTATTGGCGTAGGTACTCATAATGAGCGTCCGTCTCCGGCTTTAAGTTTCGTACCTATTTTAGATAGAGTATACGATACTTTTCCTATATTCTACTCCATTTATATAGATACTCCATTTATATGATTATAGTGTCGTGCGGTTATATATTATATTATTTGTAAGTATATCTTCTGTAGATAATATATCTAATATCTATATAGATAGATAGATATATTCTTTATTGTACAACAAAAACAAAGTTATACTTTTGTATATCTATTTCGAAGCCAACGTAAAGAATCTGTATTTTGAAAAGAAGCATTTTACTATAGAACTTATTTAGCAATTTTTCTGTCATGTGAGGTAAAATTTAACAAAAACAATGCATAAAAAATATAAAAGTATAAATGTAATATTTTTTTACGCGTGCATGTATTTTTATGCGCATAGCCGATTGCGTACGTGTGTCGTTTGCAGTTCGATATAAACAAGTGTGTACGTAAGTACATATGTATCGGTTCGGTAAGGGGTTCGGAAAGTTCTATTTTTCCCACGGTGACGAGCCACATTGGGAAAATGTTTTCTGTTTCAGTTTTTCTTTATATCTGTTATTATTTTCTTTTCTTTTCCGTTTTTCGACTTTTGATTGCTATTCTGATCTATTCTTGTTTTTTGGAAAATCTCTATTAGTTGAAGGGGAACGATCACAAGGAAAAGATGGGCAGACGACACTGTAGAATAAGCAAGTTAAAGATGGAAGAGACTTTTACCAAAACAGAGATCCCACAATAGAAAAAAGAAATCTAGCAAAACTTAACAATAAAAAAGGGTGGGGAAATAAAGCTATAATAATAAAAAATGTTAATCGGAAATACCGCTGAAGGTTTGAGTAGCTAGTTCCACAGAATAGTGTTGTGTGGAAAGAAGAATCTTTACTAACTTTTATATGAACACGAAGCGTAAATTGGGAATGAATCTAACATAATGTAGTCACTATACAGAAAGTTTTGAGTTTGAATTTCGACAACCCACAGTCGCTTTTATTAAAAGTTACAGATCATGGAGCTTAATGCGATTGTCGATATCTCGGTATTAGCACTAGTGGCTGCATAGATTTGGGGAGCTTGTAAGTTAGTCGAATTTCAGCTGGTCGTCTCGAGTGACTTCCCCGTCACTGTAGCTACAAGTCATTAGGATTAACTTCTGAACGGGCTAGATCGATTTTATCGCCGGAATAAGTTAGGGTTTTTTGTTATAAAATTTTCTAAGTTTATTTTTAAGTTTTTGATCCAATCTCATTTGAAAATTGTCATTTTTTAAACTAGTACAGTATCTAAAATCGATGTGTTTCAGCCAAACAATGTAAGGTTACGTCACGTTATAAGGGATTTGGATATCTAAATTAATAAAACTCAGGATATTCTCACTTTAGAAGTAAAATTGCTTTCTGCAAGTCGTGCCTATAGAAATAAATCTTATATGGAAATTTATTCTTCAACGCAAAATCTTATTAAGAATTAGTGATTATCTGGGAAGCATGAGATTGGAGTCGACGCCAAGTCTGCGATGTTTACGTAAGCCGTTTAATCGTCCATCGCATATTTAATGTTAGGCCTCCTCACAAGCCGAGGGTCGGTAATAGGGTAAAAGGAAACTTAGAGGGTCGCCCTTATTGTTACAAACAAGTCGTGCGCCCGGATTGCACACAGGTAGTGTCAAGGCTCATTAAGTTTACATTTACCGAATAATTCCCAATGCCCACAATAAACAAGACGTAAGTTGGAGACATTTTAAAGGGAATGGTAGGGCAATCGATTTAACCACTCACTGAACACACATTCAATTACGAAGTTTTAATATGTCTGGCGCTTTTAATTCTAAACTTAATTAGTTGGGTTAATTTACTCCACTGTTTTTGCCATTTATTTTAGAAGTGATGAGTGAAGAAATTAAATGGTTGAAAATGACTTGAAACATTACTTCAGGCTCAGTTCCGTTTTAATTTTGGTTAAAAATACCCGTTTCGTTATTATTATAAAAATCGAAGGGTATACAGGTTGTGGATTTTGCCTAGTATGTCTGTCTGTCTTTTTATCTCCTTATTTCACATAGAATATTTTATAAGAATTTGTATGAATAAAATATTTATAGAAAGTCAGACAAAAAGTGTTCGAAACTACGTACTATCTCAGGAATAAAAGTTGTATGATTCGGAGGATAATTTTATTATTCGATGCAGTCCAAGTTTTCTTAAAATATGCGGTCGTTGTCATGCTACGGTCGATTTAGTTCAAAGCTTAGCTGTCACTATTGAAAATCTTGTTGATTTGAATGGATTCAATTTTACGCAAGCGGAAAATTATTATGGAATTTTTCGTTTAGCTTTCTTCTTTTACAATTTTAAATATATAATTATAATATGCATATATGTACATATTTAAACAATGTTTTTTAATAGTTTTTAAATATAAAATATTAAAAAAATCGTAAAATTCAAATGTTATCATATATGTTTTTTATGAAATAGGAAGGCCAACAAGCAAGCGTGTAACCCGATGGAAAGCCATCAAAGCTACCCATAGACATTCGCAGTACCATCGGCGTTATAGAAGCATCGACGGCTTTTGTTAAATGTGTAGGCTTGTTGTTTGATGTTTTCAATGGTATAAGTATTATATATTCTGTTGGGAAGCAAGTTGAAAGAAAGCTCAAAAATATATTTATATACTATTTGAACAATATGAAAAAAAAATATTGGTAGGAGAAGAAATATCTTTTTCTTCTCTATAAAGTCAATGTTTTCGACTAACTTACAATTCAAAAGGATATAAAATAATTCTAAAATTTACCGTAGTCAGCTAAATTACAGAGATAAAATATTGCTTTAGATTTTTTTGGGATAAATTGAATGAATACAAGTATTTTAATTAATAATAAAATGATAACTAATTTTTTCAATCTATAGTTGTTAGTTTCTGGATACGGAAATATTATAAGTCATTTCCAAGTGTACGAAATGCATTTACATGTCTAAATACTCTCCTCCCACACGATGGACTAAAACCTTGTTACAATTGGAGATGCATTTGTATACAGTGTCGGAGTTTCAAGTGACAATATCGTATGAATGTAAATTGAATTTGTGTAAAATGGGATCCTACTATTTTGTTCAGGTTACAGTTATTGCAAATAAAATAATATACGAATAACATGGATCTTTTGATTTCAAAAGTTGTCGCTCTTAATTATGGGAATATTAAGGGAATAGTCATCACTTAATAGGTTAGGAAAAAAGTTTCTTCGCATTTATATGAAACTTAAGACATTTTTTAAAAGTTTGTGCTATTTTGTAGGTAGTGACAGAGGAGAGAGAGGTAGCCGTTGCTGTAGAAATTTTGGGTCTTCTGTTCAAAAAAAACGCGACAGGCAGTTTTGGCAGTTCTCTTTTGATGTTAATCTGACACTGCCTAAAGAATTCTGCACAGACCAAACCGGTGAAAATATGAAGGGGCAGAGTCAGGGCTGTATGGCGGATGCGTCAACACATCCCAGTCAAACTCTCTTAATTTTTGCTGAGTAGGACTAAATATGTGAGGTCTAGACCCTTTCTATTGATCAGTTCCGGCCTCTTTCTATCAATTTCTTACTATAATCTCATCAGATTTTGGCAGTAGTATGGTCTATTTGATTCAGCGAAATAGTATACTTTCAGAAGGCCGACTAATGGACTTGTACTGGTTTAATTCGACTTTTTCATTGTTTTTATAAAGGAAACTTTTTCATTTATTTAAACCGTAATTAATGCTACGTCAACTTGTGAATAGGTTTTAACATACACATACCGCACTGTAAAACCAAAAGAAACAATAAAAAAACATTGAATTTGAATGACAATTATTATTATATTCACATGTTTAATGAAGTATATGGCTTATATATAAAAAGTGCTGATTCAACGAGCGTAGGCAATATATGCATTGAGTGCGCGTAGCTCCCCCGCACATGGGACCGATTTCGAGTTATTATCCATTTGTACGACGCGACACGGAGATAGTGGAGCGAAGGATAATATACAGTCTATTATAACGCTTTGTCTGACACGAATAGTACACACATACAAGTATTCACTTAATGACTGCACTGGTGGTTGCTTTTCATATTAATATTGCAAGACACGCTTTAAAGACGAAATTAATTGTCTTAAGTTTATATTAGTAATTTGTTTAGATTATTTCTCAAAACATGCCTTAAGTTTGTGTAAACGTTTTTAGGATTTTATTTTTTTATGGATGTTTAAATATACGACTTGTAATACCGCATGTATTACCAAATCACTTTTTCGTTATTAAACAGTACATTATAAGTAAACCTTCAGGTTGAAATAAGCCAGGAACTAAAAGACTACTATCTGGTTGAGTATGAATTATGCAATGTTTGGTACAAATACGGTACGGACAGTATAGTGAGATGTTGCGCAGGGCGATGACTACGACGGAGTGGCCCGGGGCCTGTCAAATGGCCTAATATGTTTCATACATTTATAGCCACTATTGATAATTAGGACATTCAGATAAAATACAATATTTAATGTTTCAATTGTTTTATTTAGTATGGTATTTAGGACAAAATTAAATGATGTTGGGTATACATACCGTATGCTACGAAATAGTGTCCTCATAGTAAAATTATACTTCTATAGATATCATGACATAATACCTAAAAATTATTACCTTAATACCTCAAAATAGAGACCTATGTTCAGCACTGGACTGCCACATGCACACGATGATGAAGTGACTTATATATAGCTTAAAAAGCAGAGAATAAAAAAAATGATATACGTATAATTCTTGTGGCGTAGTTATTTGAATAAGTATCAAGAGAAGTATACTTTTTCACCGCGCCAGCGATAATAATGACGCTATTTATCAACGACTCGAAAGGGTGGGTAATTATTAACGTGATATTTTGGCGGTTTCGTTTGTTTACTTACATTTTCGCGTTGAATTTTTCGTAGTAGCGTTCGGACGGTCGGTTATTTCGTACGACTGTGGGAGGATGACTCCGAATGATTTATTGTCGCGTTGAATATGCATGTCGAGATGAAAAATGATGAGTAACGTGCGACTGGTTAGCGTGTGGATGGAACATGTCGCATTGCCATCGGGCCGCGTAGTTGCATGCCGCGTATGTTTTTAACGTTGCTATGTTGTAGACGCATCATGCGAAAGTCATTAAAAAGAGAAATCGAAAAAGAGTTTTTCTAGATCACATATACTAAACCTTTCAAAAATTTTCATGCTTCTTTTTTAATCCTTAATTAATTACATTCAATTAATGTTAGTTGCAACTACGCCGTTCTTGTTTGTTTTAGCAAGGTATTAAAATTGAAGTCGTATGCATGTAGCGCTGAAGTACAAAGGCTTGAGAATATCGGATTCCGACGATGTCAAAGATCACTAACAAAGGATCATAAGTTGTGGTATTCACGTATTTCGAGTGTATTCAATGAAAATGTGTTATTGAGGACCACAAAGATTGTTTATCTTCATAAATACCGATCTTTGTACGCATGAATTTAATTTGAATTTATTGTGTCTGTTCACTGAGCATTTAAAAGTTTTAATACAACTCTGAACCGCTTTTAAAATTTACGAGGCGACATTTACGAAGTACATTCATACTAGACGAAACTTATAGCTACATAGTTTGAGGAAACAATAGCGGATAAGTTTTGCTAGGGGTGCAAACAGACCCCTTCCCCGCCCTTCTTCTCCCGCGATGTCTTCGTTTATTAATACGGGTGCGAAATGTTTCAAGTCTTCCTTATAGCTAGCCTGCTCTTTAAACAAACCTATTTACTTGTATCCCTATTTTTTCGCATTATGTGCTTTTGTAAATTCTACAAGCGGAAGAAAATGTAATTGAACTAGTTGTCACGGACAATTTTAATAAAATTCTATTTTTTGATATTGCAATTATAAGAACATTTATCAATTATTTTGATGTAATTTTTTTAAGAAATGCAGGCCACTCTATTTCAAATAGATCCCAATTACAGTTTCTTGCCATACCAAATAGTAAATTATATTTTTTTCACTATTCAATCATCAAGATGCATTAAAAACTGGAACAGGTATTACTGTCATGTATCATAAGCCTAATGCCCTTTGCTGCGTTACCTGATTTTCTACTTTATGCATTCGTTTTCTACCAGCGCCCCAGTGCAGATTGTTGCTCGAACTGTATGGTGGGCATCCCACATTATATTGAACAGAAAATCTGGATTGGAGGCCAAACCTGCCTGCCTAGTGTGGTGATGTCAGAGAAGCAAACTTATTGCTGAAAAAACACTCTTTAATTTTTGTTTAAGTGGATATTTTTTCGCAAATCACTACAAATGTTAAATATCATTAATTGTAAATTTGTAAATATTCAATGAAAAACGTTACTAATACCAACAAAATCCTCGTTACTATGGGTTAGAAGAATAATGATACCATCATAATTATAGTCAGTAAATATAAGTTAATTAAAAATTAGAATTTCAAAAATTACTTAGCTAAGATTCGATTTATTAATGCAAACCGATTGTAAATTACAATTAAATATTTTATTGCATGTGTTGATGATATATGAAGATTTTATTGAATAAGATATACGATGCAATATTTATATTGATGTTATTCCATCCTAATCGGCTACGACTTTAAGTGTATGTAAATATAGGAGGCTTTGTACGAATACTCCTTTATTAAATAAAACGATTGTTTTAGACACGACTGGCGAAGAATACGGATACAGTATCTGTGGGACACGATACATATTCCTAAAATTTATTCCCTGAAAACTATTTATTGCGTAAAACAAATGTAACTTTCATCAGATCTACTACTCAAGTAATGTTGAAGTCTATGGGCGACGTTGATTGCTTTCCATTAGGTGACACCCTTTTTCGTTTGCCTTCCTATTACATAAAAAAACTAGACTCAGAAGTAGGTATTGAGCCAAGCGATCATCAATTAGTTTGAAAGTGGGAGTGATGTACGAGGACATACTCATACAAGTTTGTGAAAACTACTATATTTTGTTCTACAGTATTTCTAGTTATTTATATCAAACATTGGGTTCTAGTTGTTGCGTGACGTTTGCTTGCTGCTTCAAAACTTGTAAATTAGTGAATCGCAAAGGGCTGTGTAATTAGTGAATCCAGTTGACAAAAGCTTAACAGCGTTTAATCTTTGTTGGAAGCTTTTGTGAAATGAGTTCCACTGTTGTCAGTAAAAATTACACCTCAGCACGATTTTGTCGACAATATTGAGAGAGGGTTTTTGCAGGTTATCCTTTGTACTAGTTCACAGCTAATACAACTGTAACACTTCATTGTTGAACCTTGGTCTCCCTTAAAATTGAAGGGTGTTCACGTACTCGTCATCGGATTGGTGGTTTGTGTTACTCAGCTAGACACATGCTGTCATCTGTTGGTATATATCTATTCCGGTAATAATCAACATTTTTACATTTAAAATAAAAAATATCTCAGGAAGAACCTATCAGATCCATTTCGGAAACAATTTCGTGGGTCATTGAATATTTTGGTCGTTTAAAGTTTCTCTACAATATATTTTTTGCCGTGAGTGGACTATGGTAAATTCCAAACACCATTGGATGGACAGCAGCGTCTATCTGAGAACAAAAACCAATCTCCGGTCTCTAATTAGAAAGGAGAAGATCCAAAAGTGGACTGTTGCGGCTGTATTGGTTGTTAATAATACTATAATATACGAAAAAAAATGATACAGGAAATTCAGTACAAAGCGATTAATTCATTTACTAGTATTAACAATGTTGTATTTCCTGTTTTGTCGCCATGTATGCATGTATGTGTGTGTGTTTTATTTTAATAAAACTAGCGTTAATGTTACTATTGCCATAGAAATAATTACGTTTTCAACGTGTTAATAATTTAAGTTTTTAAATAATGTTAATATAAATTATCAACTATACTTTGTTGATATTAAATAGGATAATTTTATATTTCAGTAAACTGAAAAGCAAAAGATATACAGTATGAATTACGTTTCTCTGTAAAAGAATTTTAAATAAAAAAGTCTAATGATATCTATGAATGTGTAAAGATACATATGAAAAAAATTTTTCATACCAAGTGTATTTTTCAATAAAGCCGACCATGTGTAAATCAGATTGGGGAACCAATGAGTTCATAAAATATTTAAAAGTAATATTTTGTAACAAAAGGGAAGTACGAAGGAGGCTATATCTCAGTCATATATATTCTTCTTTAAGAAAATGTGTGATATTTTTCCCTTAAGGTACTGTTCAATACAGAATGTTATCGATTAGGCACGTCGATGTATTTATTGGAGTTTTCTTCTGTAACTTGAATGTACTGGATGGTTCTGGAAAGTATCATACTTTCACAGAAGAGCGACCTCTAAATAGAAGATCATGTTCAGAGATCGGTGAGAGCTGTAGACCTATCCTCTCTTCCCTTGCTTTTTAAATATTTCTTTCTCATTTTTACCCGTTCTTAAGGTAAGCAACGCATCTGCAATGTGTCTGCTGATGCAGGTCATCTCAGGCTACGGTGATTACTTAATTTTGGGTTACTTACTTGTTTGCTTCTATTACTTTCTAAAACAAAAAAGTTATAATTGTTGTTGGCATATTTAAAAGGAAACTTAAGATTAGCAACGCTCTTAACTTTACTACATTTAAAAACAACTCCGAATACACATAGTGCTTATGTTAGGTAAAATGATTCGCGTTATAAGTCTAATGGTAAATTATGCCACCTATGAATTTATTAATTAAGTATTTTATTTAAATATATTTACTGTTGACAATCGATAAAATCTAGGTTAATAGTTTTGGTACTTTTTATTCACTTAGGCTTTATGACCCGGGTTTTTTAAATACTGGAATATATTTTGATTAAAAAATTAGAACACATTTCTGAAGTAAATTAACAGTTTCATAAACAATTTTTAATAGTGGGCATGTATACTATATTCGATAATTCTTACTTGATAGACAAAAAATCGGTTTTAATTAAAATAATCTAAAACGTTTACCATGTATATACAGTCAGACAGTTCTCAAACTATACTATTGTTTTACTAGTTATTTCAATTCCATTGCCGAGACACGTTCGGAATAAATTAAACTGCAATTTGGGGCCTTTAATATGGAGTGTTGTTGGCGCTATTGGCATATCACAGCGCGTGGCCGTACGATATGAGCAGCATTCGAATGAGTACACAAAGGGCGGGCGGGCGGTCAGTCGCGCCATGCCATGCTGCCATTGGCGCATGATTGCTGCACATACACTCTGGGGAGTGTGCTGCGTTACGAAACTTTGATGAATTCAGCATTCTAAATTTTTATGAATAAATCAGCATTAATATGACTTTTATTTTTATTTGGTTAACTAAAACATTTAATTACAACGATATTGTTGTTTTATAATGGTTTTGCGTGGAGGCACACGCATATCTCTCACTCTCCTATTACTTCTTTCTTTCCCATAATTTCCTTCTTCCTCTTCAATTAATGACATCGTTATGTTCATGGGCGGCAATGGCTTGTGATCCGTTTGCTTGTATGCCATGGGCATTTTTCATAAAAATATTCTATAAAATATATAACCAATCCATCGTATATCGTATGACGTCCAGTTCCGCGGCCATCTGGATGAAAAGGCCAAGCTGGTCTTGAAAATGCTGGGTGTGCTCAGTAGAGCGAGACAGTATTTCACATCTGGCCATTGCCTCCAACTGTACAAGGCACAAGTCAGGCCACACATGGAATACTGTTCTCACCTCTGAGCCGGGGCTCCCCAGTATCAACTTCTTCCATTTAATCGCATTCAAAGTCGTGCGATTCGAATCGTTAATGACTAAGATCTCACCGATCGGCTTGACTCTCTAGCGCTGCGGAGAGATGTCTCATCTCTCAGCATTTTTTACCACTTCTATCATGGGGAGTGCTCCGAGGAATTGTTTGGAATAATTTCCGCCGCCGAATTCCACAACCGTATAACTCGCCGTAAAGAAAAATTTCATCCCCACCATCTGGATGAGTGGCGATCGACTACGGTGCGTTTCTCCCGTAACTTTTTTCCACGCACCACCAGTTTGTGGAATCAGCTACCCTCGGCAGTTTTTCCAAACCGCTACGACATTGGAACCTTCAAAAAACAAGCCTATACATACCTAAAAGGCCGGCAACGCTTCCGCCACTCCTGCGGTGTCGTGGTTATCCATGGGCGTCGTTGATTGCTTTCCATCAGGCGACACGCTTGCTCGTTTGGCCTCCTATCCCATAAAAAAAAACCAACTTATTTTAAGAGAACAGATGGACTCCACATATGTACGTATATCTGTAAGATGTTTGTAACGTGAAACTGAAAATGTAGGATTCTTGTCGGTGTTCTCATTGTCTTGTCTTTCACCTATATAATATTATCATGTACATGCCGAACTTCATTCGAGGTAACGAGGTAGTGCGGTGTACACATACATAACAGCGTTATGGTCATGCTTTTGTATTTTTAAATTTAATAAAATGAAAATACGTATCCATAGTAATGTACCTACCGGTTTTTATTTCTATTTTCTAATATTCAATAAAAGTTTCCGTGACTTTAATTTGAAAGCTTGAAAATGGGATTTCGATTAGAGCGTTAGTTGAAATCCTACTTTGAATTATTTTCTGCGTTGTATTTATATTTTAATATTGAACATTAAAATATAAATACAGTTTATCAGTGGACTACTACAGGCTTCTTTGTTGATAACAATTTCACGGATTTAGGTTACTTATAGAAGTTTCCAAACACATGATAAAACCTCGTTCTAACTAGAAATATTTGAGTGATTGGTACATGAAAGGACTTCGTGTCGATTTAAAAAAAAAATAATTACATTGGTTGAAAAAAGAAACAAGATGATGTTAGATTAAACTTAAGTTATTCTTTAGTGTATTGTATAATTTAATTTGTTTAATAAATGTTTTATTCCGGTCCATTCCTTTTTAGTGCAATCTGTTTTCAGGTCCAACTTAAACAATGCAGCTTTAACTGTGGCGTGTAATGTCTTATCGTTTTAGCTCAGCCCGGCGAAACTACGGTACTTATACCTGCATTTTACTAACGTTAGTTCAATTATATTCATCTCTGATGAGATACTAAATAATTTTATAATGTTCCCTGTGATTTTCTCTTTCGGAAACTGCTTTTTTATTATTCGTAAAACACACGATTCAGCTTAATTTTTTATCGTGTTCAATATTCATCTTGATTTTCGTGTAGAATACATTAAAATTCATAACGCGGCTGTTATACCCGTCAACATCTGGCGCCCTTGGAGGGTTATCATCTCAAACTGTGAGAAATGCATTAATTAATTTAAGTATTTTGTACTTTCACATCATTCCGTTGTATGTTTTTGATTAAAATGCTCAATACTTTTATTTATATTTTAAAAAAGCCTTGCATATGATATTATAAATAACATCAAAATTTATATAAAAACGAAAAAGAGATTAACTTAGTACTTAAGCGAGTTCTTATAAATGTTAGGTCATAGCTATAAACAGCTATGACCTTAAGAAAAAAGGCGGAAAATATAACTTCATGTTAACTTGTCCAGTTAGCAGTATGTGTTGCCAACTTCATTTCGTAATGGTTTTCACTGTCAGTAAAAACTAGATGACACTAGACAATTCATAATTGTTTATTGTTAAACTTAAAACATTCACCTATCACTATAAATTTAGTTAGCGTAGCATTGCCTTTTTAACTTTATTCAATTTGCTATGTTTTTAAGATACATTATTTTTGAACGGCCACGTCCAAGCGTAATTTGCGTAGACAGCAAAAAATATTATAAAATGGATTTTTAAATTTACTTTTTAAACTTTTTACAATTGCAGCCTTTGCAGCTAATGTAATTACTTTTTGCTTAAATGTTGCCAACAGTTTTGTTAATTTAAAATGAAATATTAAAGTTAATTTCGTAATGGTGTTTTTATTATTGTAAGTATGGTCATAAAATGGAAGTGAAAAATGCAAGTGTAGTGTGGGAGCGACCAGTACATAATACCGATTAGAAGCGATAGGAGGCAGCGAAAGACATAAACCGAAATTGAATTTTATTGCTTGGCCGATCTTGAATCGTCACACATCTCTAGCTGTGTATGGGAGCTAGCGATAAATTGCGTCGGCATTCACGCCCAAGACCGTCGCCAACTCGTAAACAGTTGATGGGGTGGTGGACGCAAATGTCTGCCTCTAAGTCGTAAATAAATGTGGTTTATGTATTATCCTACATATTTTTAAGATTTTAATACGTTTTTTTTTAAAACATATTGTGAAATCTTAGCAATAAAATGATCTTAATAAACTATTTTGATTGTAATTTTGCTATTGCTAATATGAAGTGTTCAGTATCGATAATAGAGACACAAAAGGCACTTATTTTCCGGAGCAGAGCTCAAAATGTAAAAATCAAAAGCTTAGTCTTCCGCAATGTAGGCATTTAAATGAAAATTTTCGATATCTAAAGGAAAGAAAAACACATTCGGCTAAACTTTTCTTATTATTCTAGTATATATTTGTGTATAGTGTATAAATCACTCCCGCCTATTACATATTGACGACTAGGCTTAGTAGTGAAATATTCGCTTTCGAAGCCTAGATTTTCGTATTTAGTTCGCAATACAGTTCAGAGTCAATAATTTAAAATATCTGTTCCTGCATTTATTTGTAACATTATTGTCGATCTTTGGCCAAATAACATTCTAATTATTGAATAAAATGCGCTTGTATTTTTTAATTTTACACAAACCATCATTCCTTTACCTATATTTATGAAATCTTCAAGATTCTAAAAAAATAATCTTTATTCTCATTCACTATGTTTATCAATCTTTATTCTATATAACTTATTCAGTAATGTATATAAAAAAAGAGAAACATATATCTTGCAGCATACTTTACTGAATAAAAAATATAACGAAACGGGAAATGAAAGGAAATAGAACGCAGAAAAAACACCAATAAGAATAAGCATCAATTGTCTGTTACACCTATGGACTACGAAGTGATCACCAATGTCTCCGGACACCCGATAGGAAATTACATTTGGTAGAGGCCGTTGCCTTAAAGTGCATTCTTTTATTGTTAATTTACGTACATTTATATTCAATAAAGTTCGATAATTGTGGATTATAATTATTTTAATTATAGAGTAGTTACATGTGATCTTTGAATCAATATTATTCGAGTATAAATTCTAAAAGAAGTACATTATACGAAAATTAATTTGTTGTCAATGAAAAGAACGAAACATGTTGGTAAAAAAGATGTGTTGCAATGTTGTGTGATATGACTCTGATCATCATTAGTGAAAATTGAAGTACTATTTTCTTATATTATGTAATACCAAAACTAAAAACCTGTTTATAAAATATTCATCTGTTGTTATTTATCTGATAATCACAAGAAAGTCTTTGTTAATATATCCGGGTCAACTTTCAAAAATATTGAAAAAATGAAGTCCTGTATTGTGTTACAAACATAAAATAATGAATAACAAATATCTCTAAAAATAGCACACAGTTTTATTATCAATTCATAGGTAGGTCTTTCTTGGATTTGTAAAATCATTTTTAAACTACATTTTCTTTCATTTCATTACAGGCAAAATGTTTTTTGTAAGCAATCACTGCGATCATGAAAACTGTAACAACATCAACTTTCAATAAGTTGCCGGCCTTTTAGTAAGGTGAAGGTGTTATAAGCAACGCCTGTCATTAATAATTTATTATGTGTTATTAGTCATAGTGATTACTTGTAAGATTTACTTCAAACCGTATTGTACATAAGATCGAGTTGCCATAATGTTCCTAGGAACAATTTCAAGAACGAAAAATGTAGACAGCATAAAATAGCGGTACGCAACAACTAATCACGCGAGACCGAGTCGTATTTGATTGGTTTTTTCGTTCTCGTTCCTCTTGAGATCCGCTTACATTTTTATTTTACTTCTTTTATTCCAACTTAATATGCTGCCTTGAGAAAATTGCGATAATGTATTTTATTCTTTGCTTAGGTATGTACTGAAGTAGATATTTTTAATCCCAATAAATATATTCCATATTCAATGTATTTTATTGATAATTATACAACCAAATACAAATTATAATTATGAAAATTCATGTAATTCTAAGGGGTTTACATTCTATAATAAAGAAAGAAAATATTTTTGGTGGTGTTAAAAGGTTTAAAATAAATTATACTATTGAAAGAGAGAGAGATAATACAAGAAGTACTGGAGAATTTTTTTCCAAGTCCTTAGTTTTTTTTTACCTTTTAAAGGTACAATTTTATGTGGTAAACTATTACTATCGTTCACATCAATAGAATAGGCAAGAAATTATTTTTGTTTTCAATAATTCTATATAAAGTTGTCACTTTAATAAAGTTGTAACTCGGTATCAAAACACCAATATATCATTCGCAAAACAAAAATCTATTTTAAACCTGTTCACCAAGCTAGCCCGAGGGAAGGTTCTCTATCTAAAATAAAAATGTAACTGTATATTTCGTGTCGACAAAATTCGATCACCATGTGTAAGTGTTGCAAAAATAGGATTGTAAATGTTTTGCCTAAAACGAAATTTCATTAAATCCTCCTTTAGAAAAAGCAAGATAAAACCGACTTGGCTTGGAATTTAAACAACCCTCTATTGAGAACATTTTTAATTAAATCTGCTTTGACCATGGAAGTGGAATGTCTTTTCGTTAAAATGATCAAATACGCAACAAAACAGGTTGTCTTAATGTTATCTTATATTGTTCAATTGCTTAACCCTTTTCGGACGAATTAAATTTGAATGAGTGTCGCACTGGTTAGAATTAATTTCCTAAATAATATAAAAAGCTGTTAACTCTTCTTTCGT
Organism: Baronia brevicornis; assembly: GCA_031353405.1. Taxonomy (NCBI): domain Eukaryota; kingdom Metazoa; phylum Arthropoda; class Insecta; order Lepidoptera; family Papilionidae; genus Baronia; species Baronia brevicornis. The sequence continues at coordinate 59,394 of JASFAT010001699.1, read as the reverse complement.
CACATTGATCCAGTTGTTTCATGTTGATCGATCAGATAATCTCTTCTTTTCTATTTTATTTTTGTCATATTTATTTGTCTCTAGTACTTTTTTCAAACAGTGTATCCGTGAAAAAAGAAAGTCTGAAAAAGTCGATAGGTTCTATGCAATGAAAAATTTGAAAAATGTTTCTTTAATTGTGGCTGATCTTTGTGTGTAATGTGTCTAGAATTTATATTTGTGCAGCTTTATGAGATAAATTGTAAACTGATACCTGGATGATTTCAGTACAAGTTTAGCACGATTTCTTGCTGTGGTGGCTGAGAGCAGACATACGATCGGAACGGTAAAAATGCATTGGTGGCTGATAATAGTCATACGACCGTAAAAGGTTATTGTCATGTTGTTGTTAAAAGCAACTTAGAATTCTATATTCATGTATTTAGCTCAACTTTTTTGTTATTTCATTACACTAATTTCGCTAATCCCAGCAATGACATACAGTGACTGATTTATTGTGATATCTTAAAAATCCTCTACGCTATTTCGTTTTGTTGCGTTCATCGCTTTAAAATTCTTAGCGATTTTTAGATATTTTAACATCAACCGTTATTTATTTTTCTGCCTAAGTTATGGAAGAACATATTTACTTTTTATTCTGAGATTTGCTCTTAAATAATTTTTTAAAAATTAGGAATCTCAAAGATTTATAGAATTCATATTATTTTTTATGATTTTCGTGTATTAAATTATAAGTGTAATATAAAAACTTGTTAAATACTATTTCGAATTATATTTGAGGTATAAATGAATATAGTTTTCAACATGGACTAAGTAGAGAAAGTATCTTCTCTATTTTCAGATTCAGGGGTCCCGGGTTCTTCTCACATTTGTGTAAATATATGTTATATGTAGGGCCTATATGTATTTATTCCGAATGTAGTTACCCTATAAATCCGCATTGAATGAGCGCGATATGGGCTGCAAAAAATGTATTATTATCCTAAGTATCATTATGTTTCTCTATCACGTATCACAATGTTTCTCTAAAATATTATTATCAATAATATCTGATTACTTGAAATATATTTCAATAGTATACCTTGAGATAGTATTGAAGCGAAAGATCGCATCGATTACGTATTCTCATCGAGGGTGGCGTCATGTGGTATATTGAAATTGTACCGAGTGCGTCTTCGTTATAGCAATATCAATTAAGGTCGCGCGACGTGCCGACGATAAACGGTGGCGCGTGACCGTCGCACCGGCCACCCGCCCTCCGCCCTCTGTCGCCCGCCGACCGCCTAACCGCCATGTTACCACCGCAAAACCCGTTTCTCTGTCGCGAACTCAAACTGCAATTTGCAAAATACGAAACGTGCTATTGCTTAAATAGGCGGAACCTGAGCTTTGTACGAATATTACATAAACTGTGTACTTGTTAAACCTAATTAGATAATACCTTATCAAACATATCGGCGCAGAATCTTCGTTAAGGAAATAAATTTTGTTTTTATCTTTACATTGTCAAAATATTACTCCGGTGCTTGTGAGATCTGTTTAAGGGTGAATTTTGCCTCACTTTTGCCTTATAACTTACGCAAGTTGTGTTCGTTTAAAAATAAAGTCAAGTAATTTGAGTTGACTATTTTCTAAACTAAATCTTTATTTTTATATAGTCTTGTACTGAACTCTTTTTAATTATTGTACTGAACTCCTTTTTAATTATTGTCAACACAAATATTTTCAATAAATTGCTTCGTTATTCTGTTTTCATATATTTGTTCAATTGATTATAAAGAAAATTTCAAAAAAGGAATGTATAATATGTTTGGTTTTTACTAAACATGTTTAAAACAATTTTAAAATAAGTTCACATGATTTCCAAACATACATTTTTATTCTTGGAAATCATGAAAATAACAAGGGTTTTGGCTTAATTAATTTCTATAATTGGTCTTAGAGCGCGGTCGTATCAGACGGTGGCAGTGAAACCCAACGTTTCCTTAGTGGATAGATGCCATGCTCATATATTATTAGCGATTTCGTCATTAATTTATTCTATTATTTCATTATCCAAAAAAATTCAATTTAAATGACAGTGTTTCACATTTTTGTCTTGTACTCGTAGGTTCGCAGTTTGCGTAAATTTAAAAAAGCTTTTGAAATATCTGGACAATCCAACAGCGACGCATAGCGGATATCAAAAAATCGTAAAATATTTTTCCAACTTTTACAGTGAGTTTCAGATGGCGTTTCCAAATGTTTTGTAAATTTTATACACGGGTTAATAAATACGGTGCATTGTATTGTGTCTCATTTTCATATCGAGAATAAAAATTAATGTTTTGTGTCATATTGCTACTGTAAATTGCAAAAATTAATATATATATATATAATTATAAATAAACTAATTTTTGATTTATTTATAAATTTAAGAGATTAGAATTAATGTTAAAACTCATTATATTTTTTATTTTCTGGGTTAATTTTAAAAAAGAGTAACGTTTGCGTAACAAAATTTAAATATGCATTAACTTTCATGGAATATTTCCTTAGTTCGTAAAGCAAAGTTAAATCATTACGAATTTCTTTGAATATTTATAAGGGTCTGTACTCCGGTAACTTGATTATTTGAACGTATTATAGTGTCCTGCTTATAACTGTTTAAAAATATTTACTTGCTCTTAATAATAATAATTAATTTCTTAATTTTTTTTGTCTTTTATATCAAAATATTTTTAATATTATAAATTTATAAACTTAAACGTCATTTAGGTAAAATACGAAAATAAGTTTAGACGTCAAATTTTGCTACCACACAACTTGCCGCAAAGAATAATTTCATTCCGTACGGTGTTTTCTTTTTAAAAATACATTGAAACCTTCAAATACATGCCTACCCATTCTGAAAGACTGGCAACGCTTATGCAACGATAGTATAGAATGCTACGGGCGGCACGGCAATACACAGAAAGAATCATGTCAGCTTCGGGGCCGATAATAGTGAGCTAATTATTTGTAACGTAGCTACCATTTGTATTTGATTTAATCTCTCTAATGTGTACGTAAATATGTTAATGTGATTTGAAGATATAAAATGAATCAGAGGATGGTGAAGGGTTTCTTTTTTCCTTATTTTAATTTATTTTCTATTCATTTATATCGATGTAATGTACGCTTCCGTTTATATTAATTAGCCTTACATTTTGAAGAGTGACTGATCATAAAATAAGTTATTTGGTAAGAAAATCTCAAAAAATCTGAGCGGAGCTGAGAAAATAATGGTGCGATGATAACAAAAGAACACATTGCTTCGATAAGAGATAAATTCATTTTAAGCGTGATGATTTATCAAAGTTGGAGCGTAAGGCGGGTGTGTGCGGCGTCATCGTTTGCCCTTCTTCTCTCTGTCTAGCCGGCCTAACACGACATCTCCTTGATAAATTGCACGTATCTGCGAAAGAGGTGAAATACCAAAATAAAACAACCCCTTACAACAAAGGCATTTTACTTATATGCTGTTAAGTATTCTAGGTATTATTAATGGAGTTAGGCGTTACTTTGCGGAAATCCATCACTATATGGACAGTCAAAACTTTTACATAGCTAAGATCCGCGACAAGCAAAACAATAACAGAAAATTAATAATACACATTATTATATATTAGCAAAACAATAACAGAAAATTAATAATGTGTGTTTTTTCTGCTGGATGAAGTGGATTTATTTGGAACTTAAACCAAAAACTTACCGAAAGTCGGCCATCAATTCTCCACCCACCAACCACTATACACAACACCAAACACACACTACCACTTTTTCATCTTGTAAACGACACGTGTTTCGCCCCAACACGAGGCATCTTCAGGTATAGTAGACTCACTTTTCGGTTGTCTTCCGTAGAGTTGTAAGTTTTTGGTTTAAGTTTCAAATAAATCCACTTCATCCAGCAGAAAAAACACACATTATTAATTTTCTGTTATTGTTTTGCTTGTCGCGGATCTTAGCTAAGTAAAACTTTTGACTGTCCATATATTCTAGGTATATTTTTTACTATTTATATATGTTCCACTGCTAAGCGTCGCGCCTCCCTGTTCCTAGAGTATACACATTTACCCATCAGTGTATAACCCATCACACTTGTCAAATGCGGATTGACGGAATAAGTACCTGTAAGCTCGCATCGGACAATAAAACATTGTCTGATTCTTACATAGTCTCCGAAAGCAGTAATTTCAGCACTGAGTCAATAGTCAAATACATATCATCTAATTCTAAGTATAGTATTTTTGTTTATTTCAAATTATCTTTTTTAGAGTTTTAAATAAAAAAATGTTTTAATTATTTAACGTGAGAATTACATTTCATGTAACAACCGTCAGTTTGTTATCAATCAAGCTTGTAGCACCGTTTCCTAATGAGACTCATTTGAAGGGAGAAGGAACTTTTAAATAGATTTGTCTTTTTTTCCAGTTATAATGCGGCAATTGACACCTATGCAAACATTATTTTTAAGGAAACAATCTCATAGCAAAATAAGATTTATAATGTGTTGGATGTTCATGAAATCTATTATAGGAAAAAGTGTTTACTCGAAAATGTTTGTGAAACGTTTACGTAATTCGAGTTGATGTTTTCGCCACACGCCCAACTCTCCTAAAGAGTGAACCTCTGTTTAATGCGCTTCAGTAAGGGCGCACATACATATCAAAATACATAAGTCGGTATCATATTTGTTCCAGATAATTTGCTAACATTTTTATTCGTGCGAAGTATAATTAATGGTACTTTCCTTGTCATGCTTGGACAGGAGATTAATTAATAAGTGAAATATGAATGTCAGATGTTATGGGTTCAGCCGATCGATATTTTTATCGGATAGCAGCGGTCCTCGTCCGACTTTACAGACGCGGCAGCTGCTGATGACGTTTCTCGTGGATGTTACATCGGTTTTTCTTTTATTTACGAGCGAGTTGAGCTGCGCTTATTGCCGCTGCTAGATGTGGAACATTTTCATATGCCTTGCTTTTACGGCATTTATTGAACTGTGATATTGAAATTAGTACTCGGAGAGAAAGTGAATACGCTTTCTTGAATATATTTTATATTTGTTAAAAGAGTGAAAAATGAGGTAGAGAGAAAGGCATCACAGCCGCGGGTGGGCCTTAGCCTGGTTCAATAAAATTTTCCAGTCGGATCTTAGTTTCGCTTTTTCTCTCCAGCCCCTCACACCGATTGCCTTTAAGTCGTCCTAGTCTCCATCTAGCCATCTGAGCTTAGGCCTTCCGCGGCTTCTACGACTATCTGGTTTGACGTCGAGTAGGCGTTTAGGTACTCTAGCCTCGTCCCATCCGTATTACGTGCCCAGCCCAACGAAGGCATTTAATTTTAATGGTTTTGATGACGTTTGCTCATAAAGCTCGTGGTTGTAAAGTGCACGCCATTGCTCATTTTCCAACGAAGGACCAAAGATACGCCTTAAAATTTTTCTCTCAAGTTATACTTGAGAGGACGATTCTGCTATCCATAATAAATATAAACTAATTTTATATGTTAGTTATTTAAACACAGAGTGTGAGGCTATAACTATAATGCTTCAAAAAAAGAAATGTTTGCCAAAATTTATAACATACTATATTATACTATATTGCTATATTTACTATATTAAATATTTTCAATATTAAATCTTCAAAAAGTAATAAGGAAAAAATATAAACTAACATATATAAGAAGTAAATGCGTATACGTAAATATGTATATAAATAAAATTCATATTTCCTTGTTTTACTCCACTAATATATTTTTTTCACGTGATTAAGTTTTGTTTAAGTGAACGTAGCAAAGTTGTACAAGTAACATTGTTATTGACTGTCTAGAAACTATCCTGATGTGTGTTGTGCGAACTCCACAGTCATATATTTCGTCCTTTTTGTGTATCTGGTGACAACTTTTCCAATGTTTTCTCATTGGCTCAAGATCTTCGCAAAAGTTTGATCGTTCTTCTCTTCCAGGGTGCCTTAACAATTACAAACTCGCACTATCGACGATGCGTATAAAATGACTTTACAATTCTCGTAAATTGTACAATGTGCGCGTCTGTACTTAAGCTTATGCTCACATTTTTTAATTAACTAATTGCTAATTGAAAAACTTCTGTAGAAACGAGCCGAAGTTTTGTCGCTTCAGGTGCGGGGAACGTTTGACCTTCTTTGAAGACGAAAACAGTATTTCATTACATTATTCCATATAAGTATACCAAGTTGAAGTAACTTATTAAGATTAATTACAGGTTTAGTTTGATTGAGATATTTCTAATATTTTCTCAAAACTTTTTTCAATACACCATGTATTGAAAAAAGTTTTGAGAAAATATTGGAATTGAAAAAAAAGTTTAAAAAAGTCACAAACAATTAAATACGTACAGGCGGTAAGCTGATATGCAGGTATTTTTTTTCTTGCCTGTATACCATTTATTTTATATACTAATCTATTGTTATTTAACATATGTATCAATAAAATGCTGTTTTAATTAAAATAAAGAGGAATATTTTTAATATTTATTTAATTTTCAGTCAGTAGGTTAGATTACAAAATTCCCACATTGAGATGGTCGTTCTATAATTTTTATTTACTGACATCTTAATAATGCAAAAGAAATAAATAAATACATTGTCGTTGTGTTTTTCATGGTTTAAGAAATATATTTTAGGTTCAGAATTATCTTAAGAGCTCTATTTAGGAAAACAAACAATACCTTAAAAAATGCTAGTTCTTAATTATCACACAAAACGAAAGAACAATTTTCATAAAGGACGGGTAGGTCGACAAGGGTAGTCCTTTAATTAAATAATATTTCTATTCTTTGCTCTAAGGTTCGACTGTGGTTTTGGTTAGCTACACAAGCTGATTGCTACGGACCTTTACAACACATTGGGGAAATGAGGCATTTTCTTGAGTTAGGTTTTCTATTAGTTATCGTTATTGCGGATCAATAAGGTGATCGAGGAGGATGATGGCTACCACATGCGTCATACTCCTGATTTAGTTTTGCATATGTAAACATAATATCTTATCACAACTTACGGCTTGTTATGACTATATAAATTAAGGTTTTGATAATAATTAGTTGTTCTTCCAAATTTACAACACGTTTACTTGATATAAGCTAGAATTGTTATTTTTTTTTAATTTAGTTCATCGTAACTTCTTCGGTCGGCCAACCTCTTAATGATTCAATCACGCGTGAAGTATCCGCTTACTTAACGACTACCTATACAAATTAAACCAAATTTTAGCTGGAACTAATGTTTAACAAGTTTTCTGAAATAACTACAATACTAAATCCCACACTAGTTTTAAATGGTAGGTATAATTTAACAGTATGTTATATTGATTTTATTGGCATAGATAAATGACTGGTACGTATAAGTGTTCGTTTCGTTAGACTCTAGATGGAGCCGGCTGCCGACAGGGAACGGCCGTCGGTCTTCGCTTAACAAGGTTAATATCGCGCAATTCAAAGTCTTGCATAGGTTATAATATTATTTGATCTCACAGCTGAATAGCTCTTACAATAAGAATATTAAATATAACTCAGAAGTTTGTTCCGATCTTTTAAATACGCCCATTTAATTTGGAAGATTAAAGAAATGTACATATGTGCAATGTTTTTTTAACATACTTTTTTCAATTTCTCTTTTGTAACGTTTACATAGCGTATATAAAATATATTAAGTGGCGGGCTCTAAGGCTCTATAATGATAACATTATAATAAATTGGGTATATGAAACTATATATATATAGAAATATATATATATATATATATATATATATATATATATATATATATATATATATATATATACACCACCCGTTGAGCAAACCTGGGACCTCCTAAAAAAGCGAGTACGATCTGTCCAACCAACTCCACAAAACATCAGGGAGTTCAAAGTTATGATCTCGGCTCAGTAGGAACATTCCACAGGACACCAACAAAAGCCTGGTGGAAAGTATGCCAAGACAATTACATGCCGTAATTGCTGCAAGGGGAGGTCATAATCGTTTTTTTTTATTTATTTTTTATTAAAGTACCATAAAATACTCATAGCCTTAATTTCACTATACCCATAAAAAATCCATTTTAAATTATTTTTATCTATCTTAATTGGTTATAGATGGAATCAAAGAATTGATCGATTTCTTGTTAAGGTTTGTGTTAATATGATTACGGACTGCCAAAATAGACGTAAACTATAAAAAGGGGATAACATACTTAAGAGGACTACGGAATACTATCAGAATTATAATTTAACTTTGTTGTATTAAATTTTAAAAATCTTTAATTCTATTAATATATTTTAATAATATATAATACTTAAACCTGGATTCGCAAAAGTAAAGATTACTCTCCATAGTCAGGGCTAAGTATATTTAATTTTATTTCTTTTTAGATTTTTTTTTTCAGTAAGGCAGGCAGCTTATTTAGTTATTTATATTTGGACTGGTAAAACTATATCTTTTTTTCTCTTTTTTAATTCAAGCAGTACAAACTAGGTCATCGTCAAAGCGTGGCTTAATTGTTTTAACATCGGGGCATGTAGCAAACAAAAGTATGGCTATTGGGATACCAGCGTCTGTTCTGGGCGCGGGCCAGTGAGCCACGGATTCGACCTGCTTTTCTTCTACGCTCGTTAACGAAACAATAAATAATGATTTGGACGTCTCTAGAATTGTGCGCTATTGTTCACCCGTCACATTTCCCGTTGGCATCAGGTCGGTGACATTTCGTCGTTTCCTACTCTACTGATGTAGTCGACCCAATATCCTGTTTGTTAAATTCACGCGCGGAAGTCTTAACGTATTGATGAAATGGTTTATTTACATAATACTTGCTTTAACTGTTTTGTATATTATATGTAATATTATAATATTTGATCTTTCAGGATCCTTATTGCGCTTTGTTATCAAATTTAACGTTGAACCAATTTTTTCTTAAAAATATACCCCATATTGATTGATGATTGGATCATAAGTTCTGTTTTGAATTTTTTTTATCTATATTGTTTAGGATGAGTGTCGTTCTAACAGAACTTACCGTGTGAGAATATCATATGTATATCTGGCTCCTAGAACGTTTGAGTTGTGATTTTCTCTTTTGAAGTTGTATCGAATTTCTGTACATAAATCAAAACCAACGTTGTTAACAGAATTTTATATAAGTATTTATTCTAACATAAATTTTTTATATAAATATTCGCAATTTGGAAACGAACCTATTGTTATATAAAATGGCTATTTTTTTAAAGCCTATAGTCACACTGCTGGGCACGGGGCCTTCTCATTTCTTATCGAATGGACATTAATCCACCATGTTTGAATCCAAGGTGGATTGGTGGTTCTTTACGTCGTCAACTCTGTACGTAGTAAATTCGCCACTTTAATGGCAAGCCTAAATTCTAATTAAGCCGTTGAGTTGTTGAGGGTAGATGTTAAAATAGCTAATAAGCATTCTCAGAATATTTTAATTTAAATAATGATATACCTCACTTTTCATATTTATAAGATATTAGCTCACACACAATTTTATCCTATTATAATCCGTAAACGAGTGATTGATAGTTCGATTAAAACTTGTAACTTTCATCTCATAACAGTGTATTCCTTATGAAATGACAAAGAGGAGTATTAATATCACAATAAACTATTTATATGATGTTTCAAATATATGTTTATAATAGTAATTAGAAGCATAAAATTAAGCAGTTGTAGCTTAGTTGGCAAGGCTGCAGCTTACGATCTTGTACATCGTGAGTTCTTTTACTTCATTGGACTATTAATGTGGAGCATTTCTTAGCATAAGCATTATAAGCTTAGTTTGGAATATTTAACGAAATTGTAGTTATTTATAAAAAGTAGATTGTTAGTGTTTTTATAACAAAATACATTATAGTTTATACTTGTCTACTAACTAATTAATTATATATTCCTTTACAGGTAAGTGCAATAAGTAACCTGATAGTTAATCAATAGACGGATAGAGGTAAGTACAAGTACGTTATACATTTAATTTGAAATTCGAGAGCTGGTTACTGTGTTAACAAAAAAGACAACGTCTAAAAGATATTTAGACGTCGTCTCATTGTCTGTTGTTAAAATATATTTGACATATGAGGATATCCCGATTTTTGATCTTTAAGTAAAAAACGGAACATACAAAATAATTCGTGTTTTTTATATTAAAACGGACCTCTACCAACGACAATATCGCAAATACGCCAATTCTCAATCTGATTTCTTTTTACGTTCGTCTGCTAGTATTCTTACAAATCTCTTTGAAAATTATATAAAAAATCTTGATTATTTCTAGAGGGTAAAATATCGGCCCAAAGCTCACAAGCTTTCGGCTCTACTACTGAAACTGGAAAATCGAAAGTGTCGTTCAACTTTTTCCCTTACATCCGATAGTAATAATCGCAATATTTGGAACGAAATTTGGATTCACTAGAATATTTTTTCATGTCTGGCTCTATCACGCTTATAAAAGCAGAAGCCCTTTTACCTACAACATTCGAAATCCCTCCGAAGGAGTAAAGGTCCACTTAAATATTTTTACAAGTTTTATCATGTCATATTAAAAGTTAATGTAATAGACAGATAAAATAGAAATCAGTTTAAACTGCAGGATCCATAAAATCTTAAATATTTTCCGAGTACGAGAATTTTCTTGTTAAATTTAATGGTTTTTAAATATTCATAATACGATATATTTTAAAATGATTATAATGTACCATGTTTATATATACACGTTTCAATTACGAAAGAAGTCCTCATTTTTACTCTTTGTAAAATTATTAAATACTGAATGTGAAAAGAAATTCTTTGAAATGTAATAAATGTTCAAAAGTTGAACATTTTCCAATAGGTCCAAGGATTTAAAGTTGGACAATATAATTAAACTATAAATTTAATGAAACCGACTGAAATGTCTCTCGGTGTTGTTAGTGTGAATCGAAGAATGTCACGTATTGGGTTTTAAATTAGTTTATAAAATATTGTTGAACATATGTTACCTATTCAATATGATCATTGTTCTTTTTCTGCAAATGGTACACGGACACTTTAGTGTACCGTTTGTAGCAATGGTAGGCTTTGACCGGTGCATATCTGTACGTATCATTCTACCTTTGAAAACACCGCAATGGGTGTCCAGTATTGTAAAAAGCGTAAAGCGCATTGTTTTCCCGTCCGTAGAGAAAACGTCGAACGCTGACAAGCGATCGTTGGGTCTAATGGACCGCTATTTACACTGGACCGTGGGCTCTCACGTTGAAAATAACACGAAGCCCGCAGCTAGTGAATCCAAGGAAATAGGTATTTGGTAAGCAAACATTTTAAGTCGCCGGGTTGATTAACTTCGTTTAAACAAGTGCTGATAGGATTATTAGAATTCCTTCAAATAGATACGTTCGTTCCTATATCCCTAAATTTTCATTAGATTTGTTGATACTTGTGTCGGCATTAATAAATATCCCCGTTCTTCTATGGTTATTGTAGGTGAGTCAAACTTCGGGTTTATTTCGTGCGTCTCACCCGATGGAAAGCAATCAACGCCGCCCATAGACATCCGCAATGCCATAGGCAGTGCAGAAGCGTTGCTGGCCTTTAATGAAAGTGTAGGCTTGTATTTAGGATGTTTTTTTATTTATTAAAATATTCTTTAGGGTTGATTTTTCAACAAAACTAATGAAAATGTTTGTGGTGCTATAATTTTTATATTATCATATATAATAAATGCTTATAAATAGAATGTGTTTAAATAGCTATTAATTCCTAATTTTGCAAAATCATATTATTTCTAATAACTAATTTAAATTAAAAAGTAAATAGGAAAGAGTACTTAAATGTTTAAATGCTTTGTTTTTTTTTATTCATAAAAGACAAAGAATGGAGAGCAAACATTTCATCAGTTTTTCAATGCGTAAATTAAACTGTATTTAAAGTGTTTGTATATAAAGTCGGAATAGTTCCTCTTTTTGATCCATATGTCAAGTCCATGTTTGGGAATTTTTCTGTCCAATTTGATTATCTTTTTGACAGATGGCATATTTTAAACTCATCTGCCATTTAGGTTTCATGTGGAGTTACCATGAGTCAACGCACACAAACTAGAATTTCAGGCATGTTATAAAAAATGTGGTTTAAATTATTTTGTATTGTGTACGTAGTACGCTTGGGATATTATTATTGTAGAATAAATTTTCTGTTTATTAGAATTTCAACATATATTTATTTTAAATAAATTTTCAACGTCAGCTTATTTGCTTCAAAAGATAACGCCGCGATATAATTTTTTGCCGCTGATATACTTACATTAAAGCATAAAATATTTTTGTTGCACGCATAGAATATGAGGTAGTTCATAGTACTCTTACAAAATTTCATATATATACTAAAGCCTTAAAGCTTATATTTTTAGACGCAAAATGCCATATATAGTTTGTCCCGTTTTTTTTTACAGATGACAGACATTTTAACAAATATAAACGTCGAACTCCCAGATATGATATTCTGATTGTACATTTCGTATTCGAAAACGATAATATTGCTCAGGTTGTGGTTCCTAAAGGCTTGTCTGACACAGATGGGCTTTATAACTTTATAGTATAGGCGTCAGACGTCCACGGAATATCTGTATTATGCATAGGTCACTTTGTGTGTAATCACGGCGAACGCAAAGCTGCTCACCTAATCTAACGTGCCTCTTAATCCCAGTGTTAATTTCGCGTTGTCATAATATAATGCGGACGTGAATAAAACATTTTCGGCTTAGTTAGTGAACTCTCACCGTGCTTTGTTCCTTAACCGATGAAATTTGTTTTTAATGAATAAATTTGTAAGTCTGCAGTTTTGTTCTTTTTTACAGTTATATGTTAAACATTAGAACATAAAGAAGACGTACTTTTGAATTACCCTTATATTTCTCTTTACCCTTATATTTTGCAAGATTTTTCTGTTAAAAAGTTTTTTGTTATTATTTTTTAGTTATATTTCAATTACAAATTTAATATATTTATTGTATCAGAATACTGCCATTTTTCTCATTAAAACATTAAGGTACAATTAATTGATTTGTCTGGAGGTTTTGATTTATTTATTAGAATGAAATATATTTTATGATATTACACATACGAAAGAGACTTTCGGTAAACAGTTCGGTATTGGCAATCGAATCTAGCATGTTATATCACAAATAAAAATGACGACAGGCAACTTGCGTAAATAAAAAGCTCTTCTCTATCTCTCAGCTAGTGTTGGCCCTATATTATTTGTATTTTCATCTCTAATTCTCATATATTCTTGTGAATCAAAGGACTTTTATTTTACTATAGCAGGGCAGGCAAACGAGCATGCAGGTCACCTGGTGGTAAGTGATCAACGCCACCCATAGACGCCCGCAACGCCGCAGGCTCTCAGATGCCGACCCCCATATTGACTTTTGTTTGGGAACATCTTTCATCAGGTGCTAAGTCCGTTCCACAGTTGCATAGTTAGTGGCAGTACACTGCAACTATGTCGTACAGTGGTGGACTGCCAGCGATGCAGGTGATGGGAATAGAACTTATTTTAGAATGTGTAAGCATTGTACTTATTCGTTGCTATTTATTTTTATGTTGCAGTTCGAATCATAGTGATTTTTTTGATAACTACACTATAGGAAATAGTACTTCGCTTATGAACACGTAAATTGAATTTGTACAATTCCCCAATTAACTACATAGTTTTCTGCTTAGTTGTAACTATAACATTTTGACTTTTACCGCCAACTTACATCAGTGACGTTGCGTTTTTATTTCATTTTCATAATCTTATATTATTATCAGTTATATCGTTTAATTTTGGTGGTGTATTATACAATATAGTTTGATTAAGGCGTATAAGTGAAGTGGTATGAAATAAATGCATGTATCGAGACTTTTTAAGTTGACTGAAGAATTCCCTAGAGGGTTTTGGAAGAATAGCCACCATTTTATCAAAACGTAACGTGATAAGTTGACTGGTTATATTTCAAGAGATTTTATGTTATCGTATTTTACTTCACACTGGCATAATAGTTATAACTAATTGCCATCAAAAAAAGAAAAGAAAAATGTAACATTTGACTTGAGTTGCATATTTTTTCTTGTCTGTAGGTTTGTAGTATATTGTCGTAGCGTTGTATCGCGTGAAGGCGGGCGGTGCGCGCCAGCCAGTGTCACGCTGGCCCGCGGCTCGAGCACGCGTCCCGTCAACGCGTAACCCGCGATTACCAACTTTATACCCCGCTCGCAAATGCCGACCCCCTGACGACTAATGATGAGGCTTTTTGTACTTTAATATTCAGTGAAACATTGCAGTGTCACATTGTGTTATGTTTTAGTGAAGAAATCATTAAATGCAGGGCACTGTTTAATAGGTTTCTCAGGATTTGTTTATTATATTTAGAGCTTGTTGAGTATTTCGTCTCCTTTTAAATGTTATTTTTTATTTTAACCAAGCATTTAGTTCTAAGCTCCTTTTGTCTCAACGTTCTTAATTAAACGGAGTAATCCTACTTTATTTCACTACAATTATAAAGCTTTTCATACTCGCGAATAATGATTACGATTGAAAAAAAATATTATAATAATTGGACGACATTTTTTTTGCATTTTTAATGCAGACTTTCTGTTTATATATACTTAATTCGAGGATTTTTGAATGTGTTGCTTTTAAGAATGATACTTTATGCGAAGATATCACAAAAACTACATATCTTATTTAAAATGTATATTCTACGATAATGTGCTAAATTTAGAGCTAAACCAATGTCAGGATTTCAAGTTTTCGGAAATAACCAAATTAATATAAAAAAAATGCTTCTTGAATACCAAATAACAACAAAAACTTACTTCTTGGAGATTCTTGTAAGAATCTTGAAAATTCACAAAAAAACGTGGATGCAAACAATACGCGAGAAAACCCCTTTAATAAAGTAATAACTTTACTATAACCAGAAAATAAGATAATTAAAGAAATAAGTCCTTGTTGTACGACGTATTATAAAAAGATCTTTCAAAGCAAACCGTTTTTAAATAAAGTAGTAATTTGTTTTCTAGTGACTTGATACCTCCCTTTTTATTTTTACGAGAAGATATAGGAATAGTCCTTCATGGGCTGCCAATCTACATTGGCAGATCTTACATGTCAAAAGGTTCGAATTTTCTGCTCTCTGTTTTTCAAAGGATATTATTAACATATATATTTTAATGGAAGCAGTTTTGAATATATGAACAAAAAATTTTATTTAATATTTTAGCCATCAAAACACATTTGCTTTAACCTCTTAAGCACGGCTGAATTTCGCACGGGGCTGTTTCTCTGTACGGCAGATGTAAAGACAAAACAAGTATGAAACAATATACGAAAATGATTATTGAATTCAAACGGTTAGCGAGTGTGTTACTAGTGATGATGACATCCGCTAAAGCAGTGGCACTATAGTGATAGTGGCGCGTCGGTCAGAAAGAAGACATCTGCGAAAACCATTATAGTGGCGCATTGTACCTAAAAAGTAAATACGGAGTTATTTTTTTATTTGATGAACTTGTTTTAATGGGATAGGAAAAAAAACGAGCAGGCGTGTCAACTGCTGGAAAGCAACCAACGCTGCCCATAGACATCCGCAGTGCCACAGAAGCGTTGCCGGCCTATAAGGAAACTGTTATTATGCGATTGGGCCTTCGGAACTCAACCGCTTACCGGACGATGTGTGGTAGCTACCACTCAGACGCCGGCTTTCTGCGGGGATGTGGGGATACCGCGGGCGAGCCGGCCCATTCATGCTACAGACAAATAATATGCCGTTCTTGACAAAGACGTTGCTGACGAAGCAGCGTAGAAGATACATAGAACTATCATAAGCATCACTGCCAATGACATTAAGACCTATGATTATTAGTTAATATTTTTCCTGGCATTCTTTTTTATTTATTCCCCTTCAAATACAATAAAATAGTTTTAAATATAATTCTGTATAACTGTTTTAATTGTGTACCAATTACTGCACTATAACTGGAATAAGTAATAAAAAAAAATTATAGTCAATTCCTACTTTTATATTCTGCTAAATGTCTTATATAAGATAATTTTCTGTCACCCATATAAAAGCTGTACGGTGGTAGATGCTTGATTATTACCAGATTGACATTTGACAAATTGAATTTCGTATGTCAAAGGAAATAAATAATTTAAGTAACTTTATAATACGCATGTTAAATAATGTAAGAGAGAGTTTAAATATGTTTTATTGACCAAGTGATAATTGGAACCACGCTTTAAACTATTTTAATGGTTCAACCCAATATTAAAATTAATTATTTAATTCATTCATTTCTTTCACAAAGTAAACAAGATGCGACGAGGCAATATGACATATACTGTAATGTTTTGTTTTTTTTATTCTCAATAAACATAAATCAGTCGAGAAAAAATGTGCTCAGAGATTTGCTTATATTAGCCATCGGTGAATCTTTATGGCGTTTAAGAAGAATGGTTAGAAAAAGGAATAGATTAGCGGTTTATCGAGGTTTTATTTTAGACACTTATTTATTTTATTTTGTTTACTTTATTTTATTTTGCGTTTCTCGCACTTCTTTTCACGCACCACCAGTTTGTGGAACCAGCTATCCTCGGCGGTCTTTTCGAACCGATACGACATTGGAATCTTCAAAAAACAAGCCTATATATACCTAAAAGGCCGGCAACGCTTCCGTGACTCCTGCGGTGTCGCGGTTGTCCATGGGCGGCATTGATTGCTTTCCATCAGGCGACACGGTTGCTCGTTTGCACTCCTATCCCATAAAAAAAACAAAAAAGACACCGACAATATTTCGTTTGATTGACCTCTGGTTTGGCAATGGTTAGTTGGTTAATAAACTAACGATCAGGATATATCCAAGCAGCAACATATTCATTCCCGTTTGGTGAAGTTGATTGAATTCGGCGGGGCATAATAGCTATTTGTCAATTGTCATCTGATGAGTGATCTATGATTACTTAATTACTTCAGTCGTTAACACGCGATTTTAAAATTTTGGACCTTATAGCGGGATTTATTCCGTTTTACTTACAAAATTATTAATATACATATGCAAAATTATTTGCGTTTAAATTTTGCATTATGTTTCTTTAAATGCATGTAAATATTTTATAGCACAAAATATAATATTTTAAAGCATATATCTAATAACTGTATTTCAACAAAAGTAAGCGAGATGTAAGTTTAATATAATTTTTACATATATTATTAACATAATAATGATTTGATTTACCGCAGACCATATTCTTATTTACAATATATTTAAATATTTTCAGTCATTACTAAACCCGATGAAATGTTTGTAAATGACTCGAATAGAATTTAGCTATTTGTGCATCGATTTAAGTAGGTCTTTTGTTCAATATTTGAAGTTGCGAATACTCCATGTAAGATTGCCGTATGCAGGATTTAATATGTGCCAATGTCAGAGACCCCGTCTAGATGCATATATGTACATATATCACTGATATTATCTGTATTCGTCAATCTTCGCTGCCTGTAAAAGTATAACGCGAACACGAACTACGTAAGCCTAGCATGAATAATATTTGCGGAATAAATTGCCTATACAGTATATAAAAGATAGGATGAAAGGATTGGAATATAAAATAGTTTGGCTGAAGAAAATTTACACATTTATTTCTCTCAAAATTAACTGAGACAAATATATTTAGAATCAGAATAAAATGATAATTTACTTTTACTTGAAATAATTGGAAAAATGTACAAACTTCGCACACAATTATGAAAATTTCATTTTTTTTTATTAGGTACCGCAGTATTTTATGCATTTTTGTTATTATTTTTATTAATATAGTATTATATTTAATATTTTATTTATTTAAATTATTCTTTACCGTTATACCTTTAGACTGTATTTAAAGTGCCTATATAACTTTAGTAACATTGTTAAATTATAAAATTATATGCCTTGTCAAGATGAAAGACGAAAGGGACCTTTTCAGCTCTTTGCGAGTGACTTTTATCTGAATATTTTAAGGATCAAGAAAACTTATGGAATCGGTTTTGACTATTAAAATCCTGAAGTTAAATTTTCAATTTGTGTTTCTTTGTTTTTCTGACAATCTAGGTTTTGGGCATTATCAAGATAAACGGGTGAAGTCACACGTAATTAATTGCCATGTTCGAATAGTTAAACGTGTCTTTTGAAATAACACTATTAAAATTAACCTCTAAATAATTTCTACAAATTAAATTAAATTACTTTCTTCTGTAAAGAACAGTTTGTCCATTTAGAAACGTTTGTAGTATAAACATTCTTTTGTGAGCACGATCTCTGGTCTGCTTCTAAGACAATTTATATAATAGCAAGCCTGAATTACTAGTCAAAGGAAACAAAGGGCATTGTTATCCACATTAATGTGAAATCGCGTTACAGAATAGAGGATTTTGACGTAAAAGGGTCCTCTTATCGGTTTTATACGACTGGGTAAACAGAAAAATAATCGGAATATATTTTTGGTTTCATTTCACATAAGATTCAGACCAATTATTTAATATTTATCATATATACAAATAATAAAAAATATGAGGAAAGAATTTTATTTGAGTATTTGCTACACAAATCTAAAAAGTAGTTCGTCACAGTGTGGAATAAAGAGATCTTTTATCTTGTCTTTACTTGAATTTTTCATGTTGCGGTAGACAAAGAAAGCGAAAGCATACTGAGACATTTTACCTGTGATCCGGCGTAAATTGCGAAGATAAGAAATATCTTTCTGTACTATTGTGCAACTGTAAATATTACGCAATTTAAACGTGCTAAAACTTAGTGTTTAAAGATAAATAAAAAAAAATATGAAAATTTATACATATTTTATAATAATGCGGTGAATTTTTCATATACAAATAAATAAAAAAAATGTTCCAAGAGTTTATACAAGAGAACATTTAGCCACTGTGATATGTAAGGAGCAATATTAACAACCCTTTTTCAGCCTTTGTATACTTAAAAACGAAAGCTATAGCAAGCTTTGCCTTGGCCGTTTCGTGGTGCGGTTACCGTTAGTAGTAATTTAAGGCTTTTGTTTTCTGTATTGTAGAAAGCACGTCCTGGTTAATGTTGCAAACAGTGGTATCTTAGCTATATCAAATATCATTTGGCGGCATCTGATATAGCTTAAAATTCTGGCAATAAGTTAAGTCGAGTTAACCGCTTGCTTAATGTTATCTTCAAGAATTTACTTTTTTTTTTTACTTATTTAAAGTATCAAAATAAAATGTTATCTGTTACGTTACATTTTAAAGAATATCTTACGATATGTAAAAGTCTGAGAAATCGGAACAATCGGAGCAAAGGCGGTTATGCTATTTAATTTTAGTAATCTAAGGAGATCTGGGCTCAGCAATAGGTAACTAACAGTTAGTTTAATAACATGCGTCAACTTGTGAACAGGTTTTACTTGCATAGGCCGGTCTGTTTTATTTTTTCTTTAAATATTTTTTTGGTCTTTTGAGACTGTCTCTAAAATAATGTCTATCTATCACTTCATTATAACTAGAAAAAAATAGAGACGAAAAAGAAGATAACTATGGAATTTCTTTCACTGATTCTTCTTCTACTAGAGAAACCTCATTATGAAGTTAGTGGTAGATTTTTCATTGTAAACAGATTGACGTTTGATAAATGATATATAATTTCTTAGAAACAACGAATTTGAATTGAATTCGTTATTTCTTAGTAGACTAGTATTCTTTTTGTCGTTTAAGAAACAAAAGAAACTTGAATAACCATTTTAATCTCATTAATTTGTCCGGAAACAAAAATATTTCTTTCCATTTAATTGCTCCTTCGTAGTGAATAAATGATAAAGTTTGAACAATGCTCGTACTGGGTTACTTTGTATGTGATGTACTTAGGATATCTAAGACCCGTTTAAACAAAAGAAGTTTTCTCATTCAACGCTAAATTCGTACGCTTATGTGTACAGCAACTAAAAACAATATATTCTTCGTACTGGCATTCCTTCGCTACATGCGGGGTAGGTTATTCACTAAAAGAATCTTAGAATTGAGGCACTCATTATTTTTTGTTACCGTAATTTATCATTGTAATGCGTGAATATAACCTATTTAACTTATGGTCATCAAACTTAGTTTTTAACAGATGACGGATAAAATGAGAGCATGCATCGCTATTTTTAGTAGACATAAATACAATGTATGATAGAAATTGTCAAAAATGAACCCCATAATTCCATTCTTTAAGACTTTTTCTACTGAAATCACACTACGTTTTCACATTTCTACCGCAGTTCTAACCGTACTGCCACTAGTTAGAGTCTCTGTTGTTGATGAAGTAGAGCTGGAGCTCTCCAATCCTTCGTTACGCAAAAGCACAAGAAAAACACCGTGCGCACAACTCTCTAAATATTATAGGACGATCAAACTACTTCTTTCGGTCGCCTAAGCCTGGGTTATAAAATATTCCTGTCGATTCTTTTGGAATTTCTGGAATTGGGACAATTTGAGGCGAGTTTCTGTACACGTCAGCGTAGAAAGATATCTAAAGGTATCGCGGAATATATGAGATATCCAACAAATGTATAGAAATAAGTAAACACTAATGCGAAGGTGACTTTATTTTTGTCATAGGAAAATATATAAATTAATTAACATTACATTTTCATAAACTGTAAACAGTCATTTGGTTTAACATTTGTAATATACTGCTAATATTGCACATGAACTTAAGGTACATAAAATTAATTCCGTATCGTATTTATGACGAATTGAATTATTTTCAAATTTTTGAGAACTAATCTTTTGTAATGTATGTACATGGATTATTAGGGTAATTAACGACAAGAAACTTAAATATTGCCAGAGTTTTAAGCTATATCAGATGCCGCCAAATGGTATTTGATATAATTTAAATACCACTGTTTGCAACATTAACCAGGACGTGCTTTCTACAATACAGAAAATAATAGCCTTAAATTACTACTAACGGTAACCGCTCCACGAAACGGCCAAGGCAAAGCTTGCTATGGTTTTCGTTTTCAAGTATACAAAGGCTGAAAAGGGGTTAATATTGACCCTTACATATCACAGTAGCTTAATATTGTCTTGTATAAACTCTTGGAACAATTTTTTTTTAATTTATTTGTATATGAAAAATTCACCGCATTATTATAAAATATGTATAAATTTTTATATATTTTTTTATTTATCTTTAAATATTTATCTTATAAAATAATAGAAGAAATTGGTCTTGAAGATCTCCTTCTTTATACAATGAATAATAAATATTATAAATATATTCATATTATGACATATGTAATAAAAATAAGCTATAAAATATGTTTTGAGGCCTTTTTGCGAAAAACTACACGTAAAGTAATAGATAGTTTTAGGATTATATGCTAAACGCGACGTTTTATTTAGTTTTTAGGTATACTCTCATTGGAGTAATAAATAAAATATATGTCAACGTATACACGAATATTTCCTGAAAATTTTCCCGCTCACACCGTACCGCATCATACGTGTAGGCAGTTTACAATTCACATGTATGATAATATAAATACGGGAATGCATGTAAGACGTGGTTTATTTGCATATACGAGTATGTAAGCCGCCTAGTGTGGCGTGCAATATCTGTTCACTTTATATTGTTAAATTTAATAAAGTATTTTCTGAACGCTAAAATGTTTCTTTATTCCTAAACTTTCTTTCTTCGAACCTGCTCTGAACAACCCACTCAAAGTATGTTTTGGCCTCCGATATGAGAACTCGCCATTGGTCACGATGTTGAGCAGCCTCTCGCCAAGTGGTTGTCTGAAATTCACTCAGGTCGGCGACCATTGCGTCGCTCCATTCTATAAGTAAGGCAACGATCGACCGTACTTTCCGCACCGCCTCCCACGTATGCCCTTTTGATTGCACGGTCCTCTCCCTTTGACACAGTCTCCTATCCAGGTGACTGAGCCAACGTTGTCTGTGCGCCGTTATCTCTCCGTTAACTTCGGTAACAAGCTTTCCAATTTCGACATTTTGTAAGACGCTTCAATTTCCATCCGATCTCAGTTTTGGGCCGAGGATCATTCACAGGATTTTACTTTTCCAGTCTCTAACGTGTGTTAAACTCGTGTGACTGTGATCAATTTGTTCTCAGACACTTGTTACTATTATTTAAATTACGATTACAAAATTAGCTCAGTTTATTTGGTTAGGATGAGGGTTACGATCTGTTATCATGAGTTATTATCTTTCATCGGACTATTAATGTGAACCATTCTCTAGCACAATCATTATTTAGCTTAGTTGAAATAGTTCACAAGCATACTAGCAATATTTGAAACATTACTGGTCTTCCTGAAAGATAATGTGTTGGTTAAATTTAATTCAGGTTTATGCATTGGGAGATATCCTACATTATCAATAGAATAAAATCAACACTGTATTTTGTGGTAAACTTTTACTATTCATCTCTTGATATTGGTTTTGAAACTATTATTACTTATTTTTTGAGACGTCTATTGTGTTTTTCATGCCAAACATGCTTGCATGTGTTTACATGTTGCCATGAAAAACACAATGGATGCAACAGACTACGATGGCCAGGGAAATGTTTTTAATTTTAAAATTTGTATAGTACGTCAAAGCAGATTTTGTGTAGACTACAAAACAAAAATATAGATGAGTTATTAACAAACATAATAAAGATTTACGAAGTAATCGTGAGATGGAAAAATATTTTATTTCTATTTCAACAAATTGCTTTACAATCTAAGTGAATTTCTTTACAAACCATTAAATGCTTGAGTTAGGGCGTACAAATTAAGCCCGTCGCAAAAATTTTCTATTTGAGTAGATTTATTTCTTGTGATTTCGTTTTATCCAGTTGATGCTTTGACGAAGCTGACAAGTCATCGCATAATTTACAGGGTAGTAGGCTTTTTTGGTGTCTTGTTTGTTATAAATATATAAAAAAATGTTTATTTTCAGCAAAAGAATCGGTTTTTTGTTAATAATATTAAAGTTTTAAGTATTTTAAAAAAATCTTAATGAGATATTGAAATAGATGAATAACTATATGTGTGTTATGAAACACTTTATTAAATAAATAATATGGGACGGTAGTTAGATTTATAGATGATAAGAGTAGCCAGTATTTGGATGGATAAATATCTTTTTTAAATGAAAATCTAACTTTAGGTATTTTGACAGGCAGTAAGATCTGCAAATTCTAAAATCACTGTTTGTCAGTGTTTTATAAAAAAATGTACCTTAATTTTTAAACTTTTTAAAATACATTTATATGCAGGAGAAATAACAAAAATAGTACTTTCGATTAAAAAAATATTGCCAGTAAAATTTGATTTAATTTAAAAAATTATTATTCAGATTTATTTAAAGAGCATTTTCCTTTTTTCAGAGAACCTGTCGAATGTTAAGTAATTTACCCCTTTTACTATCTCCGAAGATTTTCTTGACTTATACTACTAACTACGGCTTATAATTAAAATTCAACGTATCGCTAAATTAATATTCTATGTATTTTGTTCGTGCAAACCGTATTCTTAGTTCATACACATATTACTCATGGCTTCGTTCTCATCTGTCTCCCAATTCAGTTGCGACCATGGCCTCATTCGCGGATCGCTGCCTCCTTCGGTATAATTCGGTTGCGGGTTCAATTCTCGCATCATGATAAATATATGTATGGCTTTCAGGTATTTATTCTAAGTCTGGGTGCTCAGGTAACCTGCCTTGGTCAAGCGTGGTGGATTAATATCCATTCCTCTAAAAATGGCCTACCCATTTTTGTACCTAGTAGAGAGACGTATATGGGAATTGAAAATATTAACGGTAAACTGGCGATCCAAATGGCGCAGTAACTAAGACATTTTCGGAGACATTGGGTGTGGATTTGATTTCCGTATCAGTATAAATATTTGTACGATTTACGTTCTTATCTAAAATAACTTTATTGCAGAAATTTGCCAATATCATTTGTGGATTATATTAGTTGATCGGGCTAGTTGGCAGTTGTTGTAATTAGAATGAATTTCACCCCGGCTGAATTTTGGCTTTTATACAAAAAATTGAGAAGGCGAGCAAAGACAATAAACAGTGAACAAAGAACGTAAAAATAGATTTGCTTCAGCAACATTTTTTTTAACAAACAAATGAATACTGCAAAACTATTCTTAGAACACAGCTCAATATTCAAATTACATATATGAGTTTTAGATAATTCTAAATAATTTATTTTATACAAATTACAATTGTTATAATTAGTTTATATCAACCAACATTATTGTTACATAATCTGGCAACAGAAAGCGCCACAATACATGTAACATTAAGTTTTGTCTATCGCATAAAATAATTAAATAATAATATTAATTTCAATACGCCGACATGCTCTAGGTCTCCAGTCGAGCAATCTGCGCGTCTACCTCTCGTGAGTTATTCGAGCAATGTGTCTTGCCCACCTCCACTTACCTTTCACTATCACCATGAGTACATTCCGAACTTGGGTCTTAAATCTGATCCAAGTGTTCCTTTACGTTCACGTAATGAGCTCGTTCGTGGGAAATTGCCCGTTCCATCGTTCTCTGTGCAACTCGTACTTTAAGTGTCATGGTGTCAGCTCCGTATGTGAAATATCCTATACTCCTCATATCAATATATCAACTCTGTCTTTCCTTCAGGGGTTTAGTTTTCAATAATAATTAAATCTTATCCTTTTTACGTTTGAAAAGTAGAACTGTACTGCTAAAGTATATTATTTAACGCTAAAAAAAAGCTTCTCATACTCTCATAGAGCTTTATGATTTGGTTGTAAAAATGGGAAAAATATAATTTCATTTATTAAAAGTTCTTGACATCAAAGACATAAATTTCTGTACATCTAAATATATTACAAATTATTGTTAAGATGAATTTATTTAAATTTTTGTCTAAATAGTTGCGATGTAAATCACTAACGGTGCTCTATTCTGAACCTTTATAACTCTTACAATGTATTAAAAGCTATAAGCTCCCTCCCTTCGGAAAACAAATGATACATATTTGTCCTGCTCTGTTGGAGAAAAACTATGACCGTGTCTGGAGGATTCATCTACCTACTCAATGCTTGTATCTACTGCATGCGATGTTGCTTATGTATATTGAAGTTTCTTGTCTTACTCATATAGTTCAGGAGAAAAAGTTGAGCAAGTGAATGAGTTTGTATATTTGGGGTGACATTGTTTTTTACAAGAGATGGAAAATGTGAAGGTGACATTGAAAGGCAAATCACAGCTGGTAATCAGGTTAATGGAGCCCTGCACTCCTTTATAAAAAGTCAGAATGTGTCTAAAATGGCCCGAGTGGCGGTTCATTAAGAGGTGCTTGTCCCGACTCTGATATACGGTAATAAAAGTTGGGAGAGATTTACTATATCCACCTCGGTTTGATTTTATAACTAGGCCTTAGAAGTGTTTATTGCTTTGTTTTTTAAGCTTGGTTTTTCAATGATATATTTGGTAGGGTAGAATTAAACGTTTGTGTTTGTTCTCTTTATCGATTCCGCTAAAACTACAACATCTGACAAATTTCGGAAATTAACACTGATTAATTTTTAGTTGTTCTCATTTGATATTTGATGTTTTATAAACATTTGTATGTATTTTTTTATTTTGTCTATATCACAATACACTCACACGCTCAAATACACACATAATAAATAATCCAATGAAAAGAAATAAACATTTGTAATACATATGTTTTACTCTAAATGATTGTACATTATAAGTTTTTTTTATTCTTGTTACATAAGGTTCCTGAAATATTGCATTGATATTCTCTCGTTCAAATCAAAGATATTCAATTTATTGCTGGCATACTTCGTTTATGCCAATTTATGTATATATTTTTTTCTTCGTTTGATGAACATTCTTTTTATGATATTTCTTTCTTTAGGAATTTATCTCACTCAACACACAAAGAATTCTATTTGAGAAATCGTCTCATAATCTTGAAGCGATAACATGAGAATAAATGATACCTCGATTAAGTTTGCTTCAGCTCCAATTTACTCCGGGGGATTTATTATCGAAGTTGTAGATAACTTTGTTCTACCAAGCTTTTTTGGTCATATAGATCTTCCAGTAAAGTCGATGCACAATACTGGTGTTAAACTTTAAATTAGCTGGAAACGATTTACGAAGCTCGTTTTTCTACTTGGACAATTTAGTGCTAATAGCATCTTCTTTTTATGTTTTCCTTCGAATTAAATTGTATTAAAATGTCTTACATTTTAATATAATTTAATTCGAAGGAAAGTGAATACACATGTATATATGCTGATTATCGAAATATTTACTTCCATGAATTTTATTTCCGTTAGCTTTATTAATACGTCATTCTCAATACTGTAGGCACAACGTTCGTTTGTATGTAAAGTTTTCTGCAATCCCCTGAATAAATTCAGGTCGCCTTGAAAGTGTTGCTTATCCTAAATAATCCTTAAAAATATTGAAATCTGGAAATATTATCACAATAAACACTGCATTATTTTTCTTTAGACATTCTTTAAAAGAAAATAGAAAATGTAATCATGAAATATATAAAGGAGAAAATCTGACTTTACATAGATAATAACATCCCTTTCTCCAAATAAAACAAAAATTTTGCTTCTTTTGCATCGTTCAGTTTTGATAAAAAGTCTGTGAAACGTGTTTCGCCTCACGGATAAGCAACAGTACCTTTTTTTCTGCTGTTCCTTTATGTACTTTTAATACCTAAACTGAAATATCAATATTGAATCCCAGTTATATGAGTATAGTATATTTTTGCTTGCGTTTGCCAGTAAAGTTTTTCGCAATATAAAATAATGATATATTGAATCTTTTAATAAGAATGCCTAATATTTGCTTTTACATCAAACAGCTGACAATTAATTTCTTTTCGATTCAGCAATTATAATTATAAATTATAATAATAATATATATAAATTTTGTCTGATTAGTAGCTTTGCTATTGCACTTCGGTAAGCGATGAGAGTCGGAAAACCAGTCCGTTTCCTTTTCCCCCAACTCTTTTTATTTTACTCCCTTGTCTCTCTTTCTAACATCTTTTCTAAAGGAAAGTAACGCACCTGCAGTGCCCCTGATACGTATCGCATATCTATGGTGTGATTCGCTCGTTTGCATAGGTATCCGTTAAAAATCTATCAAGTTTAAAGATGATTGAATTTATCACAGAGATATACGGTATAGGACGTAGAATTACACGTCCGGACGGGCACTTATTAATTCAATTAAACACGTTAAAATTATACGGACGAATTTGCGTACGTCATATATCTGTACCATGTTATATTTTAAATTATTCATAATTTGGAGGCGTCGCCGTAATATAAAACGACGACACGACTTAAAATTGTAAGAATATTCGGCGACTAGAAACTACATAATTAAAATTTGACACATTCTAGCTATTGCTAATCCAGGCAAATCGACAGAGGAAACACTTTCTTTTTTCAGTTGCAAAAACTTCTGTATATAGTTTGCTTATTATAACAAGTAATTCATTCTCACTACGCAATATGCACATTTTTAAATTATAAGCAAAATTTTGTAACTCCATTAGAAAATAAAGGATCTTATATTGTTTAAGATCAAATAACGTAATGAAATATAAGTTGTTAACTCTATTAATGAAAATCAAAGTGAATTTATATTTATAAAATAATTACCCTGACTGTTATTATTTAGCAATTAGTTATATTATTACCAAAAATAACTAACAGGAAAATTGTAGGTATCCATTAAAACATTTCTCTTTAAGATGGATACTTGTTACTCGCGATTATGTTACAAGGGATTATTTGAAATTTATGGGCCCCAATAGAGTTAAAGGAGCGTTAAATTATACCATGCTATTTAGAAAGTTTTAACAAAAAAGGTTTTTTCATATGTTTACTTATCAAGCAGTATTAATATCAATTAAAATTATGTCTTGACAACAACCAAAGTGTCATTTCTCTATGGGATTTGACGGTAAAATTATTTCTATTCAAATAACAAATACGCTATGCTTTTGTTATAATAATTAATATTTTTTTAGAGACCGAAATTGCTTAATTATATAATATTTATTTTATATATTCATATCATTTCTCTAGTATAATTTATTTATACAATAAAATTCTCGGATTGCCGGAGAATAAACGGTTTGTTCGAATTTATGATTTGCTTTCATATAATTGAAACCATAATTGTGACGTTTGGTTAATTTATTAAATTATAGATTTTGCCTGTATGAATCTACTTGTTCTATGATTGTTGTTCTACTTCGTAGGTACTTTTATATGCCGTCTGTTGAACTGAAAGTTCTCAACGACTTCATACTTGGAAGCAGACTTCAAGTAGCGTTACATAAAACACTTCATAAACTCTCCACCCTACTGTCATACTTTTTTATATGACACATGCACGTTTGTCTACGTTAGCCTCGGCGTATTCCTAGTTTGCGAACAAAATTCATGTTGAATTATTTTTACGTGAATGTAAATCTCAATTTCACTAATTTGTATTGTCCAATTGGTTTATCCAACGATGTTGTGATTGCATCAGCTATCCAGTTTATTGGACCGTGATTCGAAATAGTGATAGGTGGAAAAAGTTAAAACTGTAACTGTATAAAACATAAATTGTTATAAACCTAATTTTTTTATTCGGCAAAATGTTTATGGTTTTTAAAAATATATTTATAGCTTGTTAAATATATTTATACTTATTTTGGGAGCCATAATCTTAATTAAATATTTTTAATTTAATATCAAGATTTATAAACTATAAAAGAGTTTAGTGAATAAAAAATTCATAAAATGAAATAAGGCTTTTTCATGTTTTATCAGAGATTATCTTTTAAAACTGCAAGATTGCCTCATCATTCGTTATAATTAAAACAGATACATTAAGAGAATTACAATTACACCTTATTATAACACGAATACAATATTTCTCGATTTCACCCGCGGCAGTAAAAGCATATATGCAAAAAATGTTACATCTTTACATGTACTATATTATTCTACGCACGTAACTTCTTGCTACCAGTTTTTTCGTAATCCGCACATCTCGACAGAACCAATGTACTTATTTAGTCGTCTCTTTTGCTTACTTTCCTCTTAAATTTCCACCCTCATTCCAACTTGGATTAATAGTTAGACTTTTGGTAGATTTTCCGTTCTGCCTATTTTGTTCGTTTTCTGTTCCGACAGTAGTTGACATCAATGGATACAATTTATTGGTCAGGTATTAATTATAAGGTAATATATATGATATTTATTAATTTAGTTTTATCAATTTCTAACTAAAATACAATAAAGAAAAATTGTGAAACGAAAAGAATAGGCGGCGTTGATTTTCATCAGATGACACGCATGCTCGTTTGCCTTCCTATCCCAAAAAAAAAGAATGTACAAATCACAATTTTTTCGTTTACCCTCCATAACTCGCATGGTTTTTGCTGATATAATTAGTCATAATGTTTGGAGTTTTAATTGAGGACTTTTTGCGATGTTTTCCTCTGTGGAAAATTTAGACCTGTTTCTTATAAGAAAGAAAATAAACTTATTTTTTACACAGTAGAAGAACATTATTAATTACCAGTTTGGTATAAAATCATACAAACAAAAACAGATAAATTAGTTCAATATTATTTTCTTCAAGTTCCTAAACCTTTTATTATTAGTTTGGTAAACAAAATTGACGATTTGGACGATTTATTTTCTCTGCAGATATTTATCTCCTAGAAGATTCAATTTTAATATATGAATATTTGATTAGGAATGTTAGTTAGTAAGTGGAATTGGTGTTAAAATTTATATGATATATAGGATCGTCATTATTACTGATCGTATTAAGTTTCAAAACTTTAACGAAAAAAGCAATAGTTGAATTGGTAAGGATTGTTCTAAGTTCGTAGGTTTGATCCTCCTAGGATTATTGATGTGAATTATATCTTCCTAGCACAAACACTATTAGCTTAGTTGGAATGGTTGACAAGAATTCTAGTAATATCGAACGATGGCAAATTTCCTTTTTTTTTTAAATTTTTAATTTCATTTCGCTACTCATCTTGTGTCATTTGCTCTTTTCTCTGCAATATGAATTCCATTTACCTTCATTCCAGATACGCCGTTTCTGTGTTGATGGCATTAAACTGGCAGCAAGCCAACTTTATTTAATTTATTGTATTTCACGGTTCTTCCATACAAACGGTTTTCATGGCAGATTGTATGCGCCATCCATACCACCAGCTGAGCTTTTGTTTCTCCATTATGATAAGGTTTGTTTTAAAGTTATGTATCATTGTATAAAGGAGGATTCAGACAAGAGAGATTGTGTTAGCTCGCACACATTAGACACTGAAATGTAAGTCGTGCGCAATTAATCATTTTGGAATTTCATAGAAGTAATCGAATTGGGTATGTAACATTATCATCGTCATACAAATTTTATCTTGAAATTGTTATGTAGATGATAGTTGATACTTCCTAATATCGTAATATTTCTTATCAATTAGAATTATGTCATAATTATAATAATCTACGTTTTAAAACTGCTACGATTAATAGATTACTAGTTTTAGCATATATATTAATCGTAGCAGATAGTGATAGAGCCACGCTGTAGACGAATACTTTGTCAAGAATGGCATAATATTTGTCTGTAGCATGAATGGGCTGGCCGCAGAAAACCGGCGTCTGAGTGGTAGCTTAGTACGGTGAGCGGTTGAGTTCCAGAGGCCCACCACCCTCTCCCTCCCATAATAAATGGTTCCGCACTGTCTATGGCGCTGCGGATGTCTATTGGCGGCGTTGGTTGCTTTCCATCAGGTGACACATCTGCTCGTTTGTCTTCCAATCCTATAAATAAAATATCTATATAAATAATATCTCTTTGCGTAATTTATTATAAAAAAAATGACTAGAAAAGTCATTTATTCAAATACATTCATTTTTCGCGCAATAAGTATGTGGTATTAAAAGTTTGTTGTGTTGGATATGAGTTAATGTCGGGTAGGAAGCGACCGTATGAATGTACTAAAGTTTGCAACGCAAAGTTTCTTTAATAAACTGTGCTGCGTGCAGTAGGTGGACTTGACTAGTTGATGATGTCTTTATAGTGTTTTGTCTGAAGAAAAGTAATCAAACCAATGTTTAATTTTGCACTTACTTGTTTTAATTGTTTTTATTTTTATTATTATAAAGAAAGGAATTCTATTAATGTAAATGATGAAGGTTCCTTTGATGAATCAATTTATTTTACAAATTTATAATTATATCGCAATCGATCGTGAATTATTGAGTCCATTTGTCATATGAAAGTACTCTACTTGAATCGATCTCAAAAAGTTGATGTTGAAAATGAAATTGAAAAGGCATATCCGCTTTACATCTTAAAACACTAATTAAAATGTCAATAATGTTCACAAATAGTTCATAGTAATTTAAAATTTGATTGGTAGTTCATTATAGCTATCAGATTAAGTATAACGTAAAAAAAAACATTCTCAGAGGGGAGCGATATAGAAAAAAGGCTGCAATATTTTTATAATTTGACCAGTTCGCTCGATGTGCTCTGGACCTGCATGCATAGTCACATTATTTACCATATATGCAGTGTAAAACATTGTTAACTATAATTTAATCTCTTGGAATTGAAAATAATTAAAAATGGATTTGAATTTGGTATAAATCGGTTAAATATGGAAAAAAATGTAGTAATATAGTATAGAAAAGAATATATATATATATATATATATATATATATATATATATATATATATATATATATATATATATATATATATACATATATACATATACATATACATATACATATACACTCTTTAGTTATGTATGTTCATTTATACTAACATAAAACAGTACATTTTTAAATTACTATACTTTCACAGCAAAAAAGTGTACAAAGAATTGAAACAAATATTTGTTCACGAATATTACATTTTCACAAATGGAAAATGCAGTTCTGTTTTTTAGTTACGAATGTATTCAAACAAGATATTTGTGTGATTTGCACTTTATACCCAAAATACGAAACAGATTTATTGTCACTTATTGTTTGTTGTAGAAATATATTTTCTGTTCGTTAATATTTGTCTTTATATAGAGGTAAAATACAATTCGATCATTTTTGTCCTACAGTCACAAATGAAATGAAAACTACAAGACCATACTTTTATACTACCAATCTCTCATTATCATACAAAACAGAAAGTGGATTGCGTACCCTAGGACAGGCCTAGGTATTATAGTACGCGTCGGTGGAATCTAATGTCCAACAGAGGACTGAGGCATGCTGATGACGACGATGACATTATTTAAAAGAAGTTTATTAGGTAATGTGCTGACCGCATCTAATTTTCTTCGCAAAACATAGCTATTAGCCGTACGATGACCCTTTGTGTCACATAATTTTATATATAATATAATAAAAATTACAATATACGAATAAGTTATTTAATCATTGAATATCTTTATTTCTGATCTGTTATAACTAATAAAATCTGGCTATTTCATTTTAGTTAGTTATACGAGTACCGTTTTCAAATATCATTAATTTGTAATCGTTTTAGGTATTGTAGAAAATGTCGTTTGCAAAGGTACACGCTTAACCACTGTTTTGAATTTGCGGTTTGCGGACTTACTTGGTCCGAATTGGTGATACGATGTTTTAAAATCTATAATGTTAACATTGCTTTTACGTTGTTATCTGTTTCAATGATGAAAACACAATTTAAGTTGTAAAATTATGTTTTATCGTATTTGTTACCATTGTTATCGAAAAGTTTAAATTACGAAAATCAAATTCTGCACTTAAATAACTCGAATTAACAATAACCCAGCGAATTAAAGAAATAATTTATTTTTATTTTTCCTTACCATAAAGTTTGTCAATGAAGTGTTAGGAAGACTGACTATATTACTAGACTATATCACTATTTTCTATTTTATTTTTTATTTAACCAGTCATTTGATTCTTGAATTAAGTTTCGTCAATATTTTCTTGAACAAGAAGACTAATGGCAAATAAAGAAGTGTTTGAGAGACGAGAGGCTGTGAGCGGAAGAGATACGTTTAAGCTATTTTAGAGTTGTTTTCAGACTACTATTATAATATTTGTGCTCTTTTTTGTTGTATAAGTTTTTTCCTCTCAACTTATTTCGTCCTGTTTGACCTCGTAACCCTACAAATGGACTCTTTATTGAATATCACATTTGTCGTTCAACGTTTTCCTTCATATCATTAAGCACGATGTTCTGAGAACTTTTTTTTTCTTAATAATGCGTACAATTCGTTTGATGCCAGCTGCACTTTATGACCGTCATTAGTCATATATATATATATATATATATATATATATATATATATATATATATATATATATAGTATATATATATATATATATATATATATATATATATATATATATATATATATATATATATATATATATATATATATATATATACTATGTTGATAGTATTATCAAAAATTATTAATTTTCATATACAAAAAATAAAGAAGAATACTTACAATTCAATTTAAGTGATTGTGTAAGGTGTAAAATAAAAATATTATTTATATTGTTATATTATAGACAGTGATGTTATATTAATAAATGTTTTGTTAAGCCTACATACTAGTCGTAGTAGTTTTCATTATATAATTCTATTGAAAGATTCACTTTCACTAGTTTTATCGCTTTGTAACGTTATAGACAATTCTTTGCGCCTTTTGTTTGTTTTGGGATGAGAAAAGATTTTGCAGTTCTCGACTATTTTTATTACATCTTATTTGGGGAATATAAAAGGTAAAGATAGATAGAAATGTATTAAACTTTTTATGTTCTTTGCCTTAAATAAAGATTATTGTTATTATTTTATTGTAAATAAAAAAAATAATAATAATCTTTATTTCAGAATTTTTTTTGGTCCATACATTTTACATTTTAACATTTTTATGTTAGTAATTATGAACATCTTAAAAATTAAGTTAGTAAATCATTTTTATTAAAGAAAATTTATAGCTGTACCATAAGGCGCGAGTTGAATCTACCAACAACGGTTTTCATTGTAGAGTTAGAGCTATCCCATATTCTGTGAAGCAACGAGGTTATTTGTTTTCGCAAAATGTCCCAAAAGCCATCGGTGCTGGCTTAAACCAACATACATGATGCACTGCAGAAACGGGGCAGCCCCAACAATAATCTGAAACCGTTGATATATTGGACCCGCAGGGCGTTGATGATTCGCTGCTTGTAAATATACCACAGGCTGCACGAAAGTAGAAGACTTGGCAGTACGCTTGAAACAACGTCATTTTAGCTTTTTTACTGTAACGTGCAAACCTGCATGCAAGCATATTATCGCCTTATATGCCTTACGTCTTATTACCAACGCCCTCCGTTCCCGTTCGACTTCCGCATAAACAGTATGGTCATCTGTTGTGCTTGCAGCTTGTGACAATTTTGAGAAAGAACATAGAAAGCTAGCGTACCTAATTGATTATATGTTAGATGCGTATTGACCGTATCATCTATAGTAAAAGTTAAAATTGTGTGTGTAATATTGGTGGCAGATAACATTGAAGGGATATCAACTTAACTAACCCGCAACGGAGCAGCATAACAATTTGTTCCAAACTTTTTCGTAATGAGACGTAACCTCTGCTTAGGGATAGAGGGTATGATTAGGATATTTATTATTTATTACGAAAGTTGTATAAAGAGAACTTGATAATAACCTTCATATCACTTATTTTTAAAATAAAGGACTATCATGTAGTTACAAAATAACATGGCGTCTATTATATATTTATCTTAATATAAATAATCATAGGTTTCTCCTAAAATGCATCATTTGCTTCGATCCTCAGCTACATGCATCGAACTTCTGCCGGCCGCCCGGCGCAGAGCATTACTCTATTTTGTTGGAAGGCGAATAAAAGAAGATATACAAGACTTCATCTCAATGAACACACCTACTCAATCGATAAGCAATAACAATATGAGAGCGATAAGCTCATAGGAACCCATTTAAGCAGATGAATTGGAGATCGCAAGGACACGTAGACATGTGGACACGTTAGCGGTCTGGGACAATTCGGGCGTATCTGTGATTATTTATATCCCCAACAGAAACCGTCGTAATCTTGTTCATCTATAAGCATAATGCACTATATGTATATGGGTTGGGGTACCATGATGTATTTGGGGCTCCTTAGATCCTCAAATTCTATCTATTATTTGACTATTATGTTTTATCGTTTTAGTTTTAAGGACACTTCACTTTTTGGATTGAAATGTCGCTCGAATGAAGTTTGCAATAGAACAAGGAGTGCTTATTACGGACGGAGTACGTTCAATCTCTTTTATCGCGGCATTATAGGGAGGAGAATTGAACGCTCCTCGTAGTAAGGCACCGCCGGTCCCTACGAGCGCCCACTCTGCCGTAAAATTATGTTAAAGTTATTCGTTTCTACATCTTTATTATACTTCTATGGAATTTCAGTTAATCATTGTCTTTGACAGTAAATGACAATGTCGATGAAATACACTTATATGTATTCAAAAAAGATGTATATATAAGATGACGCTAATAGAAATATATTTCGCCCAAAAAGAAAACTAATGAGAATTTTTATTGAAGGACAATCACCTTATTTCTTTTTTTATGCTCAAAAAAATGAATTCGTAAATTTCTCTTAAGATTTTGTACGCATCTTTGCCTGCGTTCAAAATCAACTGTACTACATCTATTTAAATCCAGTATAACATACACTTATACATTACATAAATATGGACACAAAACAGAAGATACCTGCGAAGGGATTTATATTTTTTGATGTCTTCTATACTAGGTTTAACGTCCGTTACTCCAGAAATAGGGAGGCCAATGCGCAACAGTGGGACATATATGGACTACTGGATGACGTAATCTTATGTGAACGATGTGTTCTTTCTATATAAAGGAAAACCAACTTGTCCTACACTCCACCCTCGTAATGATATATACATATATTGTACTTATACTGAGAGCTTGTTGATCCTTTTAGCAGATTCCTCAAGATTCAACTTTATTTAGAGGTAAGCAATTTCCTCTCGACGGAAATTTCTTAGACAGGTGTCAATTTTATACACGTGCTGATATTTTCTCCACTGAGAAATGTTACTTGTTATCGCCGCCTTAAGAGCTGTAAGAAAATTGACTTCTCTGTTTATAGGTTAAATGAAAGTGAAAAAATAGCTTGTTATCCCAGTCTCCTTAAAGTTCCTGACAAAGTTACCATATTTGTGCTCACCGGTGGCACTATACCACAGGCAATCAATTTTCCATTCAGGATCAATCAAAGTAAAAACGTGTACAAAAACGGCTTCTATTGAATTGAACCTTTACAATGGATAATTTATGGTAGTAGGTTGAAGCATTCTATTCTATTCTGTAATATCGAATATTTTTAGGAATTAGAAAAATTGTAAGTAAACTGCATCTTTCATTGCTGTCAACGGTATACTGCTAGACATTGCCCTCCCTTAAAATTAAACATTTTTCCGTAATCCCCTCGCTTTGCTTACGGATTTGCGATTGCAGGTTGTTTATATCACTAAATAGACGTTGCTGTCGTTTATTGGTACAGTAGACTGCCGTTTATCTGAAATGATCGGGAAGGCAGCCGATTCGGATAACGAAATGTTCGGATAAACCGAAGTCCCCTGTTTTCCTACGTGAAACATCCGATGTTATCCGATGGATCTGATGTCCGTGAAACGTCCATACCGTGAAATATGATCGTAAAACATGCGTTCGTAGAATGCTATTGATATGGTTGTGAATAAGCCTACATGTTTTTGATTGAAAAAAAAATTTTTGACGTGTTAAAAAGATTTTACATATATGAAGAGTATGGTATTCGGTTGGTGGAGGTGAAGCTGGAGGTGCATACGTTAGACCGTGTAACACCTATTATTGTTACGTATGGTTATAACCACGTTTGGTTACTTACTTACATATTTTTAAAGTTATGAACATAGAAAAAATTGGAAAACTTTGTTCAGATCAAGCGATTCTGCTAAATGGAAGTTTACTGTATTTGATCCTATAGTCGTCTGTTACGGCAACTAAGGAAAGTAATGTGGTGGCCCTATCCCGAAATTATACTACAATGGCGAAAGTGTCAAATTACTGTTTAGACTGTTTTGATATAAAAGTAAAATGTAGGCGGTGGTACATACACGATAAAGAAGGAATATTTTTCTCTTTTATTTTTTATTTTCTTGGCATTTTTAATAGATAACAAAATAAAATACTAATATGTCCATACGTCGTTTTTCAGGTTTGATTTTCGATTATTTATAATTTAAGTTTGACATGAAAAATAAAATGACAGAAATAGTGTGTTTAATAATTTAAGAATATATATTCAAAGGCCATTATTCAAATGATTGAATTAATTCAGGATGTATAAAACTACATATACTCGTATATAGGTACAATGTTATTTAGGAATCATTATACAAAAAAGATTTTTTTTCGGATATTATACCATTTTAATGATTGCTATACAAAAAGAACATTTCATAATTTCACTACCTTAAGTTTACTTTTAAAATATAATAACAAAAAAAAAACTTTCCAACTTTCTGTAACCTTTATAGTTTTGTAATCTTATTACGTAGTATGTTTCTATAAGTTTTTTTACGTAACTTAGAGTTCGTTTTCTTAAGAACATTAAATGACTGTGGTATTGATGAAAACAAGTTTTATGTCAAAAAAAGATAATTAATGTGCGGAGCGTTTTCGCTAAATAAGCTTAAAATTCTGATTCATTTTTCTCTTTAAAAAACCGTTCTACTAATTTCGCACTCAGTTTTTATTGAGACGGACATTGTGGCTGTCTCCATAAAAACAGAGCCTTTTGCGTTTAAAGTAATGTTTTCAGTTTTTTCATTTTTTGCTTTGTTACTAAATAATATATAAAATATATGCATGAAATATTATATTTAACTTGAATTGCGTAATTTTGGCTATTGTATAAAAAATTGCGTATTTGCTTTTATAATAAATGTTCAAAGGGAAATGTTGACCTAAACAGAACCCAAAACAAATAATACCAAAAATATATTTATTTATTTAAGCTTTTTTGCATTAAATTGGCATTCTCTACCAGTCAACCTGCGGGCGTAACTGAGAAAATTGGTTTGGTGGAGGGTTATAACCATTGGCTTTTCTATGGATAATATTAACATGTTTAGTATGTCTAATGTTATATAATAATCTTAGCCAATTGTAGATGACTAGAA
Source organism: Baronia brevicornis (assembly GCA_031353405.1). Taxonomy (NCBI): domain Eukaryota; kingdom Metazoa; phylum Arthropoda; class Insecta; order Lepidoptera; family Papilionidae; genus Baronia; species Baronia brevicornis. Next base: position 20,945 of record JASFAT010001699.1, on the reverse strand, counting down.
ATTTTTCCAAAATGACATGACATGATGACAAAAATTTTTCCTGAATCGGTGTTTATTTAATATAAGCAAAAATCCGTGTGAAAATGGACATTCTTCAGGGTATTGGAAGTGAAAGGAAAAGAGAAAAGAGGCTAGTGAAATTAAGGCTACTAGTATTTTATGGTCCTTGAATAAAAAAGACATAAAAAAAATGAAAATTAATAACGAGCAAGACCTCCCCATGCAGCAATCACGGCATGTAATAGTCTTGGCGTGCTTTCCATTAGGCTTTTGATGGTGTCCTGTGGAATGTGTTCCCACTCAACCGAGATCACACGTTTGAGCATCCTGTTGTTTTGTGGAGGTGGTTGGATAGATCGTACTCGCCTTTTTAGAAGATGTTTTAGACGTGCTCAATGGGGTTAAGGTCGGGGCTCCGCGCTGGCCAGTCCAAACGATGAATACCGACCTCTTGTATATAAGAATCTACGTCGACAGAACGGTGGGCCCCAGCATTATTATACATGTAAATGGCATCTTCATTCAAGCAGTCCGATGATTTAATCTAAATCTAAAAATAAAACAACGTCAATTTTTTTGTTGTTGTGAAGTATGTTATAATAATATAGTCATTAATAAATATTTATGTAAATGTATAAATTATGTGCTAGGTTATATTCTATACAGAATTGATATTTATAAGTGTATAAGTAATAGTTGCTCGTTCATAATTAAAGTAAGTAAAGTAATTGCGTATGCTTTACTTGTTAAATTACCTGTTATGTTAACCTAACCCGAGAATAAATATTATTCCAACTCCCTCAAATTGGCCAAAAGTTCGATTCACAATTAATCAATTACCAACAGTGTATTTGTAAAGTCTTTGTGGTACCTGTTCATGTACTTGATCATTTTAATTAATATTAATGAACTAATTACCCTTTAAACATCCACGTTCATGAAAGAACATTGTTCGCAAAAACAATGGTACTGTAGTTTTGGCAAAATAAACACATTATCTGCCGATTGTAAGCCTCGTGTAGAGTGCTCTGGAGTTATTTTCCGGTTCACATTTTCGCCGCAAGTAGGTTTTTAACACATTCCGTACCGCGTGGAGCGTATACGCCCTACGCTTTACAACTGCATTGTTTTGTTTTCCGCGTATGGCTTACAATATTTAAAATAATGTAAAAAAGACATCAAGACAAGGGTGTATGGTTTAAAACACAACATAACATTATGGCATAACACAACGAACCCATTGTATAATAGACATTAGTTTCACAAACACGTGCCTGAACGGAAAATTTTCAAAAAACGGTCTGGCAGGGAACGTGTTAATTAATTTCCTCGTTTAGGCCGAGTGACGTCGACATTATAGCACACACCTTATAAGTATTACTCAATTATAATAGTGTTATTATAGAATTTATGGCAGATTAAAAGGGAATGTATCTCAGCACAAAAATGTCGATTTTGATATTGATCAACATTAAACATTTTTGAAGACGTCCAAATCCTCTTTATTTTCGCTGTGGCCCAAGTTAAATAGTTCTGATCCGTGTCTAATCTTCTGGGTGTCCAATTCGAACAAACACAAGGCCGATGTCTGGCGGTTGACCTCATACATTTCTCTTATTTAGGTTCCCTCGTTACGTGTGTATTCCGCCCTCTCATCTATCATTTTCTTCGAGACCATGTGACCTTTTGAAGACATAAGATTTTCGTATTCGATATACACACAATGTGTAACTAATTGTCGTTAACTTTATTTTATCAATTATATTTATTTATATTTATATTTTAACTTTACTTTAACTAATCGTATGTATTCGAATACGATATCGGTCGGTAGTTGTGTAAATTGAATACTTGATAAAGTATTATGCTGATGACACATGAATGGCTAATCTATCAAAATATACTGATTTAATGTTCTATATGGTTTTCGGTTGTAGCTTTAGATTTTCAAACATACATAATAAAACTACGTAGGATATAAATAAAATTCAATAACTTTTAAGTAGAGAAGTGTTTTATTTTTTAAATGAAATATTTTGTCTAAATGTTGATCGTTAGATCGGGCACACTTTTGAAATCTATACACAGTATTCTGTGCCACTCATTGAAGATGTAGGGATGATATTTTCTTTTAGTCCTACGATGGTAGTCAGGTTTGTTCCCTGACTTTACGTTAAAGGTGAGAAAAAAGTTCATATGGGTGAGATCCGGCAATCGGGGTAGCCAGGGGATATCAGCGAAATAGCTTATTATTTTATTAGGGAAGAAATCACCAAGAAGCTCCATGTTCTCTCTAGTAGTCTAAATTAAGTTTTTAGTATATATAACAATGCGTCCTCGACATGGGCATTGCATTCAACGGATGTCTAGGCATATGCTTGGTAAAGTCCTTTTTGTGATATACATATAATATTTACTTTTATGTTTATATGTGTGTGACATACAACGATATATATTTGTTATTATAGCTGTAGTGAATTTTAGTAGGTACATATTTTAGTTATCTATGTGAGTGTTACAAATAAACTCACTTATTCTATGTATAACATCTCTTTCTTATCTCATGGGTTTTCAAATACATGTAAATATATGTACATATATAGGATGTCAAGTGAACTTTCATTATTTATGCACATAGTTGCATTATCTATGAGGGGACATATTTGCATTCCTTGTGAGAGTTAGTAACCCGTGTAGTAAGTAGTACGTCAACTTTTTTAAAATAAGTCGATGTACTACTCTGGTTACAGGCCACTGATAAAGATGGACATTAATGCTTCATAAGCTCGAAGTCGTTCAGAGAGCTATGGAACGGGCCAAGCTTGGATTTTCTCTGGTTAATAGAATTAGGAACTAATAAATTCGCCAAAGAACCAGAGTCACAGACATAGCTCTTCAAGTTGGAAAACTGAAGTGGCAATGGGCTGGATACGTTTGTCGGTGAACCGACAACCGTTAGAGGATACGAGTGCTGGAGTTGAGGCGACGTCTCGGCAAACGTAGTGTGGGATAGCATGGCGATCTGCACAAGGCGGCTGGCAGAGACTATGATGCGAGTAGTGAAGACCGGGCTAAGTGCGTCTCGGATGAGGCCTAAGTCCAGAAGTGGAGTGCCGTGGGCTGATAATAATAGTAATTATATATATGTTTGGATTATGAAAACGACTTGGAGTTAATCTTTTTATTAATATTTGAAATGAATGAAGAATGCGGAAGATGAAACCGCGTTTTGAAATACGTATTATGGGATGCTTTCAAGTTCGATGCAGTGATGATCTGCGTATAACAGCTGACAGAAACTGGATACGTGTAGTCGAAACTCGACCTAGGTGACGCACATTGGTCTATACCCAACAGTAGATTGTTGTAGGCTCACAACGATGATATGTAGCGGATTTAACGTTATGTAATTTAAATGATTAATAAATTTTGGTTCAACTAAATTGAGTAAATCGAAATATAAAAAAATAAATAAAATATATAACATTCATTGTCGATTACTAGGATTACCTTGTGTCGTTGTGCCATTATAACACGTAAAAAATGTTTACAAACAAAAATCCTTATAAAAGTGTCAGGCCACATTCATATCAATTTTATATTAAAATTGCTTGTACATTTAGATCTATTAATGTAGTTATATGTCGAAACCCTTGTCTGTTCTGTATAATTGCGAAGCTGTAGAAAGTACATAAGCAAATATTTCTTTTAGCTGTTTGAATAGGCGGTGCGACTGGGGAACCGTCTCAGTTGTAATTAATCTGGCTTCTCGTCGCGCTACTCAGAGGCTTTACCGTTTAGCAGTTGAAGTAACGAGCGCTGTGGGCCCTGGGCCTTGATTGGTGCCTTTTATATGCAAAGGCGCGTGATAATGGTTGTAGAGCGATAACAATCTCTTCACGAGAACTATTACTACTAACCTTTACAGATATAATCTTTGCTTTCGCTTGCTACCTACTTAACAACAGAATTGTATAGTGATAGTATGATGATATAAGTATATAACATGAAGTATATATATATATATATATATATATATATATATATATATATATATATATATATATATATATATATATATATATATATATATATATATATATATATATATATATATATATATATATATATATATATATATATATAAACATGAGCGGTTAGTATAGAAGGTTTGATAATACGTATGATGGATTTTTCTAGGATATAAAAATTGGAGTAGATAGAGGCACTGAGCTATTTCGATGCTCACTTAGGTAAGTTATTGATATATGACATCTTTATTATAAAAGAGATACGCAAATACACCATCGGGTCACCTGATGGTAAGTAATCACCGCCATTTATGTGATGTGTAATGCCAGGAAAACTGTAGATGCATATCCTACCATATAGTAAAATGCGAATAAAGTTAGGATGAAGAAAGAATTAATGGGAGGAAAAACTAAAGAAAGGGTTAAAGAGTTAAGAGGCTTTCAGGTCTCAGCGTTTATCGATTGAAGCAAAGTATCAAAGCTAGTACTGAGAAGTCAAATAAAAAAAAATTACCAAAAAAATTTGAAATTGTAAACTATATTTCACCTGCAGTATGGACTTATTGAAAAAAATAAGTGCTCAAATGTGTTAGTAACGGCTAGTCTGTAAGAAATCGCTGGTAACGAGAACACCAGCTTTGTTATATAGACAATATTATAATTCTTTTTTGTATAACTTTGTTATTGGCGTTATTATACAATAAAGAATATCTATTTAACTTAAATCTATTTTAAGTCTTAAATTTATCGTAACCTGTGTACTTGTACAAAAAGAAATTGAAGAGCAAGTTTCAAATAGGTTTATGTCAAATATTGTGCAAAGGTTAGGCTTTTAGCACATTTACAATGTTGATTCATCGATAAATTTGTTGAATTGCTCCCCGAAGTTAGAAATTCCCAAGAAAAAGTCTTACCGATCCTGTACGTAAATGGATGAATGACATCACATATTGCCTTTGAGTTCACTTACTGATATCTTAAAGAAAAAATGGTAAAGGATCGCTAACATTCGTTTTCAACTACACATATGTACATACGGCTTGTTAAGTACTGTGACTATGGCCTTATTATAAACTGCGGCATTGGCTGGATATATTATATTTATAACGTTAAAGAAATACAAGCAAGCATGACTGAACAAAGTAACAATACAATGTTAAACTCTAAAAATACACTATAATAATTTAATATACATATTTTCAATGTTCTGACAAATTGTAAACTTTCTGTGATCTTGAAAGAACATTTTTTTGTTATTTATAATATTTACTTGAAAGAAAAAGTTCTTTTGCTGACAAAAAAGTGTTGACTTTTATTGTTTGAATTGTATTTGATAGTAAGTACATATGAAAACATTTTAAGGAATGTTTGTATACGTATTTTATGTCACATTTTCGTTATTTGGTTCCGATGGCTTTTATTGTTGTCTTTGTCGTTTCTATTGGTTTTTAAAAGCTAGTAACTTCCCGTTGCGGGAATTATTGTTAATATCTGCTTGTCTTGTAATGTAAAGAAAAACAGTGCTATTTATGGGATGGGATGGTTTAAAAAAAAACATTTTTCAATCTTTTTTAATTAAACAAATAACGCAATCGGATAATAAATAACTATTTAGCGTACTTGTTTTTATTCAAAAATTTGTCTGCTCAATACGTTTTTGTATTATGACACCAAGAATAAACCAGAATCATAATATTTATATATATATATTACGATTAATATATATTTAATTAATTGATAAATCTGTCGTTCGTATTAAATTGAATTTTGTTTAAATAAATATTTTTTATAGTTTTCAAATTTATTGTGCACCAAAATTATATAAAAATACAATCCGCTGTAAAATTGTGTCTCTACTAATTATTATCGTAAAATAACTATAAGTATACATAGAAATATTTTGATATTATATTTTCTTTTATATTGTTGTAATAAAGCCGCGCTGTCATCCTATATAATATAAATTGCAGTTCCAAGTGCTTTTAAACTGAAGTTCCCTTTCTTTGTCTTATGTGTATTGAGACTTTTGTCTGGGGTTTAATTTTCACCGTCGTCCACTTTCTGCCAAGTACTGTGATGGGTATTGGAAAACGTTCAGGAAAGTAGGAAATTCTTAAGTGCAGCATTCCTTTGTTTCAGGGCATAGTGGCTATATTTTGTGATTTTTACAGATAGTCTCATGTGTCTTTTTACTTTCATTAGAACGCTCGTAAACTTTTTTATATAAGGCATATAAAGCTTGTATTTAGATCATTAGTTTAATAAAGCGTATAGAGTATAAGAACAGAACTGATATTTTTATTGTATCAAAAGAGAAGAACCTACTATTTTTTTTGTATAATTTATAAATAAATTCTTATAATATGAAATTATAAAATGGATAGGTCGTATATAGATTCAGTAGATGTATAAATTCGTGATAAGTGTTATGTATGATTGTTACGTCAATTACTAAATCATTATGTACATATTATATGTACGTCGTTAGCAACCTTGGCACCCTTCCTCTAAATTTCATTATAAATATTTATGATTGAAAGTTAACACTCGGGTATCATATTAAATATAAATGGTATCGGGTATGAATACATATCAAGTATAATTGTGAACTTTTAAAAATATACAGTTTTCATTCTGAATTTTGTTAGAAAAATAGTTAAAACTTTTCGTGATACGTTCCGGTTGTTCTTACTGTAGCGCTCTGTAGCTTTATTGCAAACAACGAACGATAAATTAAAAGCGGAGTTGCGGTTGCATCCAGCTGTTTGCTCGGCACTCAGTCATTATGGTTATCGTTTAAAAAAGCTTTAGTTTGAATATGTTAACTTTCTCATCACGTCATTTGATTCGTTGAAATGTATGCACATATATACACTACATACTTATAATATTATTAACAATTATATTTATTTATAACTTAGTGTGGGTCGCCCCCCAGTCAGATGCCGTTCACCGCCCTACGTGGTGCTTATGGAGGCCTATGCCCTGGACTGGACTGCCACAAGTTCATATAACGATGCCATAATATACATATGAGACTTAAGCTAATTTTATACATTAAGATTGAAAATTTCTTTAGAAGTGTTTAGGTTTATTACTTCTAAACGTTTGTTTGTTTAGATGCGTTTGTTTGTTTGACGAATTGTAACGTACCTGTGCCTTAATTTAATGTAATTCCTTCTTGCTTATTTTCACATTGGTTTCTAGACTAGATTTAATCTGTTTCTAGGTGGCTATTTAGATGATTATTGGACAGTTACTAATTTTCTAATGGTTCAGAACTTTCTGTTACATTTTAAAAATTGTACAAATTAGTAGAATAAGTTAACTAATTTATTTCTCCTATATGTATAATAACAAAAATAACTTATTTCTTAATTAACATTAACATTCGATGATCTCATATAGAAAAGATGGCAATGACGCCTGTTTGGTTCAGGGCAAATAAAGCTTGTTTGGTAATATTTGTGTTGAAATCTTTCCTCTTTTAAGATTACATCGAATACAACGCTAATCGGATCAGTGTCTTCAGATACATAAACGTCACGATGCTGTCTCACATGTTTTCTATGGACTTTGGCTTACATAAACTCTATCTTATGGTAGCTGTTATTATCAATTCTTGGTGGTGGTATTATTCGCGTTATTAGAAAACTAGCGGAATAAATAAGTTTACAGTACATTGGAACGTGAAGCTTTTATTACGTCCAAATAATGTAATCTTTCCCATTTCGGACTGTTAACCCTACCCATATACCCCTACCCTTCGTACTTCATGTGATGTCAACGATAAAGTTGCCAAACCTTTTGATCTCATAATATAATTCTTTTGAAAGAAAAGACAAGTCTAATCCTTTTGACTTTTTGACAATTCTATTTACAATCAATAACTTTAAACAAAGAGGGCACAGGCAAATTATTTGCAATGTGGTTATATTGTTGATTAATCTGTTCGGTTGCTTTTGCTTAAAAGATCCTTCTTAATTATGCTTTAATATATTAATGACTGAGTGGCGAAGTTATTTCTTTCTCAGCAGCCGCTGATTCAATTCCCGGACGGCTAAGATTTACTTAAAAATATATTATGTAAACTGGAAAAATAAATATATAGTACGCCAGTGAGTTTCTTTTTTATGTGAACAAATTGTTAGCTAAAAAAGAAATTAAAGACTGTAGTTACTATAACTATTAATATATCTTCGTATACTCAGTGTAAAAATACACCTAGCATATTTTATTATTTCAAGTTTTTTGCATTACTTTTAAATTTTGCTGTATTCACTACCCGTGCATGTATTAAACGATTCAAGCGGAGTGGGTGGAAAAGTGCTTACTTGTAATCTACACCTGACCTACTTTTATTTGAATTAAATAGAAAAGCTGTTGTACCAACTTTATGCTGGAGTGGTCTCTTTCGTTACGGACCATTAATTAAATACGCAAGATAAGAACATTTATTTGGTGTTGAAATTTTTGACCAAATTATGAACGCAAACGACACTGCAGCCTTTTATCTTTAGAATACAGGCGGAAAGGTCTACTGAGATTTTAGATACTAGTTAATTTTACAAAAATTTAACTAAATTTTGTATAAATTCTTGTTTACATTTTCTTGAAAATGAAAGGACGTAAGTGACATGGAACAACAAAAAACAAATGAAATTAAATGATATGATTTAATACATTTATAATATTGATGAAATAAGAAAAAAAATATAATATAAAACTTCAAAGTAATTGAAAAGCTTTTGATAATTGAAGTTGTAATGATAGTCTTTATTTCATCTTTACAAATAAACAAAAAAGTTTATTGGAAATATTTGCATCACTAGGACTTAAGACATATTAGACTTGACTGGTGCCAGATATGTGCATTAATATATCTGTGCTACAGGTCACTTTGATCTGATCCCACGAATAAGATTAAAGCAGTAAATTTAATGAAATAAGTAATGCAATAAATATTAGTTTTTATGCTTGTATTTAGTTCTAGCCCTAGTTTTCGTGTCCGGTACTAATAATAAATAACAACGGGTCAGATGGGCTGTAATGGTTAGTATAAAATCAAAAATATTCGTATTCGCAAGCTTGCCTCCACAAGGGCCCAGCCGCTTTGTCGGAGTGCCTTTCATGCTGCGGTACTTCAGACGACCCGGGCCTATTTGTATTTTGTTCACGAACTTTCCGAATATATTATTTTGTAGGGAAACGTACAGATGTAGAAGTGGAACTGATTTAAGAGTTCCCATTCACTGGGCTTTGGAAAGTGCTTCAATAAAAGTTCTGCCGCCTACATGCGTACCTATCGACTTTATAATATTGTATTTACTTTAATCTTTAGGGTTCATTAAATTCTGAGTAATGGAGATTTGTGTTTCCATATTATAGTCGTGTTTATAAAAACTATGGATGAATAGTCTCAGTTAGTATTGATATTAATTGCAAGTTTGGATACTCCGCCAATCCACCTTGGGCAAGTGCGTTGGGATAATGTCAATACCTTTTAAAATGGGGAGGCATGTACCTAGTAGTGGGATATATGTATACAGGCTTCAAAAATGGACGTTTGGATGACCCATTAGCCTTAATGGTGAACCTACCGCTTTTAGAGTCAATGGTTGAGGTTTCGGTTTCCCCATGGTATATTTACTTCAATTATTTATTCCGAGTTTGCATGCGAGCGTGGTGGGTTAATTTCCGCTCCCCTCCCCTCCTCCTCCCCATTTGGAGGCAGTGAGAATATATGAGTTTATAAATAAAGGACTTGGAAATTATAGCTAAAATCCTTCATGTAGTAACGACGAGCTTTCCCTTTTTTGTTCAGAGACAAATTGTTAAAGATGTGGAAAGATAAGTTCTCAGTAATTATTTTACAATACATCATTATTTTTTGGCAATATATAGTATTTCCTATATAATACAAGTTTATATCGACTGTGAAACTAAAAACCTAATTTATCATTTATTAATGAATTTTGAAATTTAGATCTATAACAAGTAATCATTAAAAAAATAAGCATAGATAGTTTTTTCTAATATCACAACCTCTTATATAATGTTATAGTTTTGTCCATTTAATTCATTAAAACCTAAACTGAAGTTGTAAATTTGTAAAGCCACAGTAACTAGCGTTTGCCGAGTATCAGGCTCACGTAGCTTATTTGAATTTATAATGGTTTGAGTCCTAGTTAGCTTACATACGTTATATAGCTATTCAAATATATTGTAATTTTGTATATTTTTTCATTTTTTAGCATTTGGCCCGTTATAGGTTAAGAAAATATGTGCTTAATTTTTGTTTCGAAGAATGAATTCTATTCCCAGTATTTTTTTAAATTCAATATTGCCATTTATTAATAGTTAATTTAGTATTGTCATTTATTAATGACTTAAAATGTGACATTGGCTGTAACCTTGAAAAGGTTTAAACCCACGTGCTGATGAATATTTAGTTGAATCTTTAACAAATTAGGAATATTAAATTCGTCTTAGTAAATCCTACGAGCCGCAAGGGAGGATGGAGGTCAGCCCCGGCAGAGCCCTGCATGCTGAGGTAAGGCACCATAGTACCCGGGGAGTCCGATCCCGGGACGGTCGGCACGTATGCGACTAAGCTCGCCCTTAGCCAAGCATCCATTGGCACGGCAAATCGTGGATTGGCGGAGAGGAAGGGAAAGGATAGAGAAGAAAGGAAAGGGCAGGAACGGAAATGCGGATTGAAGGGGGTTACCAGACTCAGAAGAAAGTTATACAATAGATAAATTAATATCGCAAACTAAAAATTGAGATAGAAAATACATCGTTAAACGTAAAATAATCTTTTAAACATAAAAATGAATTATTAGGTAATTAAAAAAATAATCCATCATTCATCAACGTTATTGAAATAAAAAATTTCTGGTATCACACATTGCTTAATATTATGCTATTTAACTTTGTTAGTTTGAAGTTGAGTTCTTTTGGCATCTTTGTCCGTTCTTATAATAATTTAAGGTATTTTTTTTAATTTACAGTGAAATTTAAATTTTTCAAAGATTTGTTTTCCTTCTCGAATATTATATTAAATAGAGAGACAAAATATTGACATTTTGAATATAAAAGCTTAGAAAATACAGCTATTTTGATGTTCCATACAAACAATTCTACATTATATATATATATATATATATATTATATGTTTTTATTCTCTAAATGTTTAAAAATACACAATGCTGTGATTTGTAAATATGCTAAAGACGTAAGGGGTGTATGTCAGTCCTGCTTACAAATGCCTATTTAGCATTTTTGCAATTCGGACCTAGCTGTTCGCAGTCTAAAGGTCTGTGCAAACAAAAGACAACAATTTGCATTTTAACTAACTGATAACCGTGAAACTCGGCCGCCGTGCCCTCTAATTTCCTCTGAACCCATTGGAGACGTCGTATTTTTCTTACTTAGCTCGAGGTCGCAGATAAAATAGCCTTATATCTTTCACCATGACAACGAGCTTTAACTTTTAACTGTTTTACGTTTTAAGTGTGCTCGAATCGTTTTTAAACACGATAACTTTTTATCCGCTTAAATGTTTTAAATTTAGTCAAGGAGGTTGGATGAAATATGTGGATTATGGTTTTTATATTTATCACATTAATTGAGTTAAATATTTTAGATTTTATACGGCGCATTTAGAGTTTTGCTCCATTTATTATATATATTTATATATATATATATATATATATATATATATATATATATATATATATATATATATATATATATATATATATATATATATATATATATATATATATTCATCACAGCCTTTTAGTCGACACAATATTAAAATCATTATAGTTTTGGAATAAAATAGGAAACAAATAGGACGGGGAAGCTGAACGAATTATTATATAATAGATATTATACTATCTTCTACTATATTTTGTGTAATTGATTCATATTCATTCATATATATATATTTTGTGTGACCTTCACTTTTGAGGGAGACGAACGTCCAGTAATGGACTGTTACAGGTGTATTCTTAATTACAATGATTGATAATCTGCAGTTTGATGCTGGTAATAAAAAAACAATTTTTAAATGATAAATGTAATATTGACGACCGATTGTCTCAGTGGCGGAGCCCTCCGCTCACGGATTCAGTGGTCGCGGGTTCGATCCCCGCCTCGGAATAAATATATTCATCTATTTATAAATATTTATTTCGAGTCTGGTAACCCCCCAATCCGCATTTCCGTTCCTGCCCTTTCCTTTCTTTTCTGTTCTTTTTCTTCCTCTCCGCCAATCCACGGTCTGCCGTCCCAAAGGATGCGTGGCTAAGGGTGAGCTTAGTCGCAAGCGTGCCGATCGTCTCGGGATCGGGCTCCCCCGGGTACTATGGTGCCTTACCTCAGCATGCAGGGCTCTGCTGGGGCTGACCTCCATCCTCCCTTGCGGCTCGTGGGATTCACTAAGACGAAGTAATATACCTTATTTGTTGAAAATTATGGCGACGTAGTTCGCCAGCCGTCATGTCCTGATTCTCACGAGGGCGAGAAGCGACCAATGGAGAGCCGTTTCGCTGCTAAGAATGGAAGTGGATGGAGCTCTGTGGTTTTTGGCAACCCCTGCGGGGGATAGGCGTGAATATATATAAAAAAATATATAATATTATAATTATGCATAATATTTAATTATTACCAACTATGTTTTATTGTCTTTAAATAAGTGAAATTTTTACCATACACCAAGTTACCATCAAATCTTTAATATTTTATTTAAATATAGTAGATTCTATTGGTACATTCGTCTATCTATCGCGAAGGGCTAGAGTTCCAATATTAAACTGGCTTTGTCCTTTACATAGATGCCTACCTTATCTCTCGAATCATTGTACTGATCGTTGTAAGTTTACTGTAGTTTCCAACAAAAGCCTTAGATATTATATCGCTCAGAAAGCAATGTTTTATAAATGTATAAAATCGCTCTGCAGATATAGAAATTTCTCACTTTTATAAAACCTAAACTTAAATTCAGAAAATTCAGCAATTATACTATTATTTAACCCTTTCGCTACTATGAGCGACTATAGTCGCTCTCCATGTGATGCCACTCAGGTACTACGGGCGACTATAGTTGCTTTCCATGTGATGCCGCTGAGATACTACGAGCGACTATAGTCGCTCATAGTATCTCAGCGGCAATCTTCAGCAATAAAAAGGTATGTTTTATTGTTTGTCAAATTTGGGTAGCTCTGTTGAGATTAAAGTGTGCATGTTAATAAATTATAAATACTATATAAATACTCTGTTTTGAACCAAGTTTTTTCACCGAAAGCACCAGCCAAGAACGCAGGTTACAATAAGGGTTTGATGCGACCGCTGCGATCGGTTGCGTGCACCGTGCACTGTTTCGGTGTAGCGCGGCGTACAGCGGGAGTACCGCGGCGGAGATCCGCCCCGTAGCGAAAGGGATTAATTTAAACGCTTGATTGAACTGTTCAATTTTTTTTAATAGAATCGGAAGGCTAATGAGTAGGCATATAACACCTTATCAAAAACTATCGACATCCATAGATATTTGCAATACCTTATGCAGTGCGTAAACGTTAACAGTATTTGAGAAATAAGTAAATTGCGTTTTTGAAGGTTTGAATTTCGTATCAGATCGGTTAGTTTCGGGAAAAAAGCACCGTATTGGATCGCCATTCGAGATGATAGAGATGAAACATTTGTTGGTTGCGAGTTGGAGCGTAGTGAAATTCAGCATCAGAAATAATTTTGAACAATTTCTTGTAGCATTTCTCGTAAATACAATAAAAGTTAATATTACAAATAATCAATGAAAGTACATCTTTCCATTCAGTAAAGTAAATATTTTCGCGGCGAAATCATAATTAATGGATTAATACTAGAATTTACTTTTTCTTTTACCTCAACATTAAAAGCAACATTATCTCGCATAAATCACTTTCAACCCTGCATATATTGCGAGGCTTAAATTAAAAAAGTTATACCAATTTAAAATGAGTTATTGTGTTGTATTCTCTTTTGCTCTCTGGAGAATTAATCGACATTCACGTTTTTTACTAAACGAATAAATATTATAAGTATATAATGCAGGGTATGATGTAACACATAATTATTTTTTTTTTTAAATATTAGAACATGTTTCTAGAAATATTCTTAAGTTAGGTACTTATTGTGTTGTAAAAATACAAAGTCATTAATAGCATCCAAGCAATTTAATCTATTACAGCAAATATTATTTGAATGTATAATCTTAGTTGATCGTAAGGACACCTTTGTTGTGTATTGTGATGGCTGGTGATAATTTTGGCAATGCATTCGGGAGTGTGACCCATGGCTAACTCGGCAGACCTGGGCCTGCTTGCTGCCAGCCTACTTCGGCTCATAATCGGTGAGTTTAAAATTATAATACTATTTATAACTAAACATATCTTACAAGTATGTCTGTTAATAAATGCAGGAGTAGATGAGTGTTGGATTGGTACCTGTGTCTTGGCAAAGTTGATGTGTATCGCCCCCTAGATGGAACGACGATCTGCGCAGGGTAGTTGGCAGAAACTGTATGTGTGTATATATATATATATATATATATATATATATATATATATATATATATATATATATGTATATATATATATATGGTATAAGTTATAATAAGTATTTTGAGCTCAAAATGTTATAATAATATGCATATAACTTTTCAAAGGATTTATTTTTCTGTCATGTCATTCTTCCGTCTATCTATTTGTCTGTACTTATCGTAGGAATCGCTTCAACGATCTCAATGGAACTTTGTAGAAAATAAATGGAATTTCGGCAAGGAATGACGGCTTTCAAGACCCAATTTTTGTCTTTCCACGCAAAGTGGCAAGTGTAAACTTTGCGGTCGCGTACCTTCCTGCCTTTCACTCACACAAATGTCCAATTTTCCCTTAAAAAAATTCCTACAATACTCTTACTTAAAATAAAATGTCTTTGCTCATTTTAGCAAAGGATATGACAACGACAAAAAGAAAGAATATCAACAGAGATCAAATGACATAAGAAAATATTACAGCATACAAAAAACAGTTAATTTTATAAACGTAGCACAAGTGGTATAGCAAAAATAAAAACTATATAACAATATAAGCATAAATAAGATTTTCTTTTGTAGGTTGTTTGTGTTTATAATTTAGTAAATTGCTTTTGTTATATAACCACGTTATAAGTTAGTTTAATAATTACACAAGAACCGCTGAACGTTAATTTTCATAATCAACATTACAATGATTAATTATTATAATTTGTATGCGGTGTTATTATTTGACTTTAACACTATAATTTTGTAAAATATTACAAAGTTATACTAATGCTGTATCAAATTAATTTCATCTCATCATATTCGTATATAGGGCTGTATTTAAAACATAAGGTCTTGTTAACGTGTTTTAATGGACTCAAATATAGCCCGATAATATTAAACTGTTGTGGTTATGATGAGACACACGTGTATCTAAACAAGTAGATCCTTTGTTTAAAATCCCAATTATCTTGAGTCTTAGCCATTGCTTACCTTACTTAGATTTGTTTGCTGTTCACTTCAATCTTTCTTAAAAACACGTATACAGAAAATCGAAATCAATAAAATGAGATCATGGCCATTTTGTACTCGTTCGATTAATTCGACTTGAGCGTTTTCTCAAGGAAGGCCAACTTTTTTTTATTTATAGTCCATTTGTAACTTTAGAAGTTTGTCTACGCTTACCTTTCACTAGAATTTTGTGTGCGGCAGCTATTGACGCAGCGAAAGTAGTTGCTTCCTAGCTGTAACGACTTTTAATCTCCCTAATGTGTCGTTTGTTACTCACTCTATTCAAATTGTAGCAATTGTTTATTCTTTGGAATTGTATTTACCTTTATTTTCCCAAAGAAACATATTTTATAAGCACGTATGTATATGCAAATTACATTAGTATTTGTCAGTTAAAACGCTTTTAATTGGTTCAATTAAAATTATTGAGTCCCTGGGCATCATTCCTGATACAAATTTATTCATCAGCAGCCTGCGGCAGTCCACTGCTGGACATAGGCCTCCCCCATGGAGCGCCACCTAGCCCGATCTTCGGCTGCACGCTTCCAGTTTCTGCCAGCCGCCCTGCGCAGATCGTCGCACCATCTAGCCGGGGGGCGTCCCACACTACGTTTACCGAGACGCGGTCTCCACTCCAGCACTCGTCTGCTCCAACGATCGTCGGATCTCCGACAGACGTGACCAGCCCATTGCCACTTAAGTTTGCTAATTCGAAAGGTTATGTCGGTGACTTTAGTTCTCTGGCGGATTTGTTCATTCCGAAACATATCTACCAGAGAAACTCCGAGCATAGCTCTCTCCATAGCTCTCTGAGCGACTCTGAGCTTATGAAGCAGACGGACTGTCAGCGTCCACGTTTCGGCAACAAATTTATTAATTTATTCTTATTAGATAAAGAAAAATTCAGATGAGCAAGTGACTTTTGTGTTGCATGATTATGCTCTTAACTTAAGCAATGGTCTGTACTATTAAGGTTTCGATTATAATATTTTTGCAGTCAACTCGGCTATACGAGCATAATTTATAAATGATAAATACTTGTATAAAATAATATCTCTTGCTTTCGTAAGCTTATATTATTATAACCTGGAACTAACTGCAAAAGTTATTCATTTGATCAAAACCTGTTAACTTATATGTGTATAAGAATTTTTATCTTATTTTCACATTTTTTTTATAATGAAACCTCTTAAACATTGAAGATTTATGTACACTACAAATAAAAGGTATACGATTATAGTCTATCTGCTACACAAGTTCATTGTTATAGAATTGACTACCACTCGAGTAGACGATTGCCATAGTAGACATCGCTTCCTTTTAAACGTATATTGTGGTTCGTCTAGCGATGACATTTCTGCAGGGCGGCTGACAGAAACTAAATGTGTGTAATCGAAGATGAAACCTAGTGGGGCATCTTAGTAAATGTCTATGCTGACTAGCAGTGGTCTACAACAGTTAACGATAATGACAATGACAAAAATGGAATAAAATTCTTCTTCATTTAACACTTAACTTTTAAATTTAATATTTAGAAATAAAAAAAATAGTCTTTGTTGTCCATAGTAAATGGGTATGACACTCAAAAGATATTTAGCAAATCATTTATTTTTGTTTGTGTTGCGAAAAACCTAAGTTGATCGTTTTTTATTCATATTGTTTTTTAATTTTTATTCTGTTAACGTTTAATACTGTATAAATGAAGATTTAAATAGTTGTTTACACTGAATAACATAACAGTAAACTCATGGGACAGGATGAGTTACGGCTGCATAAGTGAGCAATGGTTATTACCTTCTCGACTGAATGCTTTAAACAGTATAAATGTGCTATCATCTATTACAGCTTTTAGTGAAAAGTTTTTCAGTAGTATATAGTAAAAGTAGGTACTTAAATTTTGCATTATTGGAGTTAACATTGTTAGATTTTATGGGACAGTTAAAATAAGATAATATGTTGAATAAATGCAACAAAAAAATAAAAATGTAAGTTAAAAGTAATATAATTATATAATTAATTACAGTTTAGTATAATTAAGTCCATATACGAGTATAATATAAAACATAAGCATATAACATGGTTCCTTGCTGCAATTTGCTAATTTTTCAGTAAAATTATTCTTAACTTCATATTATTTTAGCAGCAATGGTTGAATATTTTCAGTGTTAACCTTCTAACACAAAATTAATGGATTGACATAATTATTATGTGAAGAAGTCACCTTTAAAAACCATATTTTTTATTTAAATGCGCGTTAAAATAGAACTCTAGTAATATTAATATCATTGATTTCCTTTTTAAAAAAAGGTATGTAAGTTCTCTGTTTTATAACTATATAAAGTTGAATAGAATTAAGCGTACTTTTGTGTTTTTTCTCGATACCAAAAATATAAATCACACAACAATTATGCCCTTTTCATAAATACTCATATCTTTTGCGTAAAATTGAAATATTGGATAGTTAATGGTGAGCTGCTAGGATTATTGCGATCGTCGGGAAATCCGTTCAGTTGAAAGAATACAATACGTCGTTATTCGACAACAAATGTGTCATTTATTTGTGCACTGTGACCGGATATTCAAGATATTTCCTCGTGTTATTTTTGTTTAATGTTTCACATTGAATAATTGTTAATGTGTAATAATATTATATAATAATCGTATATGTAATAAGTTGTTAAACCCACATGAGCTACATTTATTCCTTTATATATATATATATATATATATATATATATATATATATATATATATATATATATATATATATATATATATATATATAAAAGGAATAAATGTAGCTCATGTGGGTTTAACAACTTATTACATATACGATTATTATATAATATTATTACACATTAACAATTATTCAATGTGAAACATTAAACAAAAATAACACGAGGAAATATCTTGAATATCCGGTCACAGTGCACAAATAAATGACACATTTGTTGTCGAATAACGACGTATTGTATTCTTTCAACTGAACGGATTTCCCGACGATCGCAATAATCCTAGCAGCTCACCATTAACTATCCAATATTTCAATTTTACGCAAAAGATATGAGTATTTATGAAAAGGGCATAATTGTTGTGTGATTTATATTTTTGGTATCGAGAAAAAACACAAAAGTACGCTTAATTCTATTCAACTTTATATAGTTATAAAACAGAGAACTTACATACCTTTTTTTAAAAAGGAAATCAATGATATTAATATTACTAGAGTTCTATTTTAACGCGCATTTAAATAAAAAATATGGTTTTTAAAGGTGACTTCTTCACATAATAATTATGTCAATCCATTAATTTTGTGTTAGAAGGTTAACACTGAAAATATTCAACCATTGCTGCTAAAATAATATGAAGTTAAGAATAATTTTACTGAAAAATTAGCAAATTGCAGCAAGGAACCATGTTATATGCTTATGTTTTATATTATACTCGTATATGGACTTAATTATACTAAACTGTAATTAATTATATAATTATATTACTTTTAACTTACATTTTTATTTTTTTGTTGCATTTATTCAACATATTATCTTATTTTAACTGTCCCATAAAATCTAACAATGTTAACTCCAATAATGCAAAATTTAAGTACCTACTTTTACTATATACTACTGAAAAACTTTTCACTAAAAGCTGTAATAGATGATAGCACATTTATACTGTTTAAAGCATTCAGTCGAGAAGGTAATAACCATTGCTCACTTATGCAGCCGTAACTCATCCTGTCCCATGAGTTTACTGTTATGTTATTCAGTGTAAACAACTATTTAAATCTTCATTTATACAGTATTAAACGTTAACAGAATAAAAATTAAAAAACAATATGAATAAAAAACGATCAACTTAGGTTTTTCGCAACACAAACAAAAATAAATGATTTGCTAAATATCTTTTGAGTGTCATACCCATTTACTATGGACAACAAAGACTATTTTTTTTATTTCTAAATATTAAATTTAAAAGTTAAGTGTTAAATGAAGAAGAATTTTATTCCATTTTTGTCATTGTCATTATCGTTAACTGTTGTAGACCACTGCTAGTCAGCATAGACATTTACTAAGATGCCCCACTAGGTTTCATCTTCGATTACACACATTTAGTTTCTGTCAGCCGCCCTGCAGAAATGTCATCGCTAGACGAACCACAATATACGTTTAAAAGGAAGCGATGTCTACTATGGCAATCGTCTACTCGAGTGGTAGTCAATTCTATAACAATGAACTTGTGTAGCAGATAGACTATAATCGTATACCTTTTATTTGTAGTGTACATAAATCTTCAATGTTTAAGAGGTTTCATTATAAAAAAATGTGAAAATAAGATAAAAATTCTTATACACATATAAGTTAACAGGTTTTGATCAAATGAATAACTTTTGCAGTTAGTTCCAGGTTATAATAATATAAGCTTACGAAAGCAAGAGATATTATTTTATACAAGTATTTATCATTTATAAATTATGCTCGTATAGCCGAGTTGACTGCAAAAATATTATAATCGAAACCTTAATAGTACAGACCATTGCTTAAGTTAAGAGCATAATCATGCAACACAAAAGTCACTTGCTCATCTGAATTTTTCTTTATCTAATAAGAATAAATTAATAAATTTGTTGCCGAAACGTGGACGCTGACAGTCCGTCTGCTTCATAAGCTCAGAGTCGCTCAGAGAGCTATGGAGAGAGCTATGCTCGGAGTTTCTCTGGTAGATATGTTTCGGAATGAACAAATCCGCCAGAGAACTAAAGTCACCGACACTAACCTTTCGAATTAGCAAACTTAAGTGGCAATGGGCTGGTCACGTCTGTCGGAGATCCGACGATCGTTGGAGCGAGACGAGTGCTGGAGTGGAGACCGCGTCTCGGTAAACGTAGTGTGGGACGCCCCCGGCTAGATGGTGCGACGATCTGCGCAGGGCGGCTGGCAGAAACTGGAAGCGTAAAGCCGAAGCTTGGGCTAAGTGGCGCTTCTTGGAGGCCTATGTCCAGCAGTGGACTGCCGCAGGCTGCTGATGAATAAATTTGTATCAGGAATGATGCCCAGGACTCAATAATTTTAATTGAACCAATTAAAAGCGTTTTAACTGACAAATACTAATGTAATTTGCATATACCATGCGTGCTTATAAAATATGTTTCTTTGGGAAATATAAAGGTAAATACAATTCCAAAGAACGAACAATTGCTGCAGTTGAATAGAGTGAGTAACAAACGACACATTAGGGAGATTAAAAGTCGTTACAGCTAGGAGAGCAACTTGCTTTCGCTGCGTCCCAGCTGCCGTCACACAAAATTCTAGTGAAAGGCAAGCGTAGACAAACTT